>JAABNY020000088.1:290388-325154 GCA_015164015.2 Brevimyrus niger | reverse complement strand
GAGGTGGGGCCGAGTGGGGTTTGTGGGGGGGGGGGGGGGGGGGGGGGGGGGGGGGGGGGGGGGGGGGGGGGGCCATTTGTGTAGCCACATGAATGAGGACGGGGAAGGGGGAAGGGAGCTTGTTTTACTAATCACAAGCCAGGAGAGTCATGTGATACATGGTGCTTTCCAAACAAAATATAAACGCTTAATTAAGGTCTGAGGCTTCACTCTGAATCTTTTTAAAACAAAAGATGATCGTGCTCGTATTATATGGAGATTTAAACCCACCTTTGATTCTGTCGACGCAAAGAGCCTGTGTACTCCCAGAGATGGACTCCTTTCCAAAGAGAGGAACTCACACTGCATTCAGCTGTCAGCAGATGTAATGATACCTCTGTAGTTTTGTTGCTTGTATTAACTAATGCCGGTGAGAAACGGGGGAGTAGGGCGTGGATGTGCAAGACAAATGTTGTCGGTGCAGACGACCTTTCAGCTGCTGAGCCATATAAATAGCTTAAATTGCAAGTTTCTCAAGCAATGTTAGAATAGTAATTTTCAATGCGATGTGAAGGGCCTGTTATCCTAGCGAGCATCCAGGGGAAGCAGCTTCTGATGCAGATGGTAGCGCTAATACTGCTGCAGAGTACACTGTGAAGAGAGCTGGCTGAACAGCGGTCAGATAAATACCGAGGTAGGAATGGTTTTAGGTTTATTCTCTATGCATAGATGTAGGCAACAAAATCAGCTGATGTTCTGTCCTGTGACAAACTGTGCTTCTGTGATGCTGTTGTCAATTTTACATTTCTCCCACATTGCCTAATGGTACCCGGTTTATAAATTAACAATGCTATTGTCATCGTATAGGCATTTTCTGTACAAAACGGGACCTTGAGTGAGTTCTTGTGGTCCTTCTTATGGCGACCATAGTTATTATCCCCTCAAACGGAGACCGGCAGTTCTAAGACTTAATGCCAGATGTCCTTCAGACACATTCCCCTACTCAACATTGTGAACATAACGTATCTAGCTCACTTGCTGCTGAAACCACACTACAGCGGCAATAGCTCTCCCTTTCCGTTGTCACAAACATCTCGTTAGGAGAATAGTCACAAGAGAGTGGACAGAGCCATTAAAGTGTATAGGAATATTACAAGGTAAAAACCTCAGTGCTGTTTAGGATGCCTTGTCTGAATGCTTATCTACCCATGATGTTATTTGGGAGGCAAAAACAGTTCCTACCCAGTTTTAACTAAAAAGGTGGCCACATATATTGTATTTTCACTTTTTTCATGTCAGAAAGTAAAACATAATGCATTTACTTACCAAAGTGATGTTCTCAAAGCAAGGCCATTGTACTGTGTTTAATGTTATGAACTGTTGCATTAACACAACAAGCCCTGTTTATGTTCTTCTTTCTATTGCATATTGATCCCGTGTTTGTTTAATGAATACAAATCAGCCAATAATCTGAATAACAGGCAGATTATCCGGCTATGGGAGTGATTAATTGGAGCACAAATAAAACTTTTGGGCTTCAAGTCATAATTCTGGATCGATCTGTTTCAGTACTGGTAGGAGCGGTGCTTCAAAAATCGACTTATTAGTTCTCATTTTAGGTGTCTTTTTGTGACAGCTGGCAGTCTGAGAGAGGCGAGCACAGAAATTGTGATTTGGGAGATACATTTCAGTTAGGTCATTGTTACCTTGAATCACTGCAAAGCTCTCCCAGCTGAATCAGGGAAAGTCTGCAGATTGTTTGCTGTTTATTGAAAATGACAGAATCCAACCTCACCCACTATCTTGTGTGGTGTGTGTCTTGCAGACGTTTAAAAAGCGCGGTTATAGGAATCTCAGTAAAAGTGATGGAAGGCTGACGTAATCCACTGTGGCATTTTCATTCCAAACCAATCTTCTGCAGCCCTTCAATCCTGTTTGCCCACCCTGCCTCAACCCCCCAGCCTGACTTCATCCACGTAATGGGACCTTAATTACCTCACTGCCCCTACTGCTGACAGGCACTGAAAAAAAATTAGCTGGAACAACAAAGGCAATGACGAGTTTTCAAATGAAAACTATCCATTTAACAGTAGAAGTCAGAGGATGAGACTTATAGGAACACCACCTACTTGAGATTATCTTCTCAGCAGACATCTTCCTGATACATTATGGCAGGTTTCCCAACCCAGTCCCCCACGGACGGTCCACGTCTTTGCTCCCTCCAAGCTCCCGGCAGAGAAAAAACATGTGGACTGTCTGTTGGTTCCTGAGGACCAGGTTGGGAAACACTGCATTGTGGCAAAAGGGCATTGACGTTCTGTGCTGCTCAAATTGCTAACACTGTGCAGAGCTGCACAATACTGAGATAGCAAGAACTCAGCATGGGTTTGCCGTAGTTCATTGGTGACTTGCCACCAGTGTCATTTTAAACGTATTTGGTAAAATACACCCGATACAATAGTGTTCACAGAACACAGAAACACCAGACAAACAGACTTCTCCAGCTAACAGTCCAGCTAAACACAGCACTTTTATATGGTGCTGGGTTTTAATACTGGATGTGAGGTCATGGAAGCGGCCACTGAGGGGTGTGACTGCCTTCACCGAACACGCTTACTTCAAAGACCCCATCTCCTGATTGGATTGATCCAGTTGTTCTTTATAAGTAGCCTCCAGACAATCTGCCTTCTTTAATAGCCGGCTCTTCCAGAAGGCATCCTGCATCCTTGTAGACTTCTGCTCCTCCAAGAAGGAAAACAAAGGTGCGGGGAGAGTGGGAACCCTTGGGGAGTAGGAAAACTAGGTAGTCTCTCTCCCCCCCCCCTCCCCCTGGTCACTTCCTGCAGGTCTCCAATTTCAGGAGCCCCCATCTGCCCAGCCCTAAATGTATAGGTCTTTATTCCTGGCCTCATTCTTGCCTTTGCCTGTGTTGTGAAATAGCATAGATGAGCCTTTATACTGACGGGTTTGACTGCATTCAAACACACAGTAACCGAGTCAATTAGGCATCGAGAGACTGAACCAATAATAACATTCTGTTGATCCAGCTGATGGCTGCCAGCATGCAAGTCTTCCGAGCTCCTGCAGGTTATGCAGTGTGCCAGCATCGCTTTGTGTCAGCCTTTTGCGGGACCTTCCTTTGTAATTCCCTCTCCTTAGTTAGCGGCACTACAACTATTTGTAGACGATCTGCACGCACACGTACATTAAACGGCTTATTACTTTCCCTGAGGGACACGCGAGGGTCTTGATCATGCGGCCAATGTGTAACACAAACACGCAACATGGGCAAATCCTTCCATAGTCTCAGGCCAGGGTGAAAGCTCTCAGAGGAATGCTGCTGAATAGATTAACAAGATTTCCATAATTAGGGAGCCTTTCAACAATAGGATCCCTTCGGCTTTGTCTCAGGATTGCTGGGGACAATGGGAGCGTGGGGACGGCTGCTGGACAGCCATTTCTCAGAGTCACTCCTCAGTGAACATCTGTCCCTCTGCCTGCTTGGGACAGCACGCACGCAGGCACGCCCCAAAAAGACATCCAGGTCCACCCCACTCTCCATAACCCAGCCCAACGGCCCACTAAACTGCTCAGAGATCTCACATTCTCCGTCATGGAGTGAAAAGAGAGTTCAAGGAATAAAGCACAACAGATCCATGTCCTCCAGTCTGTACAGATTTACAGTTGTTGTCAGTTATAATAGTATTAATGTATTATATCTTCTAAATAAATGGGGATTTTTTTTTCCCAGCATGTAAGGGTGTTACACCTTTCAACGTCATCAAATTCATATTTTTTATGAGTTTTAAAAAATAAATCACCAGTGTAAAAATCATTTGCCAGTGTAATATGTTGACAACAGACTTATGATACATATGAATTCAACACATGATTTGAGAATTGGAGGGAGAACTTGGTAAAACAACCTATGGAAACAATTTGGGCATCGGAATAAATTCTCCTACTGAGTCAGATCCTTTTCTGTAGTAACAGTACATTGCTGACATTCCCAGTCTTTGAATTTGAAAATAGAGGCTTGTTTATAAATTTGAATACATTTGTACAAACAATGCATTGTGTTCCTGTCTTTGTGATGAGGAAAGCAAAAAAAAAAAAAGATCCATTTCCACCCCTAAACTGGCTTCCATTGGTCCCTGGTCAAGCCAGCCCCCGAAAATAGCCCCACAATTAAAGTATGTCATGCTTGAGGGAGCAGCAGTGGTAGGTTTTGTTAGATTGCAGCCTCCAGCGTCGCGGGGCTGACTCCCCTGCTGCCTGCTTCTGCCCCTCGCACACTGACCGCTCTCCTGCTGCTCACTCACAGGTTTTATGTCCTGCCCCTGGGCACCCATCCATCTCTGTCACATGTATGTCCCCTTTAGCCTTCAGCTGTTCTGCCTGGTTCCGTGTTACCAAATCTCAACCTTGGAAACAAGACTCATCCAGCCGGAAATGTGGCGGCGGGATAACAGGACGCACGCTCGAGACGCCGTCGTGTTTGTTGCGAAGGTGCGGAGACCCGCAAACATGTCGACGCTCTGGGAACTGGGAGAACTGCATTTAAATATGAAGGGGTGAAGAGCTAATTCAGTGGCCATCTGGAGGTCCTGTCTTATCGAAGAACAGCAGGCATAATCCAAAGGCACACATGGAAGCGAGACATTCGTCAACAGAGGGAGAGAAGTGGGGGGGGGGGGCAAAGCAGACGAGAGGGGTGGAAGCGTAAGACCTTATATGGTACAGGGCTTTCAGCTTGAGTTTAAATAGTCCTGACAACACAGGCACCTCCATGTTCCTCCTCAGAAGGAGTGAACTATAAGACTGATGCTGCTTTCCCCTTGCTCTGGCCTTTGTGGCTGCTGTTACACTCACCCCAGGCTGAATTGGGAGAGTTTAATAATACCCTGCTATGCCTGGAATGTCCAGCTAATGTCTCAGCAAAGAACAGTTAGAAAATCCCTATGAAATGGCTGTTTTTAGAGCTGGGGGGGGGGCTTGCAACACCCACACTGGTGACTCAGGAAGTGAATAACTGCTTTATTCTCTGCAAAAGAAGCCCCTTCTTTTCTTGCGGACACTCTGCAGCAAAACCTTCCTGTTTCCATAAAAAGAATCTGCTGTTAAAAGATGTTTGCAGTTCTCAGTATAATTCTATGGACTGATAGCAAGGTTACCTATTTTCTCTCCAAACCGCAGCAAATGTGTTAAGCAACTTACATTCCCCGATAAAGAACCTGATAATAATATGGCGGCAGCTATGTCCATTTTTCAAAACTGAAGATGCCTCTGTATTAACAAAGCAGCCAGGAACCCTGACTAGGATAAGCGGTTAGAAGATGAGTGTATGAACAACCAAGCATGCTGTCTATATAAAGCAGTAGTATGATTATTCCATTATAATTTTACTTGCATGTAAGCAAGTATTTATATTTCTACATACATTGCAAATAGCTACATATTTGAAATGTTAAAGTTTTTTCTACAACCTACTGCCATAGGGATAGTTGTTGGTCTGCCATTCGGGAGATGAGCAAGCAGGAAAGATGTTGCCGATCTCTTAATGTTTTTTAAGAAGCTGCAAATGAATGGCATGCTATTCTCTTCCATCTCCCCATCCCCACCCCCTCCCCCTCAGAGCCTCTATACCATCGCTCTACCCTAGCCGGCCCCTGAGGTTTTTGGAGAATGAGATTGTGGAGGGGCCAGGAGGGGTGGAGGGTGTGTGCGCTGGGGGTGTTGCTAGGGATGGGATTTCAGTGAAACATGCACAGCATGACAACAATAGGTCCTTGGGGAGAGGTGCACAGGCGGGCGATGGGATGGTGCGACACTCTCACTATCAAAGGGGACCACGTCTATTCCCAAGCCTGCTGGGGTGACACTGTACAGCCCAGCAACTAGTCTATGTGTTAGCAGTTAGCATAGCCACTCTTCCGCAGTTTTATGGCTTCGTTTTCTAAGGAGTGCAGTTGAATCCTCTTCCTGAATAATTGAAAAGCTCATTGCTACCTCAAGGAGCACAGAATGTGAATTTTTGAAAGTTGCCAAGAAAAAAAAAAAACAAAAAATCAGTTTTTTCTCCAGTTTCCTTCCACAGTATAAAACATGCAGTTAGGGGAATTAGATTTACATTTATTCATTTATCTGATGCTTTTATAAAAAAAGACTTTCCATAGAAAGAAGGGTTACAATTTCGCTGTGCCCTGTGTGATTCACATCTAAGTTTTCCAGTGATGCACCCTGCAATCGATTGGACGCCCTGTGCTTCCTGGGATGCGCTCCAGGCTCCAGGCTGCAGGCTCCGTCCACCCCAGTACTGCATAATCAGCGGGAAAAGGGACTGATTCTTGGGAAAAATTCCTATCAAAAGAAGGTTTAGTCACAAGCTATGTTGTCAAAATGTTTTCTACAAATTTGACTCCTCAGCTTGAAGATAATTCTGCTTGGACACTGACCACAATCCGAACATAATGCCGCATAGACCTAAGACACCGTCACAGAGTGTGAGCAGCACGTAAGTGTTATTTTGTGTCCTCAGCCCTCCATCTTCTACTCTGCAGGCTTGTTGAAGATGCACTGGACCCCAGAGCATGCCCAGCCCCTCAGCCAGTGGCCCGAACAGCACCTGGATGTCTCCTCCACCACTCCCTCGCCGGCCCACAAGTCCGAGCTGTACCCCAACGGCCGCCGCAGTTACAGCTACGCCTGGGCCAATGATGACATCTCCGCACTGACTGCCTCCAACCTCCTGAAGCGCTATGCAGAAAAGTACTCCGGTGTTCTGGACTCACCTTATGACCGGCCCCCAGTGGGAACCTACCCCGAGCCCGGGGCCTTTGGGAGCCTAAGTGGGCAGAAGAGCGAACTCGAGCCATGGTGTGTGACACACAGTGCTGAGGCCTACTCTGGAGCAGAGGGCCTGACTGGAGCCAAGACCATGACCACTGCAGGCCTGAATGGTGCAGGCAGTGGTTCAGCAGTGAACAGTAACCTCTCAGAGCCAGGTTACAGTGGTGGCAGTTCCTGTGGAGGTCCCCCTGCCTACAATGGTACCTACCTCTCCTCCGGGTACTGCCCCCAGCCTGGCACAGCACTTCCCCCAGCATCCCTGCATACTCTGCAGCCTTCAGCTGCCCTGGTGCCCAGCTACACCCCACCTGGTCCCGTCTACAACTACTCTCACCAGTCCGCCATGACACCAGGCTACACTCACCCACCTGCATCCTACCTCCCCTCAGGACTGGCCGCACCCACCCCATTGCCATCGCGTCCAACTGTGGTGGGGGGCAGCTACGGCTACCAGAGTCATAACCTGGGGGTTTCTGAATCTGCGGGGCCACTGAAAAGAAAAGCCTTTGAGATGACAGTGGAGGAAGATGAAGCGGACAGCTCACGCTACAGGAAGTACGGCTACGACCACAAGTCAGGTGGCAACTCACCTTACAGCGTCAGTGACAAGGGTGAGTGTCGTGGCAATGGCTTCAGCACCGCCAGCACAGACCCCCAGGCCTACAAGCCCAGCAAACCGTCCTCGCAGCCGGGCCTGGGGCAAGACGAGGTCGGCAAATTCAGCGGACTGAAACCCCTGGTGTCTCCACCGTACGGCGGGGCTGGGGAGTACAGCCCCACCGCAGGGATAAACGGTGAGAACGGGGGAGGGGATCCCAGGTTTCCACAGCACCGGCTAACCCTGAAGCTGGGCTCAGAGGAGCAGCTGAAAGGAGCAGACTCCAGGCTGCTGGAGCTGGTTACCGGGGAGCTGCAGGACAGCAGCCCCGCGCTGCCCTGGGGGGAGCTGCTAGGCCACGCCCACACTAAGGCCGCGCTGGAGGAAGACCTGCTGTGGCCCGTGCTGAGGCCTGGCAGCGCCGGCCGGCCGCCCCGGACCATCCTGCTGTTCGGCCCGAAAGGCGGAGGCAAAAGCACACTGGCCCGTTGTCTGGCCTCGCAGCTAGGGGGCTCCTTCTTCCGGCTAAGTGGGGCTGCACTCGCCTCCAAGTGGAAGGCCGAGGCCGAGAAGGTCCTGCACACGCTCTTCCTGGTGGCAGGCGCGCGGCAGCCTTGCGTGGTGCTCATCAGCGAGCCGGAGGCGCTGGCGGAGGACGGGCTGCGCAGGCAGCTGCTCTCCTATCTGGAGACGACGCAGCTGGGCGGCCCCGGCCTGGTGGTGGTGGTCTGCGCCACCCGCAGGCCCGACCTCCTGGATGAGAGTGTGCACCGCCTCTTCTCCAAGCGCTACTATGTGTCCCTTCCGGACGTGGGCGTGCGCCGGCAGGTGCTGCTGCAGGCCCTGGCGCCTCAGGGCTGCTGTCTGAGTGAACGCGAGCTGGCCTCCCTGCTCCAACGCACCGACGGCTTCTCCGTCCGCGAGCTCCTGCAGCTCTGCCAGCAAGCCGCCGCCGCCGCCGCCACCTCCCCCCCGCCGCCGCTCCACGGGCTGCCCGCGCCCCTCGCACCCCCAGCATTCAAGGACTTTGAGAATGCCTTCTGCAAGGT
This sequence comes from Brevimyrus niger, assembly GCA_015164015.2. NCBI lineage: Eukaryota > Metazoa > Chordata > Actinopteri > Osteoglossiformes > Mormyridae > Brevimyrus > Brevimyrus niger. The sequence goes on along the minus strand of JAABNY020000088.1, from coordinate 316,679 downwards.
GCGCCCCCACGCCACCCCCAAAGAGCTGGACCTGTATGTGGAGTGGAGTAAGACCCCCAGCCTCTGAAGTGTGAAGTGGACTGCAGTCCACCAGATCGTTCCCTTAGAGAAGTACCCCCTTGGGGATCTTTCTTTGAACCAAGTACTTATCTTGCAGCCAAAAATAAGGGGATGGAAAAATATTAGGATCGGGGTGGAAGCATAAAATTTAATATTATCTGATTAATATAAGGAAAATGGTTTTCATTATATGTATATACAAGTTTTTCTCCAAAGAGCCAAAAAACAAACCTTTATTGAAGAGCTGGGTTTTGGGGCTGGGGACAGTCTGAATGACTTGTATGTTGCTCTTCTCAGGATTGTATTTATTACTGGTCTTCTCTGCAACACTGCAATGTGTTGGGCTTTAGGGTTAACCAGTGGTTTACTGTTAAAACGGCCATAGAATGTAAGGTAACCAGCCATAAGAATCATATCGCTTAAAACCAAAAAAAAAATAATAATAATGTAATTGTTTCCACTATGGAATTCTAGCACGGTCTCCCAGTTCTGTCCTCCTGTTCACTGGTCTGAAGGACTGTAATTCGCTGACTGATGCTAATGTCATCACTCTGGCTGGACTGGTCTGACTCAGTTGCTAAAATTACATGTGGCCCAAAATCAGAAAGAGTGTCACCACATTGAAACTGTGCTTGCTGAAAAATGAGTGGCTTTTTCTATCCAGCTGTGCTTCCATTGCTGTCCTCCTTCAAAGGTTAACTTCATTAATGGGAACCTGCAGTCAGTTTACGAACCAGTATAGTCTTTTATAGTCTTTGCAACTGACAAAGCTTCTTAAAACCTTAAAAAAAAGACTTGTAATGTCTTTTTAGTAAATGTTTTTTTTGTTTAGTTTATTTTTGCTTTTAAAAAAATATATGTAGTTTTGTTTCAAATACTCAGGAAGAATTTTGTTACCTCTGAATGAAAGAATGTATGTTACTGTAGGGTCTTAGTAGCGTGATCTGTGGACAGTGAGCAGTGAACAGTGAGCAGTGAGGTGCCCCAGGCCAGCATGCACACACTCTGCTTGCACCTTCACAGGAAACACTTGAAGTTGCTACCAAGATTTAACATTGAATGTAATTCAGGTATTTTTTCAAGTGATATTTGATGCCATAAATCATTTTTTTTTAATTACACATAAATATATATTTTTTTCCATGTCTCTCTTGTTTTATTGTAGATTTTGTTAAGGTGACAATGGTCTTCATTAACTGTTCAGTAGACAAAAAGAGGCCGTTTTTGTTGGACAAACTGAAAAGTGCAGAATGCATGTTCATATGTATGAATGAAAAAGCATGTGATAAGGGGGTTACTTCTACAAAGAGGATTTTATTATTGTTGTAGTTGTTTTTTATTTGAATATAAAGATCCTTCATCACAGCATCAGTGTGATAAAAAAAAAAAAAGCGCACTGAACCAAATCTAGCACCACCCGAACTCTTAAGCGCTTCACCAGAACAGACCTGGGACATGTAACACGCTCCCTTAATACCTATAAATTATCCATTTTCTTTACTCTATTATTGGTGTTTTCATTCTGGACTGATAGAGAGTAATGAAAACATTTTTCTTCTTTTTTTCCTTCTCAGCTCAGTCTCAAATGATGCATCAGCACATCTCAGTCCCCCTTGGTGTCATTCGTGCAGTTTGGCTCCAGTGGATTTTTGTTGTTGTTGTTGCTGCTGTACAGGTGCTGGGTTCCCTTCCCCCAGCTTCCCACAGCCACATTTGCACCTTGCTGTGCAGTGGAGCCAAGCTCCCCCCCCTCCCCCGACCACAACAGGCCTAATGGAATGGGGCTACTCTGATTGATGTCCAGTAACCTTATATTACCATTCAGCCACTGGAGTCCAGCTGGTGGCTTCAGTCATGCCATACAGCCAGGTCAATCGGAACGACCCCTGCTGCATGTATTGATCCCTCTGCTCGGGGGAAGACAGGAAATACAGACAGAGAAACAAGTACCTACACAGTTGTTCTAGAAGCACGGCTGAACGAATGAGGTTTGCTTGGACATACAGAAGCAGCTCCATTGTTTGTATCCAAAATGCGCTTTTTGAAGGAAAAAAAAAAACTCATCATGCAAACACTTGTTACTGTTTGGTTCCACATACTAATTTTATAGCAAGTACAGAATTTCTAAAAAGTATCAATGGAAGTTAACCTGAAACGGTCAGTGAATCCAAATGTTCATAACATCCATTGTAACCATCCATCCATTCAGCTTTCAAATGCTTATCCAGTGCAGGGTGGCAGCAACCCTTGATCCTGAAGCCATGAATGACGGGGCACAAAGGAAGGATGGGATGCCATTAGTAACCATTCATACCGACTCAAACATATTAATAATCATTACATTTAAAAGCAGCTTGAGGTGTTCTAGGGGAACTACTGTTTGCCACACGTCACCTGAGAAATCATCCGTTGCAAAATTTGACCTGCTCATCGTGTTGGATCTCATTCCAGCTTCCGTGATCCAGGTATTGACATGTTGTCAGTTGGGTTCCTTGGCTAGACTGCGAAACAGCGTAATGATTCTGCATGGGATACTATCAGGGTGTGTAAAATTCTGAAAGGCGAATCTTAAACTATGTAAATGCTTTTCAATACCATATTACATTACATGCACCTACATATGATATACATCACCTCATGTCGTGCGTTTTATGACACATATATATATTAAACTGGTGGAAAATGTCTGTCCAACAAAAGCGGTACTTAATTGCTGTTTTTAAGTAACTCTGTTCTTGTTACTTGTACATTCTTTGTAACCATTTCTACCTCATTTTGTGGCATTGTACATGAAAGTATTTATTTCATGTCACTTTTTTGATGTCTAATGATAATGTTCTTGAACTGTAATGGTCTACCTCAGAAAGGACTATTTTAAGAGAAAAGTATCACTCAGTATTAAAGAGATTATGTCAGCCTTGGTGTGTGACTTCTTTTTCATTTTCATTTTTTAAATGAATGGGGAACATCAAAGATGTTAAACTGACATGGAGCATGATGTCATTAGACCATTGCTAAGCCTGCTAAAGGTCTGTTGAATACAGAGGGAATGCCTTGAGGTCCACTAACCAGCTGAGGTCTTGATGAGGAGCTTTGCTCTACCAAAGGTAAAAATGATGAGCATGAAATTCAGATTTTAAGAAAACAGTAAAAGACACATCTATCCATGTGATTAAAGTTTATACTCTGAATTCCTAACTGTCGTTCTTCTGAAATAGGAAGCAACCAGTTTTCACTAACATTTTAGTTTTTTATTAAGCTGTTTTGCTAAAACATGACTTTGACATGTTCAAATTCTCTCTTTAATATATCAGAATGTCTCTGAATTAACTACAGATGAGTTATTAAATCAGTAATTGATTTTCATAGAGTGGGCCGAAGTTCTGGTTCTGTTTCAGGTGACCAGATTCACCACTCGCTTCATTAGGCTCTGCGGGCTGTGGGCAGCTAATTGAAATGCTAATAAAGATATATGCCTTGCCTGAGCCAACAGCAGAGTGAGATTTGTCCTCCAGCGATGGACAAAGGGCACCTGAAATAGAGCAGAATTCCCTTAGTCACAAATGTTGTTCTAACCCAGATGTCACCTTGGGAAGACGGCAGAGGATTACTGGAGCGCCGAGAGAGGCCCGTGGAGAGGAAGGTTATTAGAAGAACCTTCTTAGTTCTTAAGTTAATTTCCCAGATTCCACGAAGGAGGAGCTGGGATCTCATTACACATCTGTCATCGCATTGGCTCTCTGATGCCTGTAAAATGATCCAAGAGTTGGCCAAGCAGACTTTTTAAGTGTACAAGCCTAGTTTCTTTTTTTAAAGATTGGCCTGATTTTTGTTGCAAAAAGAACTGACGGATCAGCCTCTGCTGCCTTTTAGGCTATCCGACAGGCAGCCAGGGAAGGCCCCGTGAACAATGCTCCCTGCAGGGGAAAAGAAACGTCCTGCAGGCTGGCACTGCAAAAATCACATGCCACTGTCTGGCAAAGAACTTCCCTGTGCTTAAGTTTAAAGCAGCACTGCCAATCAAGCAGTCCCGCGGTTCCCATCCTGAGGTTCCGCACTCTGCACGTCGACTGCACAGCACAGCACACAATGAGCAGCAACTGTTGTGCAGCCAGATGCACAAAAGACTTCGGATCCCCCCCAAGGGGGACTAATCAAGCTCATATCACAGACTCTGTGACCCACAGACTCCAAGATAGGCCTGCAGGAAGACCCAGGCTCCAGAACAAACACGATATGCTCAATTACAGCAGACTTATTTAATGCTGGAGCTGCACATTATCATGGAGTGACAGCTGTAGGCTGTAAAACACAACACCAGCAGCATGTCATTTTCTGCCATATATATACAAAGCGTAATTCCGACTGTTTATAAAGGAATTATCTATATTACTTCAAACACTTGGTGATATTTAAACAAATGAAGAATAGAAATGTTAAGTGGAGAAGTAGTTTTCATTTGTCATATGTGTTTTTATACATTATTTATTTATTTTAATCATTTTTATTTCACATTGATTAGAATTTAAATCAATAAATGTTTACTTAACACAATTAGTAGTTTCTTATAATCAATTAGAAATATTTGGTGTTTAAAAACACTCTCAGTCTCTAAAACATACACACAAGCCTGCATAATAGATTGGAATTATTACTCATCACTGCATTTAAAAAAAAGTTTAAAGGTTTGTCCTGATTTAGGTTTAAGTATCAGAATTGGGTTAAAGTTGGGTGGCACACAATGATAAACAGATTTTTACAGTTTGAATGGTTAATTGTATTTTCAAAAAATTGCAATTGCCCACGTACCTTCATTATTTTACTTAAAAAGTATCTACAGTAAATTCAATGCAAGGTCTTAAATATGACCAAAAGATGGTAAAAAAGACAAATGAAATGAAACCAACAGACAAATGAAACACCAAACTAAATCCTGTCTTAATTTAATTTCACTTCAGTTTGTAGACCTAATTCTATCAATCACTACAGTGCAATTTTGTAAGCAGCCAACAAGACGCAAAAAAGGCTGAGTGTCTGATTGAAAGAGGGAAGGTCCTGGAAGCTTTCCTGACTGAGCCTAATACAATTATTACCTCACTTTAAGCATATGTTCAAATTTGTATTTCTCAGGAAGAAAAAAACAAAACAGCTACATTTTTCTGAAAGAAAAATCTTCATAAAAACATCCGAAGTGTTTGTTTCAATTTATAGTAACTAGTCAAAAGTTTCAGTACTCTTATGTTTTGAGTACTCCTGCTAGGTTTTTCTCTTTATTTAAATATATTTTACATATTTATTTTAAACACTTGAAAATTATTTTTAAAATAACACACAAATAATATACAAAAAAAGAATGCCAAAGCAATGCTTAAGAAAACTGAAAACTGTCTCTAAATTTTGGATACCTGAAATTGCGTCTAATCGCCTTGATAAGTTCAGAAAGACGAGGCATTTGGCTATCAAGTTTCTGCAGAAAATCTTGTTATGTCTTTAACCTGCCCAGCTCTTCTGCAGTGGTTCCGAGAGATGCAGTGTGCTTATCGGTTATCTTACTTTGCCTCTTCTGTCCTGTCCAGTTTGTCCCTTACAAGTTCTACAAGACTGAGGTCTGAAGCCTAGGCAGGCCAGGCCATTCATTTCAGCTGTATACTTCTCCAGATAGTTTTAGCACAATTTTGAGGTGTGTTTTGGGTCATTACTTTGCTGCCCAGTCAGCTGTAGTCTTGCCGGAATGGCAAGCATGTTATGATAATGTTGAAGTATGTTAGCCATGTCTCTATGCCTCTAACAATAACTAACAACAACTAATTACCTGAGCGTCTGATGACAATGGCAAAATATGTGCCAGGACAACTACTCTGGGGATTCATTGCCTATATAGTCACATACTTATGTTTTTTTTAATTTTTTTTAAAGTAATTAATCCACCCCACAGTTTAGAAGAATACAATTGGATGAGAAGTGTTTGATAATAGGATTAAAATGCATTTTAATTATACAATTTAGCTTATATCAACACAGTGATTTTCCTTCTGACACTGAGGGTTTCCTCTTCCCCAGGCTGAGCATGACTTCCCAAAGGTATTAGAGCCGCTGTACAATCCCCTGTGCCTCCCATCATACATTGGTACACAGAGCATTGATATTAAAATCCTGGTTGCCAAACTGCATTAAAAAAATAAATACAGGCACAGCAGGTGAAAAGCACCGTTTATAGGGAACATTGTAAAAAAAAATAAAAAAATCTCTGTAGTGCATTTGCCAATATTGTTTATTTGACTGGAGCATCGGCAGGACTGCTCTTCAAAGGTGCATATGGAAACCAGTATGAAATGTAACAACACTGTGAAAACTCACACACCTCAAACCAGTCAGCCCTGTCCCCCTGCTCCACTTCAAATGTCTTGACCCCCTCAAAGTGAGCACGAAAGATGAGGAAATCCATCTCAGTCGGTGTTGCCGTTTCCTGTCTGGAGACTACAAAAGCATGTACTGGAAACTCGGATTTGATACAACTGTAATTTTGGTTCCATAATCTTCAAGTTGACTTATTACAACATCATATTTCACCAGGTACTTTGCTATCAAAAATAGGAGGAAGTATAAGTGACAATGGTGAACTGGCGGAAGGACTGTGGTTTTGAGTAGTTAACTGAAGCTTACTAAGCAATGCAAGCTTTTTATACTATGCTGTTATAGCTTCCATGACTGCTTAATCAGTACAGGGATGTACAGGGAGGCTGCAGTTTATGCTATAAAACATAGATCTGACATAAAAACATACATTTTTACACTTATAATGATATATTGTGTACTTACGTAAACAGAAAATAAAACTATTCCCCGGTATACTGTAATTGTTTGCCTTCATTTTTTATTGAACAGCCGCTATCAGATTTGTGCTTCAATTGTGCTGTGTGGTTAAAATATTGTTTCACATGGCTTCAGCAAGACAGAAAACAAGCAGTTTTCTTTACCATATAAGATATTATATTACACACATTAGCCATGTATTCACCTTCCCTTAGAAGCTCATTTCTGCAAAATTCTAACAATAGTAAGTGTTTAGAGGGAAGGTTAAACCTCAAGGAGTGTTTCTGGTCCAGTGATGACACTTAGCACGCATTTAGAACACAATGATAATTTTCCATGACCAGAAATGTAAACATCCAGCAAAATGCAGCAGAAGGAATTCAAAGTCAGGCACCCCAAGGTTGTACACCAGGTTCTACTTACCATAAATATAAAACACACTTATGATCAAGAGAGGGTGAGAATGAAAGGTTCATTCCCGGTATCACAGGGCAGTACCGTACGTAATAACACTCCCACCATACACACCATCACTGCTCCTGCCCTTCCTTTGTCCTGCCCACCCTTAATACTCATGGCTGACATCAGCAGAGGGCCCTGACATAGGGCGAGTTAGGGCCGCCAGCTGGTAGCAATCACAGCCATGCTGAAGCCAGGGACACATACACCCCCAGGCCAAAGTGGCGACCGGCCCAACCCCAGCTATCCCTTCCCCCGTCATACTCCACCCCTGCCTTATCCTAAACAGCTGGATTAGTTCCAGATGCTGGCAATGCAGCAGGAGCCTTCACCTAGAGGGACCCTTTACTCTAAGCTATTACCATTCAGAGATGAGACATCCCATCAGTAAAAGCACTCTGGGTTCTCATACAACAGCAGCCTTCAGAGTTACTTATTTCATGTTTCCTGGCAGAGGCAAAAACCATTTTAAGGAGGAGCGCTGATGGGAAATCATCGACTTCACAACAATAGTTACTGCCCTGTTATCTATGTTACTGATCTACCGGCATGGCAGACATTTTTTCTTTACTTTTTTTAATTTTGGAGGGGGGGGGGGACTCTTTGTTAATACAGAGTCTTGACACCCACTGTCTGTCATTTACTTTGTCACGTGCCTTAAAAAGAAGCGCAGCATTGCCAAGATGCACGTGGGGATGACTTGTACATTCCAGCTGTTTGATCGACGCACCATTTTAGATACCAGGGGTTAATAACACGTCAAATGCTATTTAAAGGCTGGGGCTACATGACAGTTGCCTTTACTCGAACCTTGCCAGGTGTGCAACGCCAAAAAAAACTTAATGCAGCGCAGCCTTCAATGCCTCAATGCGCCGCACCTCACGGGAAATTGGATGTGAAAAGGGGAATGCCTCCGCATGCAAATAAAGACCTAGCCCCCAACTCGACGTGCACAACATCACGGATTCGTACCTACCAAAGTCGAATAATGCATTTTATATCCATGTTCATATCAGACCTTATTATTTCAGTTAAAATCAGCATGTCGTAAGTTAGAAAGGAGTTGCTATTTGTATTTCAATGGTTTAGTTGGGTATTTTCAATATTATTTGAACGGAAAGTAAAATAAATCCACTGTCATCTTTAAATTTGCCTCACTCTCATTATTTATACCAAAATCACGCTACGGTCCCTTACACTGTGTTTTTGCACACAACCCAACCTGTCTGAAGACATGCAAGTCCAGACGCGGGGCTTTTTCAGGCACGTTCCACTGGCTCTTCTCCTCTTGGACGTCATGGGGAAGCTAAAGCTCTTCTTCCATCTGGCGGTGAAAATGTGGAAACACAGGACTCTCCACCGTGCTCTTTTCAATAACTCACCGAGACAGTAATTATTCCTGCCGTTATTCACTTCCATTGTTAAATACAACCTATGTCTCTCGATACCGTTAAGTATTACAATTTTACCTGGATTAACCCGGGCCAGCGGTAGTTCTCACAGTAATTACTTCACATTGAGTAGTAATTTAGGATTAGATATTTAACGTCGATTAACGTCGCTACAGACTTCGGATTGAAACACTAAAATAAAAACCCGACGTTTCTGCTCAAATCGTTCATTCATATAGCCTAATCTGTTTAAGCAACGCAATCAACCACAATGCGTTTTTTTTTTTTTTTTTAGTAAAATGGTGACATATTCATTAGAAAATAATAGCTAGGGGGTCTGGAACCACCCAAACCACCATGCACTGGTAATACATTTATTTTATTACGTTATTCGTTTTTCCTGAGTGAAATATGAAATATTTCGCTAAAAATCTAACACCACTAGGCCTATATTTATGAATAGAGGTGGAAATCATGGTTCTTCTCTTTCGAATTCGGTAATTTGAAAGATTCACTCAGAAAGAATATTAATTATTTCACTTCCGACACTTCCCTTGGACTATATTCGTTTGGGGAGTGACCCCTAAGTTTAATAAAATGATATTAATACTGACTGACTTGCGGTCGTTAACGCCATTAAATGATACGTTCAAATTGGAGTCGTTCATACACAAAAAGTCTGCGAACATCCAGCATGGATATATGTTACATGTGTCCGAAACACACTAAACACGGTGAATAATTTGTAACAGGACAGGGAGGCATTTTTATGCACGACAATTGAGTTGGTAAGAAGGGACGTGCGTGGACTGTTACCTCTACTACAGGACAGGCTGGGAAGGATGGTACGGGAAGACCAACAGCGCCATCTGCTGTCCCTCACAGGGATTGGACAAGGGGAGGCCGGAGCAGATCATGAGGTTTGCATAAAAAATATCTGAATGTGTTAAGATATGTTTAAAAAACAGCCTGCTATTTAGGCTAAATAGTGCTAAGGAGTAAACTAAATACCACCAATTAGTCATGTGAGAAAAATATTTCATATTGAATATTTGTCGTTGTTATTCAATTATAATTAAAGTCTCTCATTGTACCTTATAGCTAGTCGTGTTTGTTAAAAACGCAACGCTAACAACGTATAGTCAGTTAAGTAGTACAGACGCTAAAAAAAAAAAATTGGTAAAAATCGTTTTAAATTGTGAAAATGTTGCATCTCTAAAATCTAATTTCAGCTTATGGGAAGTCACTGCCTATTTAGGCACGCGGGCGGGACCGAACTACTGCACACAATTACCGGTGTTCCCGACAAATCGGTTTCCCTATGTTTCCTCTGTCTCGCTGATTTGTACACGGTTTCGCTGTTGTTTTCATGTCATTTCAAAATGAGTGATTTTCAGACATTTCACATACTATCTCTATTTAGTTGCTTTTATTTCCTGATAGACAGGTAAAACATACTTGGGAAACCGAATTGCCCGGAACATCTGTTAACCGCTCCGCTTCTTAAAGCGGACACAGCTGTACTAATATTGCAAAGTATTGTTGCCCTGGATATTAGCTATTAAAAGTAGTCGCAGCGGCTGGCCAAAATACCGTGGTGTAATGTATGGACAGTGTGGCGGGATAAAATTTTAAATACGATTAACTTTACTGATCCCATTTAGTCTAAATGGAAGGCAACATTTAATGGCATGATGTTTGTGTTTTAAGGTAGGCCTATTTCATGCACCTAAGCCTATGTCAGCTGTCATGTCAATCATTTGATCAATGATGGGCTGGGTTTGTACTATAACTCATTAATATCAGAATTTCTTCAAATAATGAAACTTATTATAAATATTAGGATTAGGTTAGGGTGGCATGATGGTGCAGTGGTTAGCATAGCTGCCTCACAGCAATAAGGTCTGTGTTTTTAAAACCCACAACCTTAAAATAAGCACAAGTCCCAAAAAACACAACCCGCATCTCAATAAAATTATGTGACTTGAGAAAGAAAAGCTGATTATAATAAGCAGAAATTGCAACAATGGATGAGTCAACAGTGTTAAAGTATTCACGTAATAAATAGCTGTATACCATTTGTCAAACCTGAACCTTTACCAGTTACATGAAGTTAAGCCTCATCATAAAATATAGCTCATTTCCTTTCATTGTCTGTATTGACAATATTGACTGTATTGTCCTGAAAGCCCCTTACAGGAACTGGATATATGGGCTTTTTTTGTTTTGTAGTATTTGCACTCTGTGTTTGACTTTAACTCACTCCGGTGGTCTATTTATAGTTTTTAATTATCACAATAATATCCCATATCTTTAATATTAGTTTATATTTCATCCCGAAACTGCTGCTATATTCAGCGACACGGTATTTGGGTGTACTTATAGATTTGATTCACTCTGAGCTGAAATATGGTCTGGCAAATTTTGCGTTTGTTGCAGCCATACTTATATCAGTCCAAATCAATGGGATCAGAAGAATGTGGAAAAAACACACATTTCTTAAAATTAACTAGATGTCATGAAAAGCAACGATAATTGAAATTTTTTTCGTCAGGTACCGTCGTAAAACGTGCCGGAAAGTGTTACGCTCTAAGCTCTTTTCACCAGCAGGTGACTCTAGTGAGTATCGGGAGAAGCGAAATGAACGGCTTCTTAAATCACCGCTAATGATTTTCGGTTCCTATGAAATGATCTCTTAATCACTACAAAGCGCCATATGGCGTCTTGTAAAATCGCTAAGTTGTGCTATATTCAAAAAAATAAAATCTGAAGCCTTAAGGCTAAGGAATTTGCAATTGCGGGGTGCGTCTGGCGAATTTACGACACCTCTCGCTGGTTTGCGTCCCTCTGCGTCAGCAGGAATGAATGAAGCGTCATCGCTCCGGCTGCGTCCAGCACAATTCTCAATACGTCCAGTCTTCTCTCAAACTCATTTATAAATAATTAAATATTAACGGATTGCAATCGCTACTGCAGCTTATATTTTTAAAAATGTCAAGCTTTGTTTGTAGCATCAGAATGTGGAGCTGGCTTAAGGCTTTGTTGTGTCTTCTGTGCTTTTTGTCGCTGTTCTGCTGCACAGTGAGAGCTGAAGTCTCTCTTGTAAACGACGAGGTGAAGCGTACAGTGGACCTGAGCACACACCTAGCTAAGATCAGCACCGAAGTGCTACTGTCCAACCAGGGAGGCTCCGCAGCGCACAGCTTTGTAGTGGCGCTTGAGGCCGATCTGGCCCCTCATCTCGCCTACATCGGAGTGTCTGTGAGTACCCTAAAACCGCTGGGCCCGTCAGGCGGAGCCGGTCCCGCAAAGCGCACGGCCGAACACTAACTGCAGCTGTTAATCAGCGGATAGCCACATCAACCTCTGGGTTTTTAGTAAACGTAATGTTTTACTACTATTTTAGCAGGATTGGGCATCTCACGGAAGCGTAGCGGTGCAGCTCTTGCACTTCCGTGGAGGAGGTGTGACACGTAAGCGCTGAGGCCGCGCTGTAACGTCGCTCGGAGGCTCTGGTCCATAGGTTTTCACAAAGCCGTTTGATTTCACGCAAAGATCCAAAATGTGTGCCTGATATAAAAGAAGGCCTTGTTTCGGGCGTGTACTTTTTGTTTTATGTGCATTATCCTGCATGAGATGCAGTAGCGTTCTATGCACGTGCTTCATTGAGGCTAATAGCAACGTTGCGGATGGTCTTGTATTTGAAACGCATGTGCCATTTGTGATCTTTAACTCAGGTGAACGATGAAGATGAAAAGGACAGACCTTTGGAGCTTAAGGAGGTCAGAGTCAAAGGCCAGAGGTGAGAGGTCAAATGTCTGTCACTATTCATGTGTAGCGGTTGGGCGTATGATGACAATTAAGTTACTTCACGTTTACTTAGCTCGTGCTTTTGTCAAAAGCCTGTTGATTCCTCTGGATTTTCTACCTCGATGATTTGACTTAACACCTTTTCACCTGCCCCAATGAGACTATATCACTTGAAGTCCAGACATGTTCCTAGAAAATTAGTTTCAAATATTTAAATACATAAATGTTGCACCTGCTGAGTTTTTGTTGGATTCTGTGCCTGTGATTTGTGTGCTGTGATCAGAAGGTCATTGGTTTATATCCCATAGTTCAAGTAACGTCACTGTTGGGCCCCTGACAAAGGCTCATAACTCCAATTTCTTCAGGGATGTCCTGACCTGTTTCCCCAGTTGTCCTCCGCATTGGAAAAAACAATATGCTAAACAGCTGTAAATAAATGTAATTCTCTGTCATGCTGTGTTGTTTGAATCTAATTTCGGTCTTATTTATTTTCAGTGGAGTGTTTTTTGAGGTGCAGTTGCCATCTCCACTGGCAGGGGGCAGTAAGCTGCAGCTGCAGGTAGAAACGGTGCTGAGCCATGTGCTTCAGCCGTTTCCCTTGCACATCAGCCAGGCTGAGCGGCAGCTGGTGGTGTTCCAAGCCAACCATTACATGTACTCCCCCTACCCTACAACCACCCAAACCACAAGTGTTCGGCTTGCCTCCAAAAACGTGGAAAGCTACACCAAGCTGGGAAACCCCACCAAGAGTGATGAAAATATTGAGTACGGCCCCTTCCACAATGTTCCTCCTTACAGCCAGGTAACCTTCCAGTGGCTTGTAATGTTTGAGGCGGGAATATATTACGGGGCATTGGCTGTTCTGCTAGATATGTTGTGTGAAAATAACCGGTGTATGAAATTAAATGTGTCCTTTAGGAGCATAAAGATGGCTGCTTTTGGGGGGTCTTTTATTTAAAGCATGGGTTTCAAAAATGATTACTGTTCATTTTTAAGCAAATTTTTTCCAATATATGAATGCAGTGTACTTATTTTATGTATTTTTTTTGTTTTAATTCTCACCCCAAACGCCCACCACTGTTAAGGAGGCCATGAAAATCCACTATGAGAACAACTCCCCTTTCCTTACCATCAGTAGCATCACCCGTACCATCGAGGTGTCTCATTGGGGTAATATTGCAGTGGAAGAGACCATTGACTTGCGGCATACAGGGGCCTTTCTAAAGGGACCTTTCTCACGTTATGACTACCAGCGGCAGTCTGACAGTGGCATCTCTTCTGTTAAATCCTTCAAGGTATTCTTGCATTAAAGCGTAATGGTCTTGTGTGGAGTCCATTTGGGTTTCATGACCTGTTTCCGCTGTTCTTTCACTGATTCTGGCTGATTCTGTGTTCTCCCAGACCATCCTCCCTGCTTCCGCTCAGGACGTGTACTACCGGGACGAGATAGGCAACATCTCCACCTCCCACCTGTTGGTTCTGGAAGATTCTGTGGAGGTGGAGGTGCGGCCTCGCTTCCCGCTTTTTGGAGGCTGGAAGACCCATTACATCATCGGCTACAATTTGCCCAGCTACGAGTATCTCTACACACTGGGTATATAAATATAATATATATATAAAAGCTATAATTACCCTGCATATGTGAAACCTCTGGTTTTGTACTCTGTTGGCTGCCACCGCATGACTTGATCCTCGCTGAATCCAATCGTAGGTGACCAGTACGCTCTGAAAATGCGCCTGGTGGACCATGTATATGATGACCAGGTTATCGACCAACTTACAGTTAAGATCATCCTTCCTGAGGGGGCGAGGTCAGTAGGCGTCCCTCTTTCTCTTCGTGTGTCTGTCCCTCTGTCTGTCTCCCTGTGCTGATATCCACCCTCCCGCCTTCCCTCAGGAACATTCACTTGGACACCCCTTACCCCATTGACCGCATGCCCGACCAGCTGCATTATACTTACCTGGACACCTTCGGCCGTCCTGTGCTGGTGGCCAGCAAGAAAAACCTGGTTGAGCAGCACATCCAGGACGTGGTGGTAAGTAAAGGGAGGTGAGGGCTTCTGTCTGATGGTTTTCCCAGAATCACTATACCTAAAAATGTCTTGTATCGCTGCAGTGCAGTGGTCGCATCAAGTAAATGGTGTAGCTGGTTATATTTGAACTTTTGATGCATTACCTAAGTATGTGTAGCCATTTTTATTTATATACTTTTTTTTTTTTATTATTATTTACTGGACTTTTACTTGTGGCAAAAACGCCTCGGGTTACTAAACAAAACTGCGTAGATGTTTCATTTGTGAGCAGCTGTGGTTTATTTGGAAACTTGATGGCCTCTGTCTGTCCTGCACCTTTAGATTCACTACACCTTCAATAAGATCCTGATGCTGCAGGAGCCTCTCCTGGTGGTTGGGGCTTTCTACATCATGTTCTTCACCGTCATCATTTATGTCCGACTAGACTTCTCCATCACCAAGGTAAAGCTTGAGCGCCGCTGCTCGGCCTGTCTGGCTCTGCTGCTGTCGCCTCGCCTAATGAGCCGCCGCCGCCTGTCGTCCGCGCCCAGGATCCCGCCGCCGAGGTCCGCATGAAGGTGGCCTCCATCACGGAGCAGGTGCTCACGCTAGTCAACAAGCGCCTGGGGCTGTACCGCCACCTGGACGAGGCCGTGAACCGCTACAAACAGTCACGCGACACGGGCGCGCTGAATAGCGCCCGCAAGGCCATGGAGGCAGAGCACCGGTCATTGACCACCGACGTCGGGGCTTTACAGGGACGCCTCAAGGCTGAGGGCTCTGACCTGGCAGAAAAGGTGGGCTTAGAATTAAGGCCGTTTACCTTTTTCGGGTTTGGATTAATGGCTTCTATGCCGCCTTTTACTGTAACCTTTTTATGCAGTTGGGGTACTGGTAATCTGGGCGACATTACAAGAAGTACAGGCCATAAATCTCAACAGGACCCCAACATGAACAGCCATTCGCAGCTAAAATTACCTTTACATGCATGAGGTGCTGAGTCGCACTGTAATTCCGTCCCCTCAGGTGGGTGAGGTGCAGAAGCTGGATGGCCAGGTGAAGGAGCTGGTCTGCCGCTCCTGTCAGGAGGCAGAACGTCTGGTGGCCGGTAAAGTGAAGAAGGAGGCCTACATTGAGAGCGAGAAGACCCTGGCTGTCAAGAGGCTGGAGCTGGTCACCCGCATTGACAGCCTGCTGGACGCCCTGTGAACGGGCAGACATGCTTACCCCTGTACCCATCTCGTGCACACTTACCCCTCTCAATGGTTAATATCCCATCGGCATACATATGTAGTGATCTCCTACAGGCACTTAGCAGGGAGCATCTCTGTTCATGTCGCCCGGATCTTCAGGTGTCAGGAAATATTAAATCAATTTGGAGAATTTTTTTATTTTTTTTCCCCCATCATTTTTAGCATCTTTATCTTAGTTCCCGGGTTTACAATGTAGTTTCATCCTTTATGGCCCATCCCCAGTAAGGGGGAAGATTAACAGGACAGGTGCCGTGTGGGTGTGCTCACTCTCCAGACCCCACCGCTTCATGTTAGCCTGCCTTTGCTTTGTTAAGCATTTCAGATCTAAGCCTTTACTGCAGTCCGTTCCTTCCCAGTGTCTGCAGTTTTTTTTTTTTTTTATACACTTTTAATTTCCCTTTGTTATGACATGATTTCTATAGTGTGGGAGTTGTACATGCATGTGGCTAAGAATTGATGTTGTTTGGGGGGTGTTTATAATGGTCAGAAGGAATTAAATCCAATTTCAACCTACAAGTGAAATGGAAAGTGTGAAATTTGAAATAAAAAAATTAAAGATCTGAGTTGTGAAGTCATTTAAAAACAAAAAAGGCCTTTGACTTCTTGTATGAAGGTTTTTTTTTTTTTTTTTTGGTTTCCTCTTAATACTTAAGTTTTCTACTTAAGCGTTCTACTTCAGTTGAAATATAAGCAGTTTTTAGGTGGACCAATGTTTCTGAATTGCCTGTAGTGTGAATGCACGCTGCCTCATTCACTGTACATCCTTTGATTGGTGTAAGGTTCACTGTGCCTTGTTTGGAGAAGAGGGAGACAGGGATAGATTCATACAGAATGGACACTGAAAATGTTTGAGGCATTTTAAATTGAGGCATGAATTTGATTATAAATGTAAACTAAAATGTAAATATTTCTTGGGTTATTGTCTTTTTTCCCAGGATGCCATTTGCCATTCTGTAATGCCATTAATTTCTGTCACTGTTCATTTTAATATGTGTCTCGTTCCCTGTGGTGTTCTGTGTTTCAATGCCTTCATTTGAATATTCGTTGGAGGTGTGGTAGTGCTGAGAGGTGCAGATCATCTGTCTGATGTCAAATGTGAAGACTACTGTGCCCTCTAGTGGTTCTTTATGTTAAATGTTCAGCAAAATAAGCACCAATGAGACATTTTCTTATCACCCCACCACAGTTGTCTACAGCCAAAGCTTAATGATGAAAGTTCCATTACTTTCACCCATGAGCAACCAAAAGCACACATGGAAAAGTGAAATATTAGATGCCAATTCAGTTTTTAGGAAACACACTCTTGGTCTAGTGGAAAATCAGTGGTGAATGCATGCACCATCCATGACCATTCACAGTCAAACAACATGAACACGTGGAAAAGTGAAGTTTGAATTGGCCTTAAGTTTGAGAGTGTACTACCATGGCCACTTAAAGAAGCAGCTCACAGGTCACTGATGAGGGCACTGATTTAGATTATGGGGGTGCAATTAATCAAAGGGGGGCACCAATTTAGCAGCGAGGTTGCCCACTTGGGGGACAAAAGGGGTGCAGACTTAGCTACAGGTGTACCAGCCTGACAATGAGGGCACCAATGTAGCAATGGGGGTGGTGACTTGGATTATGGGAGTCGTTAAATTAACAATGGGTGGACACCAGGGGTGCCAACTGGGAGTGCCAACTTAGTAATTGCAGGGGCGACTTTGCAGTTTCTGTGAGAGGTCTTTGACCAGGTAAGGCTGGGGGGGTGGGGTTGCCAAATTAGCAATTGCTGGATCCAGGACTTAACAACTGTGGCAAGGGTGTATCAACTGGGCAACCACATAGGGGCACCATCTCAGTTACCACTGAGGAGGGGGGGGGCGTCAGTGCATTCCAGTTATTAAGCCTTTTGGGAAACGTGAGGATTAGAGTTGCCACACTTTCTGTATATTATGGGATGCTCCTGTATTGAAAAATAAAATGCTGCATTCTGTTTTCAACCATTTTGGACTCAGGGGGTGGAGGAGTGTCCTGTAAATCTTATTTTCATATTGAAGCTAGCAACCCTAGGGACGATTGATAGATTCATCAACAATGGCATGTATCTCCAGTTAGGTCAGAACAACGACACAGTGAGGAGGAACTGCAGGTTTCTACAAAGATCGATTGATGCAATTTCATGTTTGAGCCGACAGGAGCTGGCACTTAGGGGACAAGATGAGAAGGAAAAAACTCCAACGAAGGAAATTAAAGGGAGTTGGCAGATGTGCTTTGCTGCTACAACAAAAAACTGGCTTTTGTTTGTGTGTTTGGGTTGCACATGTAATGTGGAGTAAAGCAGTAGTTTACGGCTGTGTAGCCTATTCATATTTTAATCAAGTTAATTTTATATGCATGTCTATAATGACTATCTCAGAACAGGATGCTATTGTCAGCATCACCTTCTAAGCATCAGCTCACCTGGTTAGTCATGCATTGAAGGCTCAGGATACAGACTAAAGAGAGCTACACTGGACTGAAATTAGCAACCAATGGGAAATGTAAGGAGTGTAATCAGGTCAGGTCATGCTGGGGAGCATGCACTGATGCAGCACGTTGCCGCATCCATCACATAGTGAAACTCCTCGAGATCCCAGCCAGTGATTCCCCCAGGCAGATACACGGTCCAGTCCCACCCTCCGTAAAGTGTCATCCATCTGCTGCCGCCAGGTGTTACATCGGCGTCCCCTTGGCCTGGTGCAGCCGCTTGGGTCCTCAGCAATGAGGATTCTGCAAGCCAAATCTTCCCCAGGGAAACGCACCACATGACTGTAGTACCGTAACTGATGCTCCCTCAAAATGCAGGTAATGTGCCTCATTCGGGACTCCTCTAGCAACCGCTTGTTCGACACAAAGTCAAACCAGCGGTGCCCAAAGATTCTCTGGAAAGACACAGTACTGAAGCAGTCCAGTCCTCATCGCAGGTCACTGGATAGTGTCCATGACTCACAACCAGCAAAACAGGAAGCACCAGGACTCTAAGGACTTGGACATTCATCCTCTTGCAAAGATATTAGTAGCATCACACACCCCTTTCCAGCGACCTCATGACCCGCCATGCTCTTAAAATCTGTCTGCTGACTTCATAGGAAGAGCCACCAGAGACATGAATGTCGCTGCCGAGTTAAGTGAATCTCTCCACAAGGTGGACATTCTCCTCACAGACAGACACACTACTGATGGCTGTGCCTAAGAAGTCATTAAAGGCCTGGATATTGGTCTTTAACCTGGACACCCGCAATCCCAGACACTCAGACTCCTCACTCAGTCTCTCAAGAGCCCCGATCAGAGCCTCCATCAACTCCATCGCTAAGATCACAGCATCGTCGGCAAAGTCAAAATCAGAAAGTCTTTCTTCACTAATGGACTCCCCACAGCTGCTGGACTGGCAAGGAAGTGATCAGGGATCCTGTTAAGGATGACCCTGGCAAGGACCTTACCCAGTACTGAGAGCAATGTCATCCCCCTGTAGTTGCCACAATCCAGGTGATCACCCGTCTCTTTCCAGATAGGGACTACAAGTCCCATTATCCAGTCAGTTGGGATGACACCTGACTTTCAAATGGAAACAAAGATTGCCTGCAGTGCCAGGAGGACAGCCTCACCACCAGCCTGGAGAAGCTCACCTTGGATACCATAGATCCCTGCAGCCTTCCCTGCCCCCAGCTGCTTCACCACCCCTGCAATCTCAATGAGATATTGTGGTTCACAGCCAATCGGAGGGTCAGCTCTGTGAACTGTGGACCCAGAGATGTCGAACATCCTTGCTGGAGGATCAGCTTTAAACTGCTCAAAGAGCTGGCCCAGCAGATCACAACAGCACCATCATCAGTAAGGACCTTTCCATCACTCACCCTGACTGCAAGTCTCAGAGGAACAGATTCAGATATGCGTAATGCTTTGATTTCTCTGTACTGTCACTAGTCCACAAATGGTGCGTCACCTGCTCACAGATTTGTCTAACAAAATGCCTCTTTATCTGCCCTCAGAGTCCTCACAGCCATCCTTCTCAGTTCCTGGTACAGACTGGAGTCGCCACCAAGTTGAGCGCTGTGACTCCTCTCTATAATATCCAGGGTGCAGAGGTGGAAATTTCAGGTCCAGAAAGTACAAATCCAGACCGTGACTTAGTTGAGCATAAAGAGTCGCAGTCACAGAGTACTTCACTGGTTGGTTGAAACAAAATCCTGGTCTGGATTTGTACTTTCTGGACCTGAAATGTTCACCTCTGCCAGGGTGCCCTGCAAGATGAAACATCTCCTACTGGGAACACTGGCAACACCAACACAGCCCTCGGCAACCTTCAGGTTCTTATCATGGAAGGTCTCCCACATCACATTAGAGCCAGCAGTCGCACCCAAGTCTGCAAGTTCTTCACACAAATTTCCTGCAGACTCGTCAGAAACAGCTTGCTCTTGGAGTCTGGCTAAGTCCAGCATCGCTCTCCTAGTAGGTGGTAGCCAACTGGATCTAAGCTGAATCTTCAGAGTAGCAACAACAAGTCTGTGGTCAGAATTCACAAACTCTGCACTTCTGTAGATCCTGTAGTTCTGCAGGAGCCTCCAGCGTCTGCCCACGAGGATGTGATCGATCTCCTTCGCCACATGAATATGAGTGTAATGAATATTTTAATATTTACTGTAATATTCATAGTTATGACTGATGTATGATCAGGTCAGAATTTATACCAGGAGTTGGGGGTTCAGTCAAAAGTTTGCATCATAAAAAAGTGTCAACAGCTGCACCTGCTTACATCCAACCACATGGTCCTTGTGTCTGTATACAATTAAGTTATACAACAAGGGAACAGTGGGAGAACTTTTTTTAAGCATCTATGTGATCACTAGTGCTGAAGATGCTGATGAGATTACCTCCCATATCTTCAAGCCCGGTACTTTCCTCACTACTGCTTACAGGACACCACTGATTGTATTGGAGAGAACAGTCCCCTCTCCTTGCATGTCACTTTGCTTCCTATTCACTATTTCCTCTGTGTCAGCTCACAGGTGCAGTCAGATCCACAGCTGTGCTCACAGCTTCCCAACAACACAAACAGCACCAGTTCTGGGTGCTCGGGAATTGTCTAACAGGCAGGAAGAATCCCTCCATCACATCTGCTTCCTGTATCATACAGTATGTGCTGCCCGATAACCTTTACCAGCCGAAACACACAGTGACATCACTTACCAGAAGCGTCACTGACAGAGCTTCCTAAGAACATATCACTGGAAAAACACCAGTTTTTGGAAAAATTGGAAGGACACCAATATCTGCTTTATTGATCAAAAATAAATCTGTTTAGTTATATACTATTGTCCAGGGCCGTACAGTGACTTTTCATGGGGCAAGAAGGTGACCAAAAACTTAGTCTGGACAGAATTTGGTCAGACTGCATGGTTACAGACTGGTCAATGTGCCAGACACCATGTCTATTCAACTGGTAAACAGAACATATGGCAGAAACTGCACAGGAAAAAGTCAGTTGCGGACTCGAGATTTGAGGAAGAAACATCAATAGAATCCAATATGATTATGACACCACACTTGTAGCAGAGCAGGAAAAAGATCTGAAAACACTTTAAGAAAAGTTTTTTAAAAAAAAACAATAAAAAGTTACGAATGAAGAGAGAATAAAGTCAAATAATGAAGATGGTAGATTAGGACGTAAATGTCAGAAACGTGGTCATGAATTTAAGATTTTTGAGGCTGCAGTGTACCGTTTGATTACAGAAAAATCAGAAAAAATAAAGACAAAATGCACCAGATTTCTAAGAGGAATCCACTAATACAAAGTGATACTGTCTTTGGCAACTAACTAACTAAGACCCTCAAAAATGAGGAAACAATCGTAACAAAGAATAGCTGTGGAACATGGCAGGAGAATTCTCATGAAAATCACGGTGATGGTCAAATATTCGCAATGCTAACAAAAAAGTTACGCTTTCCAATTGGACTGTACGCTTAGTTTCCGCTAGATGTCACTCTCCCCTCGCAATGTACGACGTTTCACTGTTTATGCTGATAAGAATGTATTTTTTATTGTGATGAGCAAAGAGAGATTATTAATAAAAGTCAGATGCGCGGAGAGTCAGAACTGCAGGGCACGAGAACGGTAAAACACCAGGTTTCGTGACTTTGTGTTTGACCCTTCCGAAGAATGGATAATCCCAGTATATGACGGACTGTGGTAAAGATTTGGAAGCTAATGGTCGTTATCTTTGTTGCCTTGGCGATCATCGGCCGCTAGGTCGGTGAACATACTTTGTTATTAATGGAGAGTTTGTGTATACTGAAAAATCTTTTTTTGTCAAAAGGGTCACTCACAACTTCCCCTGATGTTCCCATATATGAAAAATAGAAGTTTGTTATTGCTGTGTACAACGCACATATAGGCCTATGCTTTCATCCCGCATACAGCACGGTTTTGATAGCCACTTTTCTCACAACAAAATTGGGGTAAGTGTTAATGCTTTCCACCACGTTTGTTTGCATTCGAAGAATTCATCAAAACTGAGACAGATCCCTACACTATAACAGTAACATAAATCGCTATTTATGTTGATCTAAATGACATGTCCTGTTTTTAAACACAAATAAACAATGAATTGTTATTTACTAAACTAATATACCTGTTTATTACCAACGTTTCGCAAATTGATTAAATCAATTAGGCCTACAGTAAATTTATAACCATTACATACAGCGTATTAGAAGAAGTATCCGTCCCGGTGGACGCTGAAGGGGATGTATTTGCATGGTTTTGTAAACGTGAAGTCCGGGAAAATATGAACACTGAGCTGGAATCAAAGAGCAGAGGCAAAGGAAGAAGTTCACATGATCCAGTACGGTTAGGCCACAGAGTGGCAGTTCATTTACAAACAAATTTTAATTCTTGTACTGTTTTAACAAGCAAAAAATATGATAGTCATGTACAGGAGTTGTCAAATGGGAATTCCACTCACAGTAGGTTACATAGAGGTTAATCCAGTTTTCATAAAAATCCGTTTGGATTTGTAATACTTAAACGTATCTG
Source organism: Brevimyrus niger (assembly GCA_015164015.2). Classification (NCBI taxonomy): domain Eukaryota; kingdom Metazoa; phylum Chordata; class Actinopteri; order Osteoglossiformes; family Mormyridae; genus Brevimyrus; species Brevimyrus niger. Next base: position 293,827 of record JAABNY020000088.1, on the reverse strand, counting down.
AATTTCCCCCAACGACTAATACAACAAAACGTATATTTAATAAGTGCACTTAACGCATTTTACATTTTCATGAGTACCCAGGATTTGAGTAGAATTGTTGTTGAATGTTTTTAGCAAAAGAAACATTAAATAGTACTATTACATCACAGCACAATGTAGGCCTACAGATTAACACTCCAAGAAATTGAACTCTATAAATATACACATATTCACAATTTTATATACATCTATATGTTTTAATAATAGTGTACTATTAGTATTAATAGTATTAATACTTTCTAATAAAAAGTAAGAGACAACAAATCAGTATACCTAAAGTGAAAAACATGAAATGCCTTGTCAATATATTTGGTTTTAAACATCTATACATAACATTCCCCCAATATTATTTACACATAAATGTAGAAATATCTGTAATCTATGGAGCCCCTAATAGGATATGATTTAGTAGGGTTATTTGCGAAATCTCGCGATATTTTGCGTTACTATTAATTACTTTTCTGTACCCATTCAATAATAGACTACGAATTATAAAACTAAATAGCTGTGGCTAACTAACATGCAGTTACTGGTAGTGAACGGACATTGCAATGTTAATATATGTATAAAAATATATAATCTGAAAGTTACATGGTATGCATTGTCCCCCATAGTTGGACGCTTAACGTACACTTTACTGGGCTTGTCTGTGCCATATAGTTTTATAGGCCTACTCATTAGTCCATTAGTTTTATCTTTTGAACGGACACAGTGCAATCATTAATAGTAACGCAAATGCATTGCGAAGTAATGCAAAAATTGCCAAGAAATTCACCTCCCATGTCCCCTTAGGGGCTTCGTGATAATCCTTGTGTAGAAATACATACCCAAACAAAATGTGTGTGCTCAAACATTCAGTCTTAATGTTGCTTATATATTATACATGAAAGTGCGTAGAACCTGTAAAAATGTATGTCTCTTCGCCCATCTGTCTCTATCAACCTGTGAGATCTTCTCCGCTAAATGATGCATTAGATGCATTGAATGTTTGTTGTGCGGGTTTGAAAAGGCTGCGATAATCTGGGAGTGAGAGATAAGCGCCGTTTATTCCACGGCTCCTGGGCGCCCATTTTCTGTCCCGACGGGCCCAATTCTCCCGACACCTCCAGCCGCACACTGATAACGATTAGCCTATATATTATCTCCACAAAGAACAAAGATTAGCTAGCAAGGATGAAAAATTACCCCTGGACGGTAATAATCAAACGAAAGAGATCCTGAGATCCGGAGTGTATTTTATGAATATCCCAAACAGTCTCCTAACAACCATGCCCCTAACAAGCATTGTAAATGCACTTGTTCTTTTAAAAAATCTATAGGATATAGGAGTGGATCCCATGTACTTTGTGAGGTAGAACCATCAGCCTACTACCACCACCACCACCACCACTACTATTTATAAATGTTAGGTCAGCTTAACCTACTTATTTTTTCATGTTCTTTGTTCTTCATTATCAGTCTAAATTATTACTATTACTTTATTATTATTACAAATCTTCGTTGGTATTGTTGTTGGAATTATTATTTAATATAAGTAGTAATAGTAGCCTATTAAAGGAGAACCGTAATCGGCAATACTAACATAGTGATGTCACAGCACGTGAAAGAATGATTAATTTGTTGCGCAAAATATCCATTTTGTATTCCCTCTTATACACAACATGCAGTTCCCAGTCTTACGAAAAACGACAGAATCTGTATTTGACCGAGGTGGGTGTAGACAGGGACATTCATTAAAAAGGTTTTGTAATAAAGGTTTGGTCGAAGGGGATGCTAGACGCTGATAAGGAGTTATCGCGCACACATCAGCTCGCGCCCCTTCCAACAGCCAGGCGAGCTACAGAAGCACCCAAGAGACGCTTATTATAACATCGATTTTCTTTTGCACAGTATCATGCAAATTTTACTTATTTTAGCATACACACAGACACACAGAGATTAGGTATCCGTATCTTTGTGGGGACTCTCCATTAATTTCTATGGGCATAACACAAATCCTAACTATGACGACCCTACCCAGCCCTAACTGTAATCATAAGTAAGCGAATAAAATATATAAGACTTTGGATATTTTAATCTTTTGATTGCATTCACAGATTTGTTTTTATAAAATTGAATTTCCCCCTTGTAGGAACCCAAAAAATGTTCCTATATGGTCAAATAACAGGCTTTTATCACATCGTGATTTGGTCCCCTCCTTGAAACACACACACACACACACACACACACACACACACACACACACACACACACACACACACACACACACACACACACACATTTTGGTCTTTTACTTACGAAAAAAATGTCCATATGCAGCAGCTTATAATTTTACTGTAATATTTTAACACAACAGTCGACCCCGTATAATTAAATTACTAGCAGGTAATGCTCTAGAATAATGAGATCAGCTTCTTAAATGCTCAGAATTTATTTGCAATGTTTGTACTTGTTCCTTCTGTGGACCAAATCTTAATGTTTTTTTATTATTATTTAAAAAACGCAACATGTTGTACGCCTATTACTCTAAAGCTGTTTTTAAATATATCGCGGCTGACGGAGAATTGTTTTGAAATATTGATTTTGGCGGCATTGTCTGAAGTCTATGTAATTCTTTCAATTCCTTCCCAATTCTGTCGTAAACGTTGAAAACATGCAAAGCCTCAGAAAAGCTCACACACGAGACTTGGGCTAGCACGCGCCCGCTGCAGGTGCAGCATCTTTTGGGTTATCACAACCTACACCCATGAGATAGAAAAAACGGATGTAACGCTAATTCTGAATATTACTGTGTCAAATGTCGGATGTATTTTGTGGTAAAGATGACCATGAGAAAATCCCCACAGTGTTAAAGGATGCCACTTTATAAATACGACACATATACAGTAGATGAAACATTTGACATTACAAGCATCAGAAAGAAATGTGTAGGAAAATTAGTGACATATACCTAAAGATTCCAAAAAAGTTAACTGAATGCTTTGAAATAATAAATCGATACAATCAACGTCGAAGAAAAAAATCAAAAATCTAAATATTATTTAAGGGACGCTCTCGTAAAACGTGCAGATGACACAAAACGATTGGGGGTGGTTTACAATAAGTTAACACATTTACATTATCACTGAATCTCACTTACGTCTTTAACATATGAGTATTTTACGCTTGTGTACTTTAGCGGTTCTGAAAAAATGATGAAGCAGTATTACACAAAAGCCTAGTGTAAATATTATAAGTTAAATCCTGCAGCTATAATGCAGAACTCACTGGATTACATTTCCGGGGGGCATCGTGAGCATATCTGAATATATAACTACGGCCTCCTATGTCATTACAATATTGGTAAGAATCTCTTGTTTATTGAATATGTTACTTTTCAGTAATTACGACATTGGGCCTT
>JAABNY020000088.1:276431-290288 GCA_015164015.2 Brevimyrus niger | reverse complement strand
CAGCTACAGCAGTCGTGCCAATCCAAAGGATGATCAGTAGTTAGGGCAGGGGTGTCAAACTCCAGTCCTGGAAGGTCGGAGCCCTGTGTACCTTAGTTCTTTCCCTGTTTCACTACAAATGATTCAGCTCAAGAGCTGTGTGGTAATTAGTACAAGGAGTTGACTCCAGGACTGGAGTTTGACACCCATGAGTTATATTAAACCGAAAAGAATAACCCAGCCTTTTCTTCAGTCATATTCAGTCCAATGTTAGCATCAAATTGATTAAGAAGACACGAGCTCTTGTGAACTCTAAATACGACGAGTCACGTTGATCTACTTTCCTAAGCGAGCGGGAGTGACAGAGGAGGGGGGGGGGGGGGGGGGGGGGGGGGGGGGGGGAGGGAGTGGCACGAGAAGAGAAAAACTGGCCAGCATGTACGTGACATATGGATAAGGAGACTAGTGATAGCAGAGAATCGACCAGCACGTATGTGAGTGTTTCTTCTCCGATTTATTCCTCGTGCTCTCGCAGTAGTACTTTACGACAATAATACTTTTCCATGATGTAATAAAGTAATCACTTTTATACTGTATTATAAACTGTGCTTTGTTTGCTTTCAGTCGTTTAGAAAAAATATTTTGATTTTACTTTAGATAGCCCAGCTTTTTTACTTTGTGCTATTTTTGTTTCTGTATTTAAAAATCTATTGCCTATTTTTACAGATTGACCCGTCAAAGTTGTGAAAATGCAAAGGCTGCTAGCTATTACAACATGAAAAGAAAAGCTAATTTCACAAATAACTAGAATGTGTCTGTACTCTGATTAAATAGCAGAAGAGTAATTATAATTTGATTAGTAAGAAAACCAATCCTTTGACAGACCTGCGGGCGGCGCGAGATAATTTCCCAGAGCCAGACCGTGTGTAGGGAGAAAACAGACCTCCCTGACACTTCACTAACGATTTCTGAAGTACTGTAACTAAATCTTCTGCCAGTAATACGAGTACCAATAACAATGCCATTCGTCAATTTCGAATAACCATAACATGAAATACAGCAAATAAAAGGTAATGTAAATATAATCTTTGTTTTTTAGGTTTTTGTCTGGTTCTCTCCTTTTTAATTCTTAGAACAGTTATTAATAATATTATTATTGACGATTTATTAAAGAACTGTGAATAAATAATATATCAAATATATAACTTTTTGCCAAAACATGATAGACACTAAAACTGTGGCACTGAACCAATTACCGCGCCGTTCTGCCAGGTACTCGGACTGCTGAATCCTGTACCGAATTCTTGTTACATTTTTGGTACATAACATTCTGCTATAATAACATTCTGCTATAATAACATTCTGCTTCACGTTCATAATGAAAATAAAAATAGAAAAAGATCAAAAACCCAGGTAATCGTTTTATTGCAGTTGTTATCCCTTCAGCCAAGTCACTGTTCTGTTTTCGGTAATGCTTATTATCCATTTTATAGCTATAATTTACTGAAGAAATTGTCTGTAATTGAGAAATTGGCAAAAAATAATGCGTATCTTTGGGATTTGGTTGGCATTAAAGTTTTGAATGTAGACATTATCTCTGAATAAAATTATATCATATGATATTGGCTACATACTGGGGAAAGGAAATTATGAATAATTTTAAAATATATGAATGGTTGCCACGTTGTTTACATTTCTAATAGGTCTGTGCTTACTACACAGATAACGAATCATAACTATACCCTCAGAAATAAATAATAATTGTCTTTTCGCATATAGCCGCGTGACTTGGGAACAGTCAGTGTAAAATATATCAAGCACGTTGCGTTAAATGTTGAGGTGGATTCCAAGGTTTCTAAAGTGGGCTGCTCAAGAACGTACACTCGCCATAAACAACAAAATTTTGTAAGCTAATTTCCTGCCTGTCTGTGACTGGAGAAACCCATAAAACAATCAAACGGGCAGAAGTGTCATCGTTCAGCTTCAGGACAGAGTGAGATGATGGCTGCTCCTTCACGGTTTTGCACCGTGATTAACCGTTAGTCAGGCTGGCCCAAGCCTCTTTGGTTTATGTGAGCAAAAGCTGCCTATCTATGTGTGCACGCTCTCACAACATACCTCCTACAGATAATAACCGGCGACAAGAAAATAAAGCGCAGCAGCTCTTTACTTAAACAAGTGTATGGGGCAGCCATGAAAGACTTAGCTAGTTCTTAAATTGATTTTTTTAATGTCCGCAATCCGAAACGATAAATCTAAGAACTAATTTCTTTTAAATTCATATATTTTTTGTTGTACGATAACTGAGATACTCTACACATATGCAAGAAACCGTTATGATATGGCATAAAGGGCCAGTCTTATAACGACACTCTGGACCAACAAGTGGACAGGTTTGATGACAGCAGGTGGGAAATTTGTGGACCTGCAATAAAACAGTGCATCATTCCCATAATTATATGCGATGCAATTCTTCTATGCACCTATTTCTAATATAGAATTAGGCAACGTCCGTTTAGCCAGATTTCTTAGTACATCCAGGTCTCTGGACACACCATCAATGGCCCAAATAAAGATAAAGAGTATAAAAGTCAGCCAGCTCACAAGAAATTCAGGAAATCAAACAGGACTACGGCATTTTTGATGCGTTTTTAAAGGCAGTCAATAGATTTATTACTGATAGTCGGGAGTTCTGGTGGAGAGCTGCCTTAGTTAATATATTAATCCTCCTCGTACCAGACTGATATACACTTTTTATTATAAACATGGGATTCGAATGCCATATGGGTGAGTTTAAAATGGAAGAAAGAAAAATTGTTGAATCCCAGAGAGTTGTATTCTTTAATTCTCTCCGTTGAGACACAAACACCCTTCAGCATTTTTTTCGTTATTTGTCGTTTTGTTTTATTAAAAGTTTATGTTTTGTATCAGTTTAATGAGGTGACGTCAGTTCTTGGCGTCGAAGAGGCGGCCAGTCTGCGCTCTGCTGTCCAGATTATAATGCGTCAATCATGCCACATCAACTGGATTGACATTTGTTCATTATTTTTAATTAGCAATTAGCTTAGTCAAATACTAATAACTGGAGCAATAATGCATCTCTCCATCAGCAATGGAGAAGCAACCATAATTTAAAAATTCATACATATTTTTAAAAACATCGTAGCAAAATTGTATCTTCATCTAAATCGCTTAAATAAAGTATTATTATTATTACAACCTGCTAGTTATTAAACTAAGCCGTTTATTCGAATTTGTTCATTTTTACAAATAGGCCTACTCTTTAGAAATATATGTTTTTTCGAAAAGATCTGCTTTAGGTGCATTTGCACCTCGAGGCCTATAAGAGAAAGTAAGTCGGGGGCGGGTGCACGCAGTTTCGCTAACATGGGCGGAACAGTCTGAAAGTCTCGGCGAGCACGGTGCATTCAGCCGCTTGCAACAAGATCAAATCGTGTGTCAGGCCTGACAAGCAGGTTCACTGAATAATATATCAAGTTGTTTGCTAATGTAGCGAGTTCTTGTTCTGTTAGAAAGTCAGCCAATGGCCTCCAGAATTACACAAATGAAATATTTCATGATTCGTTTTAACAACGAAGTCGACTGCATACGAACCGTTAGAAATACCAGCATGCGGTTGGTACACGTTAACAGAATAAAAATAAGACGCATTACTCTGAAGCACGGGGAGTCTTCTTTAACAATATATAATGGGCATAAGTAGTGGAGAGTGTGTTATTTTACAGTGGAAAGTATATGGAATAGAAAGATGAGGATCAGCTGAGTGGTCGTCAGAATACACGCTACCTCGCGACATGTAATCAGGTTAACAGGCGACAGTGTCTTTGTGCCTGGTGGGCTCTCTTGTTTTGCCATCAGATAATTGTGAACAAGAATGAACAAACTCTGGTCAATGGCTACCAGTCGGCTTTTTCACACAAGCTTTCACGCCCTATTTGCCGCCAAGTGAGAGATAGGGTCTATTAAGATGTAAAGTGGTGTTTGATCGCTCAGAATGGTAGACGACAATGTTTTTATAAGAGGAATGTGGTAAGCGCCAATTACAAACAATTAGACGCTCAAGGCAATGGGCATCCCCTTCGTCTATAGAGAAAATCTCCTCCCAAACTGAAACGAAACGTGTTAACGTCTTTATTTGTTGTTCTTGATGTGTAAAAACTAACACTTAAAATTAAGATTCATTTACCACCAAAAACACACTTTACATTGTAGTTATTCTATTATACAAAGATAGATAACACCTACAATCTATAATAATCACACTACAACCTTTACTGACAGATCAGATGAGAAAGGTTACATCAAACTAATATCAATATTAATTATATCTTCCTGGACATTTTGTTTTTGTCTATCTTTTCACTCGTGTAAGGAAACGTATTTATTCCTGTTGTACAACTAAAGAGGACATGCTGTGAAATTAAAAATAAAAATACATTTAAAAAAAATCTAAATTGTAAGATATCTTGTTTCCTCCAAAGGCAAACCTAAAATTGAAGGACACGTTTTTCATTGGATCTCAGGAGGATATTAATAATTAGACAATGAATTTGTATGGAGGATGGCCTACAGCTTTCCAAAATATTCTCTAAAAGCAGTAATTACTTTACAGAGCCATAGGATATTACTTTTAAAGTGCCCCGATAATAACTCGGCTAACCTGTCTTGCTATTTAAAGAGAATTAAAGTATTTCAAATTATTGATTTTAACTCTCGCAGTTCTGTAAAGCGCATTACACAACACATTTTTCTCGTGTTGCTGTTTTGGGCGAGGACTGAAGCGCGTGGATGTTGCAGCCAATCGCCTAAAGGAGAAGTTACTATTGGCCAGAGAGAGGTCACTGCCGAACAAGGGACCCGCCCCTTCGCGTATGATATGGAATTTACTGGCGCCAGTCCTGACAGTGTCGGCAGCTGCATGACTCTAATAGAGCAAGCCAACTTAAACGAGAACAGTGACTTAACCTGCTCTACGGGAGACAAAATGAAATAGCTAATCGAATATGACATGGCATTAAGTTTAGAGTCTTAGCATCGAAGTCTTTAAATGTTATACTCGCCATATTCAATGGGGACTTTCGTGTAAAATTCCAGTATCAGAAAAATAAGGAAAATTATTTAAACAATTTTTCCACGTCATCCTGGTTTAACATTTTCAGTAAGTATTTTTCTAAGAAAACACGTATTGTTCTGTTTATTTTTGCTGTATGAATTTGCTCGCTGAGTTCACTAATTGTCTTATATAAGTGTGCCCTGTTCCTAAAATGACTGATTCTCTCCTTCAAGTTGAATTGAGACGTTGAGAACTGCATGCATCTTTAACACAGAATTTAATATAAGGCGAATAATACGTATCATCCTTAGAGCAGCAACGATTTTTACACTGAGATTTCTTTAACTCTCTCAACTTTCTTTGGTACAGGTGTTAATCAAGACTCGGAAAAACAAGACTACGGGCTTTGCCTTGAAACAGAAGGAAACAGCATTACGTTAATTATCACTGTTACTTGGGGGCAAGAAATTTGTACACGAACATCCCTTCCGAAAGGACAAAAAGATCTTTTGCAAAAGTGATCGACCACGTATTTTTGAGGGGAGGGATTTTTGTATATCGCAGTTTGTAATAGTCAACAATTTTGGAGATGGAGGTAACGGCCGACCAGTCTAGGTGGATGTCACATCATCACTCTATACTGAACAGCCAACACACGGACTCGCACCACCCCGGATTGACACACAACTATATGGACCCGATGGCCCAGTTACTGCCACCAGACGAGGTCGACGTTTTTCTGAACCATTTGGATTCACAAGGGAATCCATATTATTCCAGCTCCCGAACCAGGGTGTCTTACAGTCAAGCTCACGGTAAGTTACCATGTCCCGAAAATGCTAGCGTGAGTTACACAGGATATTTTGCTGGTGTTTTCTTAATAGGAAACCTACAAGTGAATCATTTACGTTCCGGAAACTTATGTCTAATTTCACGAGGTCTCCTTTAAACTCAAGTTAAAATACTTCGCATTTTGATTTCGAGGATTGCAATAAGATGGTGGTAAGGAAACAGCCTTTTGTATTGGTTTACCGTTTCATTCAGGCTAAAGTTTCTTCATTATTATTTAAGAAACTGGCCACCGTATCAATACATAACACGCGACGCACTAAATCCAGAATATAAATGCTTTTCTAACTATCAGATAGAAAAAAACTTGTTACAGAAAGTGGAAAATAACACAATGGGTTAAACAGCTAGGCTAATTAGTGACGAGGGACGGGTTTCATTATGTCAATGATAGCAAATGAATTTTAATGAAAATGTTATTTTATCTTGAATTTATGTTTTGTATGTATATTATATTATTAATAGGCCTACTCCTCAGCTGCCCACCGGAAACGTTTAAAGACAGAGAAACGACAAATAAAATGCAAGCAATTGGTTAAGGAAGTGCGTGTTATTAATCTATGTCTGTTTGACTTAACAGAAAAAAATAAAACGAGAGAGGCACTTCCCGGATATGAAATCAAAACTAAAAACGCTGAAGTTCTCAGTATTCGTCCTGCAGCAATGCGACGAAGTAGCACGTTGGTCCCAGAAATGCTGTAATTAAATATATATTGCAGACCTATTAAAATCGTTTTTTGAAGACGTGTTAAATCTATTCGTAGGCCTAGCCTATATTTCACTCTGTTCTATAAACGGCTGTGTGGTTTCTGCTTAGTCTATAGGCTGTTGTCTTTTGGAGGATATTTTGCTTAAACTGGATGTCGGGATTGTGTTTAATTAAGTCTTTATGAACAGGTGAGAATTATCGTTTTAGTATTCGGATTGCTGACAGAAAAATAATAGCCTCCATTCGTATTTACTTCTACAGTTTGAGCAATATTACTTTAAATAATGCGATACTGTTTTTCAGCTCGTCTCGCGGGGAGTCAAGTCTGCCGACCGCACCTCCTGCACAGTCCAGGCATCCCGTGGCTGGACAGTAGCAAGACGGCCTTTTCCGCGACGCATCATCCCAACCCATGGGCGGTCAGCCACTTTAGCAAGCCCGGACTGCATCCGGCAGGGTCTGGGTTTCCCTGCAGCAGTGGTTCCTCTACTGCTCCCGTACCATCTCTGACTTCGGCATCTCACTCCAGCCCACACCACCTATATAGTTTCCCCCCAACTCCACCTAAGGACGTGTCTCCAGATCCGGGAGCTGCTTCGCCATCATCGTCTTCCACTAGAATTGACGAGAAAGAGTCCATCAAGTACCAGCTATCAATATCAGATGGAATGAAAATGGAAGGATGCAGTCCGATACGTAGCAGCCTGACTTCAATAAATGCCCAGACTACCTCCACACACCATCCCATCCCGACCTATCCAGCCTACCCTCTCCCAACTCCACACGATTACAGCAGCAGCCTTTTCCATCACAGCAGCCTGCTCGGCGGAGCCCCCGGTTTCACACAGAAGTGTAAATCCAAGGCAAGGTCGAGTTCAGGTGAGCCTCATTATGTTCCTCGCAAGATAAAACGGTCGAAACCACAGCCACAAACTATTCTTACTACCAACTGCCACTGTTAGCATTTCGTGTGGTATTTTGCGTTACCGTATTTCGGTATATGAACCCATCCACCCACCCATTTTCCAAACCGCTTATCCTTCTTCTGGGGGGGGGGGGGGTGTGTGTTGTCCATCGCAGGCTATATGAACCAATTCACAAAAATTTTGTCATTCCAAGACAAAACATTTTCAAAGTGTTCACATTGACTTTACAGCCCGTTACAGTTCGGTTTGTAACTGCAAAATGAAACTGGTAGGAACTCATGAATGTATAAGACATGGAAACATTTGTGACAGATTTAATTATAGTCAGAAATGAGTCATTATGTAAATATTTTGTTATGCCTTGCTCTAAAATAACAAGATATATGAATTTAATATTAATTGGAATAATAATCCACAAAGCATATTTTATTGATAGCTATACGCACAAAGAGTTTAATTTAAACATGCATATAATCTAAAACCGAAAGACACCAATACTGTTCAACGTGATATTTATGTTTTTCATTGCTTAGTCAATTCAGTGTCACGGTACGGATTCGGGATGCTGCACAGTCGTTAAATAAATATGCCGTGTGAAATTGAAGATATATACCTCTGACGTATTTTTTTTTAGATTAACTTAAAGTACTACTTAATGAGTGCTCATAAAAGACTAAAATTAAGCAAGCACGCATTAAAATAAGTATCCAATATCTGCACAAAGCGAAGTTCAGTTTTAATTAAATACTGCGTGTGTTAATTTAGGTTTTATTTAAATTTATTTTGTATAAATATTGACATGCTTACCCATTGTAATATTTGAAAGATTCGATTTACGCTATAATTATGAATGGTGATTAACACTTGAAATACCAGAGGCAATCCGTTGACTGCCTATCCATTGTGCGTTTATGCAAAAATAATTTATATTATATTATTAGCAAGTCCTATTAAATTATATAACCTGAATGTTTTTTTATAAAATGATGTCCAAATTGTATAGTATTATTTTGATAATGTTTTCTGTGCTGGCATGCGTTTTCTTTCCCTTTTCTTAAATAGTTCAAATAGTTCAAAAACGCTAAATAGTTCAAAAAGCTCGAGTCACGACGCTCCGTCGCCTGCCGTATCCTGTATAGTCCCGGACGCCCTGGCCGCCACACGTTTTCTTGAACCCCCTTTCTTAGTAACGCAAACAAAATAATACTTTGGGCCATTACTTAAAGGCGTAGTGCTTTCTTATAAATCGCGACCCTAGTTTTTTTCGACGAGAATTTGCCGATCAAATGATCTAATAATAATAATAATAATTATTATTATAAATAATAATAATAGGGACAGAAAGCCATATTTGCCATGTTTCAGTATTCACACTGATGCCGTTATTATACGTTTGCATTGTCACTTCACTTTTCAAACTTCCTGAAAACGCAGGATTGCATTCTACCGTTTTAAAATGCATAATAAATAAACTAAAATAAGCAAAAATGTGTTTTAGGCAAAGAAAAATCTCTCAGCACAATACCCATAAAAATACCATTGAAAGAAAAACTTAATAGAATTTAAGATTACTCTTGGGACGTCGTCTGTGTAGATGCACATGGACTAGCATAAGTAGTGGCTAGAGCAGCATCATTTAGCTAAAGTAGGTAATAGATTTGAAAAAGGTGCTTTTTCTCTGGATCTTCAGACTATAATTATGCAAAGCAGACAGTACATGGTGCATTCAATGCTGTCTGGATTATGGGGGTTGTTTATGAAGACAATGCCAACACGACGGAAATGTTCAAATAAGTCAAGTTCAAAAGTGTCCCGAATGATAGGAATTTAGAGTTGCTAAACAGTAATGAAATGTTCTAAATATTGAAGAAGTTGGCCACTGTCTTTAGAACAAGACAATGACTCTGCTTGCACATGCACATGCCTGATTGCGTGCATTACTCAGCACTATGAACAAAACCGTTTGTGGCATCACATGCAAAGTAAGGATATAAAATGTAAAATATTCACCTTTTGAGGTGGAGACTGAAGAAAGGAACATGGAACAGTAAGGCAAAGTTTTTTATGCAGTTAATTTTTATGCATAAATGCATGTCTGGCTTACTGGTACAACATGACCTATTGTAGAAGCTCAAATGTGAAATCTAATGTAGATAGGATGCAGCCATCCAGCAGCAGGTACTATTAAATAGCAGGTGGGGACACAGAAAATGAGGCTTCAAAGGTTATACTGTTCTTCAACATGCTTTGGACATTTAGTGTACTTTGCTGTTGATTTACTTGGTATTCGGACAGGTAATAGTACCTATAAATTATGGCAGAAGTTAAGTCAAACAGTGGGCAAAGTGCGTAAATGGACATTCACAGCCAATCTGTTAGGCTATTCAGGGATCAGAATAATGTTGACCTATGTTCATTACAGTGATCATTAAAACCACACAGTTAATTATGTACTTACCGTATGGTCTCTTTAAATTAATCAACAGGTGTCCCATTTTGAGCTAGAGTTGAATTAGAAGGGAGCTGAAATGCAGATAAGCTTTCGCTGGGTTACAAGACTATGCTTCCTAGGATTTCAACCTCAAACATTTTACAAGGCTCGGTGTGCAGTAAAGTTGATTTCATTAACAACCGTACGACCCTTTCTAACTGGAAAACATGCACAGAAATAATTTCTTGCACTTCTAAACTATAGAGCACTGGTATGTATTCAACAGCAACACGACAGCTGAAGCTCCTTAACGTCCCTGCTGCTCTCGGCTTTTCTTCATATTCATAGTTCTTCAATTGAAATATGTTGCAGGAAAAAGTGTTATTTGTGCAGCTGCGTCTATATGCATTTAATATATTGTCATTTTCAGGAACTGTTTAAAAAATTCACTGAATGATTGCATTAAGTAATTAAAGATATACACTGTTTTGTTAGTTTATTTTAACCAGGCAGTTTCTGACCAGATGTTTTGTGTCTTCCTAAACTGAAACTGCTGTTACTGTTTCATTTGCATGTTAATTTTATAAATGTTTCCTTTGTCCCCTGAACCTGTATACTGCTCAGAGGGCCGTGAGTGTGTCAACTGTGGGGCCACCTCCACACCCCTGTGGCGAAGGGACGGCACTGGACACTACCTCTGCAATGCCTGTGGCCTCTACCACAAGATGAATGGGCAGAACCGACCCCTCATCAAACCCAAACGCAGATTGGTGAGTACAAACTTTCAAACAGTGCCGAGAAGGGGGCAAATTAGAACAGAAGTAGAGACTGTTAGTACAATTCCAGGAAAGTTATATTTTCCTATCGGCTTCCTGGAATTGTACTTCACACTCACCCTTGGTGATCCTCTACACCACCTGATACAATACTGCTGCTATTGGGGTTTGTTACTCCTATCATTATTGCTGATACTTCTGATACTGCCACTGATACCAATACTGCTGCTATTTGGATTGTTACTCCTATCATTATTGCTGCTATGTCTGATACTGCCACTGATACCAATTCTGTTGCTATTGGGATTGCAATTCCTATCATAATTGCTGCTACATCTGTGACTGATACCAATACTGCTGCTTATTTCATATTACATTATACAGGAAAAAAATGTTTTATACGGAAAAAAAATCTTTCTTATGTAGGGCCGTATGCTACTTTGAGTCACAATGTTATGTCAATTACTGTGCTGCGGTGATGATTGTCGATGTCATATGGTACATCAATTAACACTGTCAGTTAGTTTTTTTTTAATATTGTGGAGGCTTTGAAATGTTTAGTATGTTCAGATATTAGCAAAAATAATAATTGAAATTACCCTAAGTTGTACCCCCATATCTAAATGAAAATATTTATTCTAAACTGTTCAGTTTTCATTATTTAATAATTTATCATTTATATAATTTTAAAAGACATATATCACAAAATAACATAAAACAATATAATATAATACAATGGTACCTCAGTTCTCGAACTCACTAGAACTTGAATTTCTTAAAAGTTGAACAAACCAGTTTGACCTAGAATTCGATCTGAATATCAGAAGTCGAACTGTGAACGCTGAACGAGCCATAAATTGTACGCGACAGGAAATGAGTCATACTGCAATGCAATTCTTACTTGAATGCCTTTTTCACAGACAGGACCACTAACCTAATAAAGCAGCGCAACATTACAGTAACAATAAATAAACCACTAACTTACATGTACTATTAGAGCATTTATGTCATTTATTTAAACTTTATTTTACCAGGTAAATTAACTGAAAACCAGTTCTCACTGCTCTACGTGACACTCGGGAGAAAGCAGATTACACATCAAAACTGCCTGGGATACAAACATCATGCGTGTAACTAAACAATTCAGCCTATAAGGGCAAAGGTGTGTTGTCTCAGAGGTGGTTCCAGATTATACAGCCAGGTCACAATGTATCTAACCATAATGCATTGTGTCAGGATCAGAATACGTTGCTTTAAGCCAGCGTTGTAAGCAAGTCGAACGCACCCATAACCAGACTGGGGAAACAACCTGAAAGGCATACTTTATATAGAGGACTAATGACAGGAACCAGAAACAGCTGATCACATGCAAAACATAAGGTTAACGAGGGGGCGTGGCATATGGAAGGCGCAGACGATCGGAGAAAGGCCAGGGGTAATGATCTTTATCGTTTTGGAAGCCATTAAGAAAAAAATGCTCTAGTTGTTGTATCCTGTTCACGTTTAAATGCAAAAAAAAACGGGTGTAATATTGGGGGGCTGGTAACCAATTAATTGGTTTTCCATTATTTCTTATGGGAAAAATTTGATCAGAACTCAAACTTTTTAGGATGCATTCAGAAGTCTGAGTTCGAGAACCGAGGTACCACTGTATCATATCATATCATATCATATCATGTCATATCATATCATATCATATCATATCATATCATATTACATATAATTATAATTATTATATAATAGAAGGTGGCATGGTGGTGCAGTGGTTAGCACTGTTACTTCACACTTCTGGGACTAGGGTTCAAGTCTCTGCCTGTGCTACATGTGTGTGGAGCTTGCGTGTTCTATTCATGTCATCGTGGGGTGTCCTCTGGGTAGTTTGGTGTGGAAGAACTTGACTTGCCCACACAGAGCCCTAACCTCAACCCCATCAGACAACTTTAGGATGAACTAGAACACAGATTGCAAGTCAGGGCTTCACATCTAACATGAGACAGACTCAAAATCTTGTGGAAAGCCTTCCCAGGAATTGGGGACCAACTCCATATTGATGGATTTACATCTGTAGGTGTAATGGCCAGGTGTCCCAATACTTTTATTCATATAGTGTGTGCATATATATCAATTCAGATATATAAAATTTGGGATAATGCCACAAACAATACATACATGGCAAATACAAGTAGGTTAAATAAACAGTTCTCTACCTAAATTCTTACAATGTGAAACGGCAAAGCCTGGTATGCAATGTTACTAGGCTATGCTTATATTCAACATGTCAAACTTCTGTTTTTAATCCGTGTCCAATAAGTAACTATGAAATAAAGCTACTTTATGTATATCTGTATTATAATAATATTTTTTGTTTTAACATATTTTCCAAAAATGACAAGGTTAGATTTTGTTTTGCATTTTTTGCCTGACTTTGACTGCACATAAACAAATGACATCTTGCCACTGTGCCGTTTCTGAAAACATTTGAAACCAAGACCTATGATCTCCCATTAAGCCAAATAAGGTAATATTACGATAAAAATCCAGGTATACCAATAACACACATGATTAATTTGCATAGTTTTGTTATTAGCGTATATACAGACACACAGAAGTCGTACTTTCTAAATAGCATACCATTAAAAAAGAATATCGGACAGTTAAGCAAGGGCGTGGCTTTGGGTATGAACGGTAGGCATAGACCTGTCCCTACCAGTGTTATGGAAGTAACGTGTGTGTTTAGTGGATGGGTGGTTCGGCTCTGATTTTGTCTCTACCAGGGGCGATTCTAGGATTAGATTATTAGGGGGGCTCAGCCTCCTGAAGAAATACAGTTCCTGACACCACCCCCTAATATTAAATATGGTGAAATGAGGGGGGTTCCCACCGAATTTGCAGAGCTGAGGGTAATCCGGGGCGCTGAATGGTTTTTGAAAAACTATTTTTCAGGGGGACTGAGACAAAAATAGGGGGGCTGAAGCCACACACACACACACACACACACACACATAGAGAGAGAGAGAGAGAGAGAGAGAGAGAGAGAGAATGAAGCCATAAGTCACGGGTGATTCAGAAGTTACAAACTGGCTTATTGGCTTATACAGTTGTACTTCGTTTTC
>JAABNY020000088.1:262499-272560 GCA_015164015.2 Brevimyrus niger | reverse complement strand
GGGTTAGCAGAATACACACATGTGCACACAAGCACGTGTGCTCTTGTCCACATGTATAGGCAGTCACAAACATGCACACACACAAGTGTTTTGGTAAGACACAAAAACATGAATAGAAACAGTCTCGCACCCATGTACCAACACAGGACGCACACACAGGATTTGATTAATTTTTGCCTTTATGCAATGGATGGTTTGTTCCTAACCTTGAACAAAAAAAGTGTCTGTTTTAAAAAGTGATTGAGTTGACTTGAGTTTCCACCGATAGCAATTTTTTAGATGTTGTGATCTATGTCGTCCAATTTACGATTCCAAAAATAATGAGAAAGGCTAAGCATACAAAGAATACACTTATACACACCTGCACATGCATAAGATTACAGTGAGCTCCAAGTCCTCTAATTTCAGTTCTGCTGCTCTTTTAGACTGCGAATAGAGTGAGAGGAAGGACAGCAGGTCTTTAGAGGGAAAGGAAGAGGAAGGAAGGCAATCAGGCGACCCCTGAGGGGGCATGGAGGGGGGGTGCACCATCACACAGATGCACAGCTAAAAGGGAAACAGCTTTTATATCGTTCATATTATACATTTTGCAAACTGAAGACACTAAACAACAAACAAATAAACAATACAAACCGATAAAATCAAAATAAATTTTCCAGTGTCGGTCAGCCATGACATCAGTTTACACTGAAACTGCTGCTCTGGGTTCATGCCGCTCTTTTAAGGAGCAACATATAGTCTATGTTGTAGAGAAGGGCCTTGATGACTTAATTGTTAACAACCTCTCAATGGAGTCAGGGCATTGAGCTTTTTGTTTTTCTGACCCTTTTGTGAAAGTGTGTAATGGCCACGGAGCCTAGGTTAAGCAACCTGAGGGAACAAACAGCTATCCCAAAATAATACGCAGACGGCCAACATCAGAGTTGAGGAGTGGGTGAAAGGATGGCTTTCTTCTGCAGAACAAATGGGCTGAATTCAGGCACCAAACGCATTTCTACAAACTGTGCAGCTTGCTGGTTTTTCTTTTTGCGTATTTGCCACAATGTGGACCATACATTATTTAGGTTTAAGGGTTTAAGCAAGCTTCATCTTCAGGTAACTTTTTCCTCTGGATAAATGAAATCATTTACAGATACAGCAAATGTATAATTGTTTCATTAACAGCTTCAGAAGGCAGTAAATCATATTACAGGAAAATGTACCAGTTTTAGGCGAGATCCAAAGGAGAGCTAATCTTACTGTATGGCTGCATTGACGGGAATCGTAAAGCAGACAGAGTACAAAAGTGCCACTGTGATTTGTAATAGTTGAGAGAAAAATTAGGATAGACAAATCCAAACAAATATAATGAAAAGCCTGCAAATAAATGTTTTATAATGAAGATCAAATGAAGTAACATAAGTAACAACAAGTAACATAAGTGCTTCTGGGAATGATAACAGTACAGCTAAGTCAGTACATGAAGATGAACTTGTTTCCTGTGATTGGATTCACCTGGGGAGACAGCTGACTGGAGGTGTATTAGATTTGTATACAGCACCAGAGGAAACAAGACAAAAAAGCTTTAAAGGATATGGCATCTTTAAGAAGGGCTTCCTCCGAGAATCATAGAAGTTCAAATAATTCTATTTGTGATTTTCCATTGGGAAACTTGGCAGAAACTCTAGAATCTCAACAGCAAACAAAATGTTCTGTTTCCAGATTTTTAAAAATGCCTTTCTGTCTTACACAGATTTGAATACACACATTCGTACATTATGTACACCATAAATAAAAGGTGTAAAAAATATACAGAGGAGTCGAGCTAACTGATTGCTAAATCTTCATAACACATTGTTCGGGTCCCCTGTATCTGCAAGGACCATGTACCTGCACTATCAAATGCAAATAAATCAAATTACATAATTACATAATGCAAAATATAACCCCAAAAGGTTCATTATCATCTCTTAGGGCTGGAAGGGGTGTTGAAATCTGGAGGCAAAGAAGCAAAGCAGCTAGTTAGACAGTACATCTCCAATAGGCTTTTGGGGATTTTTTTATACTAGAGCTTTCGAGAAAAAAACAACTTTAGATTTGACTCATAGGTTATTATTAATTTGATTAGACAACAAAGCACAATAATGACTATAAATTTAACAACTCAGTCAAAATGGAATTAGGACAAGTAACACACTTGTCCCCAAAGACCTATGGCACCACGTTTGTTGCACATGATAGAGCAAAGAATATTTTTACAATTGCATAATGCAAGATAAACTGTAAGAGGATCAAAATTTCACAGTAGCAGACAGCAAATTTGCTGGAATTCCATGAATGATGCATTGTGCTATGCACTGACTAAGCTATAGGTAGAGGACAATTATACAAAAGTGAACCTATCAACATACCGGAAAACAATGAGTATTTCATCACTGATTTTTAACAGGAATATTTAGCTGGAAAAACTAACTCAGAATCCAAAGTCAAGCAAATTTGAGCAGAAACTGAACTGAACTAGACTGTCACCATAACAGTATGTGCATTATAGAACTGAAGGTATCCTGTTAACAACTAACCACCCACCCAACTCTATTAAAAGCTCTGCCTAATTTCCCCTTTTTACTGGGGCTCAATACAATTCATAGAAATTGAATCCCTTGACAATATGGTGTCAGCATGAGGCAGACGTTCTCTTACTCTTTCTTTCAAACAGACATTTCATGTGGACATACCTGTGCATCTTTACCCCCATTGCAGTGCCAGACAGTAATGATAACAATTACAATAATTACAAATAACAGCATAACACATACCTTCCATTTTAGTTTCTAAATGAAGCGCAAAACAATGACAAAGTTTATCTTTTTAAAAAAAAAAAAATCAGACAAAAATCCCTAAAATGTAGGAATACTATGGAACTGGATGAAATGAGAAAATGTCCAGTCAGGCCAAGGAGCACAGGAAGACTGAACTCTTTGAAAAAAATAATCCATTCAACATTAGTCAATAATGAAAGGGATCAGACCACCCATACGGAATCTGATTCAAGACCAAGACCTTGAAAGATAAAGTCCGAGTGAAGACCAAGACTTTGGGAGGGTCGAGACCCAGTTGAAAATTAAGTCAATTTTTCGAGGCCATGGTTTTAATCATACTTATTTACTATCATTATCACCACCCTCACTAATATTTAAAAGTAAAATTGTATTACTTAAGCGTGACAATCCTTTCATGTCAAATGATATTTAGTCACAGATACACTGTACATCTGCTGATCAAACTTTTGTGTGAACCACTTATCAGGGTGAGCTCTAGTACCAATAAGTCAACGTGAGTTTTCATTGGTTATACTGGCTGTTTGTTTGAAATGCAGAACAACACTACTAGCACACACCTTTGGGCCCCATGGTGCTATAGCGGGCACGTACCGTGTCTTCAACACAAATTTCCCATACATAACCAGTCATACCGAACTGAAAAACGTTTAATATTCTATATGGGATGATCCCATGGTAACTATTCAAATCAGAAGTCTTTTCAGTTTTATAAACTATTTCTTATACCAGTCAGTATAACAGACATGTCATACTATGCTATGTTTGAGTATGCTATGTTTTTTATGTTTGCTTTATGTATTTGCTATGTTTGAGTATGCCTGCTGTTTTTTTCTACTAGCAGAATGTAAATCATGTAAAGCTGATGATGTAATGATCAGGTGAACCAATCAAAGAACTAGTTGTGCAAAACATAAATGGGATCATGCTCATTCTGGTTCTAACAATATCAATTGGATTGAGAAGTTTAGAGCTTGCTGTGCACCAAAGTGTGTCTGCATGTGAGAAAACCACTTTTATGATTAACGGAGCCATATCACTCAAGGACTGAAAATGGAATTTTATGTTAGGACAAGATTTCCAAGCTAGTGTTGAACTCTGGGACATTCTTTTAAAAAAATGAAATAAAATAAAATAACTGAAACATACAGTCAATACAAGAAATGAGAATAATAGATTATTTATATTTTATTAATTGTATTTTATTTTATTAACATATTGCTATTTCGAGAGGATTAAGAGAATCGAGAAAGTTTACCATCGGTGAAAAAAAAATTGGTCTTGCGTCTCAAACCAAGATGCTTTAGTCTGAGACTGATTCAAGATCAAGATGAAATGCTTTAAACTCTGAGACCGGGCAGAGTAAATGAAAAAGTGGTCAACTGCCCTCCAGACCAAGAGCAGACTCAAGTACTACGACACTGTTAGTCATAAAAAGACTACAGACACTAAGACGTTTCTGGTTAGTTGCATGAATGGGAGACCCCCTGCTTTCGTTCCAGGACAGTATTTCAATGAAAAACACAATGAAAGTGAGAAGACATGACACATTTTATCAGTAATTTGACTTTGTTGCTTCCTGTGCCTGAAAAGGGGTATTAAAAAAATCCTAAACAGCAGTTTCTATATCAATTTTCATGTACATATTTGTGTAATATACGTGACACTACTGAAGTTGGAAAGCAGATGGATGGATATTTGTATAATATTTCTTGTTTTTAGGAGTGGCATATATCCAACAGTAAGCTCTGCATGACCTGACTTGAGTACCACCTCTACAGCTAAACAACCAAATCGGCAGAAACGCCTGCACTACCTGAAGGATAAAATGATAATGACTTAAAGCCTACTATGTCCTTCTAGTTTCAGGATGGCTTAAGCAAGAGTTTCCCCATAGTGAAGAGACCGACTCCCACCAACCCTGAAGCCCAACCCCCCACCAAACTCACCTTCACACAGCTGCATTTTAGCTTCACTGAGTCCAGATTTTTTCCAAGTTCTCAAAAAAACAGGAAGTGAAAAAGTTCAACAGGAAATACTTAAGTAGTATTGTCAAGACCTAAAGAAATGAGACAAACACAGAAGAAGAAAATGATTGGGAACCAAAAAGGGGGAAATAAGGAGAATGATCATTTGTGGTGGTGAAAAAGGAGGATATAAAGATTAGTCGTGGTTAAATGTATAAGTATTACTTTTTGTGGTTAGATTCTGGAGAGTAAGGAATTACAAACACAAAACGGAGTTTCCCATGTAAGAATGGATGATTCTACAAAGTACTGCAATCATATGTAACCCAGTGTGCCGGGTTTTCAGTGCCTATATTTGATGTGAAAAGGTTTTGGAGAGATTTGGGGACTTAATGAATACAGCAATAAGGGGTAAAACAACATAAGGTTTTAAATGTTAGGACATTATTATAGGAAAGGGGAACCAAATGCCAGTAAAATGGTCAAACAGTATCCAGCAGTATGTACACCTCCATCCATCTATGCATATATATTGAAAAGATAACATGCTATACAATAGCATTCTCACAAAGAGAATATGCTGTGTGCTCACTGAACTCCTTCCAAAAGTGGGGCAGGTAGCGTTCAGACCTCTCATCCGTTGTCTGGGGCAGACAAATTTATCCCTCTGTCTCTACACAATTGAGCCATTTTTCGATCAGACAGCAGAAAGAAAGACTCCATTCTAAAATAGGGGCAAGCCC
The DNA here is from genome assembly GCA_015164015.2 of Brevimyrus niger. NCBI lineage: Eukaryota > Metazoa > Chordata > Actinopteri > Osteoglossiformes > Mormyridae > Brevimyrus > Brevimyrus niger. The sequence goes on along the minus strand of JAABNY020000088.1, from coordinate 267,034 downwards.
TAATGCAGAGGCCGGTGGCTCCTGAGCTCCTGGGAATGGGCGTCCGGGCCTGCTATCCTGTTCCAGGCCTCACAATGGCCCACCGCTCTTCGAGGCCGGTAATCCAAGAGGGGGAATCTAGGCCAGGGATGGTGCCAGGAGGTGGGGGCCTGCAGGTATAGGTGTCTGTTGTGGGATTGGCCTACATACCCTGATGGGACAAATGATCGGTTGGCAGTATCTGAGGTTCTGAACTTGGCCAAGACCTAGTGTGGTACAATACTACCTTCAACACCTCCAATCCTTCATTGATCCCAACTCCTTTAGTAGGATCAGGGAAATTCTGTGAACAGGGACCCAAGAATTTCACTAACACAATACATTGTCCTATGTGTCTAGATTGTGAGCTTCTGTAGAAAGTTTTCTGAATCATGAAATAGATTCCAAGCTGCTAGGAATAAAACTTTCCTATGAATGCAATGTGTAAAAGAGCCTATGAACACATTATAATGCATTTATAAAGCATTATAAACATAGCTATAAATATTCATAAAAGGCATAACATTATAGTGATTATAGTTTATTATGCATTATGAATACTTTATGAAGGTCATCTATAATGCACTATAGATACCTTTACAGTGCAGTACAAACGATCCCTCATTCTTAATTCTCATCCTTAAACTGTGTGGAAACCTTGTTGTCTTTCATTAGGGGGCAGCATGTGCCTCAGCAGGTTAAGCCTCTGCGTCTGTGATCAGAAAGTCACCAGTTCAAGCCTGGCCTTGTCAGAATGGTCTCATCTGTGGGCCCTTGAGCAAGGCAGTTAATCCACAGCTCCATGGGCACCACTGCATGTGACTGCCCTTCACTGTCAGGCTTACTCTCACCTCTATATATCAAAGAGAACAAGACTGAGTAGGGAAAAACTGAATTTGACCCCCAACAAGGATCAATAAAACGTCAATATTATTACATTCTTATATTGATCATTATAGCGCATTAGGCAAGGTATGATTAGTGCATTAGAGTTGAGATCTTCACTGGAGCTTATTAAGTATTATAATCAAAACTATAATGCATTATGACTGTCAAACGATGCTGTAATGCTGTATTGATTCTTATACTGGTCATTATATTCCATAATCAACAACTTCAAGTAAAGTATTACCAAAGTTCCTTTTAACCCCAGCATCATTTGTCATGGGCAGGGTATTATACTAGCATATTATTATTTTTACAATCTCATTCAGAAACAATTAGGAAAGCACCTGATATTCTCTTAAACCAGCAGCATGCTTCTCAAACAGCAGACATGAATACGTGTCATTGTTAAAACTATATTTCTTCATGCTTCTGTCTGCCATGCGTCTAACAACTCAGCCATGTTCAAACGACTCTAAACAAACTGTGCATTTTGCTTTCCATCCACATTTGGGATCCTTAGCCAGGCAGTTACATTTTGAATTGACAGGCCAAGCAAACTTGCATTTCCCCATTGTGAGCATTGTAAATGGCAAGGTAGCCTATATCAGTATTTCTTGACGAAGATTAATGAAGCGCACGGCCCACAGACGCATCCCCACTCCAAGGTTTGGGACGTTTCTCTACAGCGGGTGCCCTGTGCACATTCTGGCACTGACAGCCGGCCCACATTGGTGATTTCATTAAAAACATTAACAAATAAATTTAGATATTTTTTTTAGAATGAATAGTAAGCCCATTTGTTGCAACAGTCTGGAAATATCAATATGTCTCCATACTTTCTTTCCTTTCCCCATATTTATCTAGACTTTTAAAAAAATATCAAATTCTATACCTTTCCATTCTATGTAGGAACCCACAACTAAGTACTGTACCGGTGGTGGTTCTTGCTATGTCTGAGCACTTATGCCCAATGCCCTCTTTGGGGATTCCCCACTGGTGAGTCTGAGTGAGAGAGGAACATCACACCTCCCTGAGGCCTGAACACCAGAGATACAAACACCGGCATTGCCAGGCAGGCCTACTCATAAGCATCACTGTCAGCATTCCTAAGTCAAATCACCGCCAATAACTAATAGAATACTAACGGGTGCCCACCAGTAGGTACCTTGTGCGCACCATTTAGTATCTTGTTAGTTATTGGCAGGTACTACCTGGTGCGCACCAGATATGGTAAAATAAATAAATAAATAACCTATGTCCCTCTAGGGCTTCCGTAGAAAGTTACTACCCCTGAGAAAAAAAGAGGACTGAGCAAATGCATTACATGCCTACATTGAGTGAAGCCACTCTGGTACTTCTCATAGTAGTTTGGTACAGCATTCAGAAGCATGTCTGAACTCTAGAGACACGCAGAATGTCCTACTTAAGATACATGCGATCAGGCCACATTAGACACAGACGAAGGAAATCGAAGAACCCTATCGATGGGGGGGATCAGTATGAAAACCAGCCAACCCTGTTTGGTAAGATGTTGCAACTCCAGAATCTTGAAACTCTTATCTCTACCGGCTAGATAGTATGACCTTGATATGAATCTGATGATGGTAGAAGTGCAAAGTTTTAAATCGCTCTCAGTACATTACTGAAGGAACAAACTTTAAGGTAATACCCCAAAATGCAGAAGTCTAATGCAAAAAACATTATCAGTTTGCAAACTACTACTGCAAAGTCATTCCTGCTTTTTAAAACCTGCCATTTCCTCTGATATTTTTCAACCTAATTTAAAAAAAAGAATGATGTCAGTGTCCATCATGCTGTACTGCTGTTGCTGTCTTCACAGGGTTAAAACAAGATGCATACTGCCATACCGTTTGTCTTAGACAGGTCTAATCCTTGTAGAATTCTATATTTGCATACAGAGGAAGCAGCCATGGAAAAGTATGTTGCTCAACTCATTTGACCTTTGGATACACACTTCACAAGTTTAGGTCACATGCAGACTCTGACATGCCATAAGCTAATAATTAAGGCACCATTACTTACACATCATGTAATTACAGCAACATAGGCAGCCCTAGTTATATTAGCGTAGGGCCCTTATTAACCATAACATGGCCTGCTGTAGCAGTCCAGCTAAAGGGAATGTGAGGTCAAGAGATTTCATTTGCCGGCGAGATTGGCATCGCCTGTATGAATGTACTATCTCGAGGCATGCAATCTGTCTTGTTCCCCTTCCGATACTTACGCCACCACTGCCACTCAGCCATGAAAACCCTGTCAGCAGGTCAACGTATATGAAGTATAAACTGATGCCTTAACATAGGGGATAGTAGTCAGAGTGACAGGTCTTTTCCACTAGTAGTACTGGTGCTCCTTACTGACAATTTTTTGGAGCACGACAACAAAATTTAGGTGCACCACTTAAAGCAACATGAAACACAACATAATCATATTTTTTTCCATTTTAACTGTATTACTGGTAACTGCTTTCATATAACTGCTTTTTGATCAATATATAATTTACAGAAATAACCATGTTATGTTCTATTTTGAAGCAATGTCACAAAGTGAAGTAGTGCTTAAGAAAAAAAAAAACATTTACTTAAATGGTACTTTTTAAAACATAAACCATAAATGTACAAAGGTAAACATAAGGAATGTGGTCCGCCATTATTCCATCAGTGCATCTGTCCATGCAGAGTTTATGTTTAATGGTTTTGTTGTGCTTGACGAGTGTTTCATGAGGCACTTTCCCACCAAAATTCAGGAGCCTAGTTCCTGGTTCTGAGTTCCAGACCTGTCTTAGCCTGGAACTTTTGTAGCTCCTGGGCACTTTCGTGTGCTGTTTTCCCGCCACACAACAGGAACTGTGACTTTTATGCTAAATAAGCACAGGAGATGCAAAAGCTTATAGGTTAAACTTCACACATAATTTCATAGTAAAATACAGCGCTACACCAAAACAATGGATGATGAGCAAGTTGTTTGTTATTTGTAAATTTTCAGGTGGACTGATCACAATCATAATGGGACACAGATATTTACATGTCCGACTACATGTTTATAATTCAATATTAAATCTGGCCAGCAGAATGATCTTTCATTCTCCACAGAATAATAAAGCGTTATAAAGTTATTCCAACAACAAATGCTGGCAAGTTTCTTTGCTGACACTGATGATATTAGACAAAAGTAATAATTCATTAAAAAAGTTAAAACAATTCCATCTGCTCAGTTTTTGCTCCACTGGTTCTCTTTGTTTTCCTTGCACTTCTAACAAGTTTGCATTGGTGCTCAATAATATATGGCTGCAGACTCTCAATGGCACTCTCAGGCCCTGCCGCTCTCAAGCCCCGCCGCTCTCAAGCCCCGCCCCTCTCAGGCCCCTCCGCTCTCAGGCCCCGCCGCTCTCAGGCCCCGCCGCTCTCAGGCCTCGTCGCTCTCAGGCCTCGTCGCTCTCAGGTCCCGCTGCTCTCAGGCCCCGCTGCTCTCAGGCCTCGTCGCTCTCAGGCCCCGCTGCTCTCAGGCCTCGTCGCTCTCAGGCCTCGTCGCTCTCAGGTCCCGCTGCTCTCAGGCCCCGCTGCTATCAGGCCCCGCCGCTCTCAGGCCTCGTCGCTCTCAGGTCCCGC
>JAABNY020000088.1:236697-252421 GCA_015164015.2 Brevimyrus niger | reverse complement strand
TGTCTTTGTATTTTTTAACCTCGTATTTTTGCATGTGAATTCGGACCATCGAATTTCCGATGCATATTTCCAATGCAAAAATATTCAATGATAGAATTTCAGTGACATATAAAATTCAAATTCTCATGACTCAGATTTACTTCCATAAGGTTTGCTGCATATGTGTTACAATCTACAGACCAACGGTCTGGCTGTTCTTGCAAGTTCATGGTTTGTCTTGTTTTACTTGGAGTAAAATAACAGTGATAAAGAAACTGAAGGAATAAAAATTTATGAATATGTGGCAGAAACACTCCTGTCTCAGTGCCTCTTTGTAAAATCCAGTCACTAAAACCTCCACCCAAGCGAAGATCCCCTGAGGTGCATCAGGGCCTTGCATTCTTCATTGGGTCATGTGCCATCATTAATGCAGCAATCTATGAGCGTCAGAGCTCAAATGCAGCAGTGGCCAGTTATGTGACCACAGTCAGCATTGACCCCCTCCCCTCATTGGCGCCTATACGGTCTATTAGGCGTTTCCAGGGGGCATCATGTGACCAAGGAGACCACTGCCAAGCACATACGCAAAACCCTCTAACTGCATCATTAAGTTTATTCATTCGATGGCCTGGTGCTTTCATTCAGGGCAAACTGGAAGGTTGAAAGGGATTGCAACAATAACATACATTATATTAGTGACATTGAAGAATGGCAAGTAACTGTTCTGAGTTCAAGCAAAAGGATTGACCCCTTGTGGCTACAAACCCAAAGAACTTTGGAAAAGGACCGCATTTTGTTTCAGTTTGATGCAACTGGTTTATGAACTACAATCATTTGTGCTACCAAATGTAAAAATAATTCCAGACCTCATTAGATGGTTTTTAGCAATTGTTAACATGTGGTGTCAGCTTCATCCAACTCCTGCAATCTCAAAGCCATGAAAAAGTAACCAACCAACCAAACAAACAAACAAATATAGGAACTGAAATTATTCAATTATCATTTAATATTATTTATGAGGTTACTTTTCATATTCACTGAATTCAAACTGGCCATTTACTTTGGGTGAAAAATTGCATCAAAGACCAGCAAAATTTGGGAATAATAGTTGCCTCACTTGCATTGGTAACACACCCATGGATCTTCTATAAACACATATGTAGTACTGGGTCATGGTGAAGCTCATACCAGGAAACAAAGAGCACAAGTCAGGAAGCGAGTTATTTTGAGTTGCCAGTCCACCTGTGTGTTTTTGGACTACAGGAGGAAATCAGAGTACCCAGAATACACCTGTGTATGTCCAGGGACAAATCTCCGCACACAGAACTGGGGGAAGGATTTGACATTATGCTGCTAGTATACTTTAAACATGTCACTCACACCTAAAGCATGTCAGCAACATAAATAGAGACAACAAAAGACAAATGCATACAAGTACCAAAACTATTACAGAACCTTTCCAAGGTCAGACACTGGAACTGAGAAAGACCAGAGCAGAATTCATACCAATATATGAATACTGGAGGGAAAACATTTATCAGCTGGCTTCAGTCTGCCACAGAAGGTCTAAGAGACAACGAAACTGCAAAACCAAAACACAGAGAAGGAATGCTGCAGACACCCACAGACTGTTTGATATACATGCTTTAATATAAGAATGTGTTTATAAATCAGAGCTAGTAGCAAGTAGTGAAATACTTTAGCAATACTTTAGCACTTTGATCAACTGCGTGAAAATTATTTAACTTATTATAGCTGTTAATCGTTGATGCTGTCGCGATTTTCATCCTTCAGTCAGTTTAATGTCTCTCCAAAACCCAGTCCCTCTTCCCGCTATGCTCCATCCTTCTTATCAATTGGTCTTCTCCCCACCATGATGCTCACCCAGACATCAGTTTTTCAGGCCCCTGGTAGGATGAAGGCAGAGAGGCTGCAGAAAGGGGAGATTTTCTTCTTCTCCCGTTCTACTCTTCCCCCTGCCTCTCTGTGCCCTCCTCCCCCCATCCCTGCTCTACGTAGACACTGGGTTCCTCTATGTGTATGTAACCTAACATATTGCTGGTTTTGCCCTTTTTGCAAAATTTAGGAAGCTATTAAAGAAATCATTAGAGTAGGACAGCAAAATAGAGAAGGTGGATCAGATTTCCCAGTATTTTCATGTGCCCATTCCATTGCTACAGTATGTTGAGTCCATTTTACTAATGCAAAAAAGCACCCTCATAACCATAATAAACAGCATTACACAGGGTATTAAGTCCATTGATGGCACGTTGCAAATAAACACCCACACCCAAATGCACACACACATGTCTGCTCCTGTTATTTCCAACATTCTTAAGTAAGATGGGGTGGAATTTAAACTCAATTACCACATTGGCAGTGAATTAAAAGCTTCAGTTTTAGACCTCATCCTCAGTTCTTCCTGAGTCCCCTCCAAATCAAATCATCAGTTCATTCAGTTTCATTCACCATTTGGTTTCTACTTCTTTCCCTATGCAGGAGTGCACTTTTAGGATGACTAATTCAGAAACTTCACACTGGTTTGGGTCGAGTTATACTGACAGCTGCCACTTCTCATCCAAAGAGAGGACTTGTAGGTAGCAAATCTCTCCACTGGAACCTAGGAGGTTTAACATAAGTCAATAGATTGTTTTATTGACTAACAGACACACACACACACACACATTTATATTCATATTTTTGTGTGAACTCTTCTTTCATTTCTGTAGGAAAAATCCTAATCTCAACAATAACAACCTTAACCCCTACCCAGGCCTAATCTTAACCATAATTAACCATACGAGACTTTTGACATTTTTAGTTTTTTTTTTATTGCAGTTCCCCTTGTAGGGAAGGTGGTCCCCTTTTAGGGCTTTCTGTCACACTGGACCTTTTGGGTGAATCAGAGAGAGTACCAATTAGAGACAGAACGAGCCAGCTACAACAGTGGAATCAAACACAGTAACAGGCTCCTTCAGGAATATTGACTCATCAGCAAACGCAGATCCAAACCCAGATTGAGTATGTGCCGGAGACACATGCACACATCGATACGGCACTCTCTGTATTGCACTTCTCTCCCTTTCACATACTATGGCACTGTCAGCCTCATACTAATCCAGTTCAAATGTAAACAAGCTTAGGTCTTCATTCTACACTTAAACCATATCGAATGTATCAAAGGGGGGGTCAACAGCAGCCATGGCTCCATAGGGGTCAGGCTACGGGCACACAGGACACGCACTCAACTCAATTAGGCCAAAAGCATGAGGGGGAGCCAGGCTGGCTGTCTGTCCACTGTTGGGTATCTGTGTCTCTGCCTGCTGGGTATGTGTGTGAGTTAATGAGCGATACAGTGTCTGATCATATAAGCACCGGGGGACTGGGTAGGGGCACAGCCTGAAGGGCTATTGTGTACATGTTCAACTTTAAGCATTTTCCCTATCAAATGTGAAAGGTCATGGCTCAGTTCGGGGTAACAAGCACACAGTCTCTTCTTTCTAACACCCACCCTATAGGGTTAAAAACAATATAAATATATAGCAAAGCACAGGTTTAATGAACAGCAATAGCATTGTTCCTCAGGCTGACTGTGTGAAGACCTTCCTCATTGTGATTGGCCAGGAGTACCAGCCATGTTCCATTGTCACGGGCGATTTCTGCTCAATATGTGTGCTTATCTTAGGTGAATGGAGTGCATGGGAAGGGGCTGCAACAGCATCTCCCACTTTCCCTTTTATCCATCTAGTAAACAGCCCTCCCACTTTCCATAGAAACGCTTTCCCTGATTCACTCCAGCGCCCAGCTTTCGTCATTCCCCTGCTGCCTGTTATAACCATGGGGGAAAAGGCTTATATCATGAATGAGTCTGGAGCTTGGGGTCAGGACAAGGCAGGGTCACTCCATGCATTCTCACACATCAACGTGCCTTTGCCCTCTCCACCCTAAGCTCATCACTCCCTCTAATTCCGAAATGTTGTTAATATTGCCCAGATGGGGAAGGATCTCTTATCTGATGTCCCACAAGTCTCTCAAGACCACCCCGAGTCCAAAGGGCCTGTAATACATGCCAATTCAAACCAACCCAAGCCCATACCATCTCTCTTGACAGCGCCAAAATTCCCCTATTAGCCAATGTCCTGGGAGCCAAAAACACTGCAGCTTTCAGACTTAATCCGTTGTCTTTCATTCATACCATGATTAAGTTGTAACACAACCCAAGCCGGCAGGGGTGTAACGGCATACAACATTCACGGTCCGCTAAAAACCTTGGTTTTTAGTTCATGATTTGATGCAATTTCAGTACAGCAGGGAAGACAGACAAACCAAACAATGTATCTGTCAATGTGTCTGTATAACAATACCTAAGATGCTTATTTGCACATTGTAAAAATAAAAATTCAAAAGTAAGACTAGATAATAGCAATCATAATTAATGAAATCCAGTCTAAATCCCATACTCTCTAATTCTGTGTATGGTCATATTACCTTAGCAATAAACACCCCTATAGCCTTAGTTATTTTTTTACTTTGGTCTGAATTTCCTGCTAAAAACACCCTTAAATGCTACATCCAAGTTCTGTATAACGGTGAACAGACAGTCTCAATCTTATCAGCTACTCTCTGTCCAGCATTGGTGTAATTTACTGGGAAATGAAAATGTTCCCAAAGTACTGATTTATGTGATGTGGGAGGGTCTTCGTGCTCTTGTCTCACCATTATGACTGACAGCAGCTAGCACTAGTCATAAAGAACTCACAGCCGCAATTAGCATAACGTTTTCCGTACTGAAGATCTACTTCCGTCCGTGTCTAGAAATGCATTTCATTGTGCATTCGGGAACAAAAATGATGTAACCAAATGGTACAAAAGGAATACATGTACACTTTAGTCATTGCACAGACCACCCAGATTTGTATCCAACAGTCAGTCCAGTCCTTATTGGTATTAGGGATATATTTAATTCTTTAATTAATAATTATGCTTATCAAAAAGAGGTCGGGTGGAAGGACAGGGATGGTGGTGGTGGTGGGGGGGGTGGGTTGTCAATTTAATTACACAATGTAACTGACAGGAGATGCTTTTAGCCAGCCAGGTTATCTGTGTGCTGGCCCCCGCCTGTCACTTATTTGAGAGGAACTTATTTCCCATTTCTAACCATTCCCTGACTCTCCATGTTTACCCACACACAGTATTTATGCTGCTAAACACTGACCCCATGGTAAATATTTTTATCCACTACCTCCCATCTAGCTTTAATGAAGATATTGTGTGGAGATTTTCTGAGCCTCTGTATATCACAATGCACATTTAAGGACGATGTTAACTTAAATGCTCAGTCAAACAAATATTGGATTTTTGGCTTTTTAAAACCAGGGCTGATCTAAGCAGTGATCGAAGGATCGTTACACTTAAGCACAATCTGAGAGCCTGACCATCCAACACTGCATGTCAAAGCTGCAGCCAGTTCTATCAGTCCGTTTTACTCGTGGAAGTAGTTTGAAACGATCCACATTGATCCTTATTGACCAAATATCACACACTAACGCGATTGTGAAAGACTGGCCCATCTGTCCTAATTATGCTATTGCTCGGTCTGTAGGCCACATGTGACAGTCCTGAACGATGCATCTCTGTTCCTGCCTCCAACCCACCTCATGCCCAGGGGCTTTAGGAAATAACAGCACTCAAAGGCATTTGTCCAGCATTACAGATTGTACGTGGGTCTGTGTACATTAAGGGCATTTCCACACCTATAGTTTGTTTGCCCTGGTCTGAATCAGTTGATGACTCTGTAAACATTTCCACTTAGTTCAGTTTGTTTTCACACAGAGAAAAATCTAAGCAAAATGAAATGCACTACAAGTCACACAAGGATGTTCACTCCGCTTATTTGTCGGATGTGTCTGTGTCGGGAACAAGAAAGTACATTCATGAAGAAGGTCCTGTGTTCTGAACTATTGCATATTCCTCTGCAGTTTAATACGGCGCAATGGCAGAGATGTTCATAGCTGTGGTAATTATCTGGGCAATATGCCAGGCTGCACCACACCAGAATGCCGAATTCACTTTGAGGGCACAACTTGAACATGTACTGTACTGCTTCAGACTTTGCAAAGAAGACATGATAACTCAAGATGACTGAGCGGAAGAAGGAAGCTAATATTGAGCTTGCACAACATCCTAACTCAGGGTGACCAATTTTCACACATCTGGTGTGACACTCATGCTTTCAGAATTTCACCCTCGGCTAAGAAAAATTACAGCAAATCTTATATATTTATATTTATATATATATTATATATATATATGTATATTATTCTATTATAAATCTAAAATTAGCTACATGAAAAGTGTTGGGGGAGTTTGCAAACCATACAGACTAATTACAAGGCAATAAACTCTTACATACATGTAAATGTGTATGCAGACTTGTTTCGAATTGAAAATTTCACGCCAGCCTGCTGACCAAAGTTAAAAACTCTGTGAACGACCCCTCAACATGTTACATGTATATCTGGTAGTTAGGTTGGATCAGGTTCATACCATAAACAAACCACCAGAGCTTGTTTGGAACTGTACTGGGACCACCTCCTCTCATGGGCCTCAATATGCTTGTTTTGGTCTGCACCCGAGTGCAATTGCTGTGTTCACCCCAGCCCAATTGAATTGTATCAAAGTGCGACACTAACCACAGTCTGATATTTAACTGGACTAAAAACTACAGGTGTGAAAATACCCACAAATATACCAATAAGACTTGCTATGCAGTCTATTGTACAGTCTCTTAAACATAATGAAATACAAAACCTTTAACTTGTGCTCTCTGATGAATCTTCAAATCTTACCACTCTAATCACAGTCCTTATACTGTTGAAGGTTATAATTGCAAAATGCTTAAAAGTTAGAATGCTTAAAACTCAACAGACCACCAATAAACACTATCTGTATATACTGTATGAATTTACCCTAAAACAACCATAATAAGCTGACAAATAGCCAGATAGCAAGATTAATAGAAAAACGGAATAAACAAACAGAATGATCATGCTAAATGATTTGAGAGGAGTGAAAAAAGAAAGGATGGAGGATATGTAGGAAAGTGTGCAAACAGAAAGAAATGTTACATTACGCAAGATGCATAGTGTGTCTTCTGAATACTAAGTGTGATTATACTGCCATGACAAAAAGTTAGGAAGGAAGATTCAAAAGAATTACAATTTATACAGTACCAGAAATAGTTATTTACTATGCAAATATTCATTGTGATATAACCTGATCTGCTGATGTTCCATAATACTATATTGAAATGCCTGGATTACCTGATATAAAATGTTTGGTTAGCTGTATGCTTGTTCTGAGCAATTTATGGTGTGTGGAGAACATAAATGGTTAAGGAAATTATGTGTTTGGCTCTGACAGGACAGCTCTTTGACTTTCTATATATAAGAAATTATATTATATATATATAGAGAGAGGTATTAAGATAGAAAGGATAGGTAGAAGGGGGATTAAAGACTTCTCAATTTTATTGTGAACTGAACTTATGCTGCTAAGTCTGCTCTGTGGCTATGCTTTTATCTTTTCTGTCCTACCTCCTTCCTTCACAAGAATGTGAAGCTGTGCGGATGATGATGAATGTACCAGAAGGCTGGAATTAGAGCACAAAGTCAAGACAGGTTCTCTGAAGGACAAGCAGACAATCACCAAACAGTAGAGACAAAACGGAAATTCATATAAAATATGAATGTATTATTTTTTTGTAAAGTTTGTATAACACTGAGTTATAATAAGTTTCATAAATTACAGGAGGCCATCCTGCAAGTCATATTCTTTTGGTTTGGTTTGGATTTATAATTGTCCCCAAATAGTTTCCACTTTTGGTTTCATGAATTCCTAAATGTTTACCAACAAAACATTCTTTGGAACTGATTTTACCTTACCCCCACAAAGTATACTTTGATCATACGCCCATCTTTAAGACTGGAGATTATGTTCAGCTAGACAGTTTTTGTATACTGTTTTAGATAAAAATTATCTTAAATTGGAAAAACCATAAAAAGAATAAGACTGGCTTTGGATTGGCTAGTCATAATGAAAACAGCAGCATGACCAGATCAAGGACGGGCAAGAAAAGAAAACCAGCATGATGGAGGTACTAAGGAAATACATGCAAACCTCAGAACAGGAAGCCGTACAGAATGCTTGAGTTCATTCACTCGCTTGCTGGTGTTCCCCCCACCTCCCCCATGAGTTACTGGGCATAGTGTGTAATAGTGTAACAAATGTCAAAACAACTTTATTTTTGGCAGGCAATCATTCCATTATTTTTGGTATCATGACCATGAGAGTCATTTCATTCTCAAAAAGATGGCTGCGCTTGTGCTGGCAACGTGAGCTTTCTGGTAGTTTCTGAAATATTTAACAAGGACAAAGACCACAAACAGACAGTATTATACAACACAAAACACATCTGAGAAGAAACTGCTATACTAAACAACATCTGGCTAACTATTGATGTGTTACTGACTATTCTTGTCATTCTTACCTGAAATGTAGGTATCGCTGGAAAAGAGGATTTCTATCAGATTTTTTATTTTTTTTTTACTTAATGTAACTTTTAAAGATTGTTATGAATTTATGTGATCTTTCTGAAGAATTCATAATGATGTTTTGACAGTTGTGATGTCACGCTGCACTGTGTCCCATAGTGTCCAAAAAGCACAAAGCAAACTGAGCTGGGTTTACTTTCTGGTCACATATTGCCAGCCAACAAAACTGCTAAGTGGACTGGAAACCAACCCATTTCAATTTGCTTTTGGTTCTGAGTTTTTTCGGAACATTCGCAAATGATTAGTTTTGCGTGGGAAACGCCTCTTAAGTTGGCTGAAAAGCCAAGTGTGAACATGCCCTGAGTTGCAAGAATGTTATTTTGCATGTTAAATGATTGCAATTATCCCTAAAATTAAATGTCTTGAGAACAAATCCAATTAAAATATTAGCCACACAGTCACCTATGCAAAACTAATCAGACCTTCTACCTTACCAAAAACAATCCAGCACATTTAAACTCACCTAAACTGATAACAGCTAACTAAGTAAGGAACGAACCACTTTCTTTTCCATTCAATGAAGACAAGCAAGAAAAAAGGGTCCCACCCATTTAGCAAGACTCTAGCAATCACATCATTTCCAGTTTAAATTGGCAGTCTGATGACCACAGGCTGCATTAGGCGCCTGCGTGCTTCCAATTCAATTAGCCTGAGACAGTGACACTTGACTGTTAAAGTGGCAGGTAACTATACTTCTTTCCCTCCCCGTCTCCCAGCCCCCTAGGAGTACTGATTCCCACCCGGCAGGGAGACTCACCAGTGTTTTTGGACCGCTAATTGGATTGGCCAGCAGCAGATGTCATTACCATTGAGCAGCCAGGCATTCGACGTTTCCAAGTTGTCGGCTGTAATTTGTGCATATTAGCAGCTTTTGTAGAGAGCAAAGGTCACAACGTAAACAACACAGTGTGCTTTTAGTCGGTGTGTCTTCCATGCAGATGCTAGCTGTGATGGTGAACATACAGGGGATGAGCTAATGGGCACCAAAAAGGGAGACCTTGCAACAGGAAAAGGATGCATGAGCAGCACAGACATACATATGAATAAATTCACCCCAGTATAGGTGTGAACTTCAGGAGGACCCTCACACTTAGCTACAGCAATGGTTAACGAAGAAGCATTTACCAAAAGAACAGCATCACACTGCCTATGAGGGACCAGAGAGGAAGGTAGACCTGGAGAAGCAAATCCATTTAAAGGTAAGGGGACAGACTGCTTTAGTCTGCAGCAGGGTCGAGCAGTTTAAACGAGCAGCTGTGCTATCTCTGATAAACAGTCTGATCCTTGTATCTCCATGGAAATGAGAAGGTGACAGATTATTACCCTATAGAGCTAGCCTATAGGACCACATATCTCCTTCCTCATAGCTTTATAATCTACATAACTCCAAGTGAGAGCATTACTGGGCAATATGTATCCACTTGTAATCTTTTTTAAATGTTCTGAATAGGTAATGCACTATTTTGTATTAGGTACAATCCGGAAGCTACAACCAATATTCATTCATATATTTTACATGACCATGAAGACGCCAAATCTCTCTTCAAACACATTTCATTTAGTTATATTACTTCTGGATATTATCCATAAGATCATTAATCTGGTTGATTTGTTTTGTACCGATCAAGCTTAGGAGAGAAACCTGTCAAAAGTCTCAGAATGGCCAAAGAGAGATATTATATCCTGATGGCAAGAAAGAAATGCATTGAAACTTTATTGACTTTATGGTCACCCTAGATCTGAGTTCAGAACAGTGCTATCAAAATATCACACAGATGTGCCATGCTTACCATAAAAAAATCCACATAAGTTTATACTTAAGTATGTTTTTATGTGATTCACCCACAAAAGTATACTCCAACCCAGCAAAACAGATCTCCCTCACCAGGACACATCACACCATCAACAGACTAAAACAGAACACAGTGTCACGTTGGGAGGGTTCTAGCCCTGCCCTGCCCACTGAAGTTATGAAGACTGAAGCAGTGCATGGCAAGGGTCGCATATATCATTTTTAGTAGAGGCCGTGTGCCTTTATGAATCAGAAATGTGACCAATACTTTCCCCCCATTAGTTTAGCACTTAGATTGACTCCCCCTCTCTAAACTGTTCCTCGGGTGCTCTTCCTCATCGCCACTGCTGTCAGCGGCCAGTTCTCTGCAGGTCTCTTGGCCAAGAAGTCTGGAGACGGAAGGTGTGTCCAGCGATGCATTGCATTGTACCGTATTGTGTCGAATCACACTGCATTGCGATAGGGGTGAACCAATAGGCGGATCATAGGCAATGCATCAAGATGTGTGTTGCGTCACATCCATGATGGAGATGAATTTCCCCATTTTAGACAGTAGGTATACGAAATTCACATGGAGACATGCAGGTATCCACTCAAGCATGAACAAGCAGAGAAAAATGTAGCTACATATCATTCATTCTGCTTATCCTAGTCAGAGTTACCCAGAGCCCAGTACATTCAGCATACAGTAGGGCACAAGACTGATCTACACCTTGGAGAGAAGGCCGACACAAGTAACACTCACATAAAATAACACACTTCAAACAATTTGCATGTACTGGTTAGCAATGGTAAGTGCATGAGACAGAGTGAATCTGAAAATGCCCAGAGTGGAAGTGGGATTCAAACCCAAAAGAACCTGGAAATAGGAAGTAACAGTGCTAACCATAACCTAAAATACCATGCCTTTATGTGTAGTACACATATGTAGCTTCAACACGCAAAGGGAGATTTAGACGTGTCCATTGAAAACTGACCCCAAAGGAATATTTTTGCAATGTATTTTGAAACTGTAAAGATAAGCACCTGATTCACAGCATGGAAAACTGAGCAGGAAATTACCTGAAAAATTCAGAGATGAAAAAAAAAATCATCTAGAAACATCTACTTTTAATTTGTATTTCTGCATGTTTCCCTTTTCACATCAGATGCACATGACTCAGACGCAAAATTCTTATCGCTTTATCTGTATGATTCATCTGCCTTCCTCAGAACGGCTGCACTTGATTGCACAAGTTTCCCATGAATTAGCAGGAAATAGGCAGGTGTAAGAACCATTCCAAATAGCCTTTTCTAAACAAACACTGAAATGTACTGATCTGAACCTTGTTAAATGTGTAGAACTTATAGTGGCTTTAACACAGTCTGTATAAAAAAGTAAAAGCCCATTGTGGCATGGTGCCCAGCATGAGCAGGAAGCAATAAGATGGCCATGCAAAGTACTCTATGTTCACCATGATGACAGATATCTATCAAAGGTAAACAAGGAAAAGAAACAGCAGGACTGCTGGGGGGGATGGTCTACATGACATTCTCAGTGCCTCAGTTTCACAATTCCACAATGCCAATCACAAAAATGTGGCTCACTCCAGTGCACAGCACTGTTTTTGTAATGGGCTGGGCAGGACAACAGAGCAATTTGTTATTGTTCAGTGCTTTCTCTGGAAACAGGCAAGCAGCAGGAAGGAACACCAGAACTGTGTAAATGCTAAGGCCATGGTCATGGACAAAACCAGGTTCCAAAGGTTCCTAAAGCAGCTGATTGCACAAGCCTTAACACTGACTTGCATCTGCCAAACAATGTATGTGCAAATACCATCTTCCCCTCAAAACAAGGAGCAATGTAACTTTTAGAGCTATGTTCTGTAGGACACAACCAGCAGTCACCATATCAAACTGGAGGATTATACATCAAGTGAATGCTGTTACTGTCTCCAAGACCGTCACCACACATAACAACCAAAAACAGGATACACGTGCAATATGTGTGAAACGCAGCCTTTAGATCAGGAGACAAGAAAACCCTTAGGGCAGCAAAGGCTGTAGCAAAATGAAGAGATGCATTATGTTTCCATAGACTAGGGCTGAGCCAATGGATGGTGGCATCATCCATCATCGATGGCTGAAAGACATCACGATGTTCAACCAGCGTCACAATAACCCCCCACACAACAACAGGGAGTGAAGGAAAAGCAGCTAATGAGTGTTCGGCCTATATGTGACACTTCCTTCAGAATAGCTGGAAAAGCATCCCAGGAAGCCACCTCATGAACCTGCTGTAGAGGAGACAGTAGGCCTTACCACTCCCTGGAGAAATTAAGGTTAAAAGCCTTGGTCAAGGGCCCAATGGTGGGATCGTTTTGCTCATCATATGGGAGCAGAATCATCTTCAGGGTGTTATATTGCTTTATACAGTCACGCATGTATAAATCAAACAAGGTAATGCAAGCTTTCTTCCACGTGGAAAATTGTAACACAGATCACACAGAACTAGCCAGTGACCTCAAAGATCACCGGGTAAATTCACATACTAGAAGCGCTAACAGTGTGCCGACTGTATGGTCCACATTTCAGGATTATTAAATAATACAGCTGGTCACAATTTACGATTATTAGAAAAAATGTTTTTCACACAGGCATGTGTGCTGGGGGCTGTGGCTTCCTGAGCACCTGCCCCTTTTGCCAGAAGCCAGAACGACTGAAACGACTGCCCCCTTTTAAATAACCCAAAATTTACCAAGGGGGTCCCCCCAGTTAGCAAAATTCACCCTATCATTCAATTACCCTATTACTCATCACTACATTCTTATTGATGCTCCAAAAGTTAACCCCCTCCCCCCCAGTACTGTGGTTTATGAGTCCTTTGACTATAAAAAGTGCAAAAAGAAAACATGGACACTATTTTGACGTGAAACAGTAAACATCCACATACTTCATTTAAAGTACTGTATCTTAATTGTATATTAGTAGGCGTGGTCATCATTCAAGAACATTTTTGTGACTGTTTTGGGTTTCCCATTGCAAAAGTCACAAAGTCACAGTAAACAGCAAAGGAGAGAGTTTGATGGGGGGGGGGCAACAATCATTAAATCATTTATATACAAAAATTTGTTTATTGAAGGGGATGAATGAAGCCAAATTATATGTTGGGGGATACAGCCCCCCCTGGGTTCCTACAGCCCTGGTCACAGCTCCCACATGCATGTGTTTTGGGTGTTACCCTGCGTATGTATATGGTAAGTAACCCCCCCACTGCTAGCTGTAATTAGCATCAGCCGCTGACAGGGTGGCCTCATGTACTCAGACCCAATTCCTGCTGCTCTCGCCAGTCTTTGTCAAACAGATTAAACTCCTTGAATGTTTGACAGGTAAAGCAGGAAGTCAATCATTAAGACATTTTCTTTGTAAAAGTAGCTCTCACTGTAAAAAATGTTGGAGACTACTGCCCTATAGCCACCCCTTGTCACCATTTTTCTCTGTCTTTATCATTAAATGTCTCACTGCACTGCTGGACCTTATTCCCCTTAGTATTCCCTGACTTTCAATAACCCCAGAATCTGGGTGAGGTGTTCTTCTGTATTTTATACATATTTATCTCATTATTAATAAGTGTCTAATTTCCTTTTGTGCAGAGAGAAGAGATAGTGTGTGTGTGAGTGTGATTGCACGTGTACGTCATAGTCTGAGTGTGCCTCAAACCCCAAAACACAGCATGATTCACAATTTTTTCTGAAAATCTTCTATCTACCTCTAAGCTCAACATCCCTCCATCCCACACTCTTTCACTCACCTTTTTCCCCTTTTTTTGATCTGTCGGTCTCACAAACTTGACAGCAGCTCTGGTCTTTATGCTGTGGAGTCAACATGGTTCTTCAGTGCCTCAGGTAAATGTTGATGATTGGGATCCTGTCCATATCCGGACTTTAAAAACCTGCTGGCCTCGAGGTTGCCATACTGTGCTTATTTCCCTTGTCTATCTGACAGGGACTTTAAAATGGACAGAGTTACTATGCTGGAGCACTTGGCCAAGGCAGAAGGAATGGACTTATAGAGGCATGTGAATCCATTGACCTCTCTGATGACTAACTGCTATGGTTTGGTCTTGGTGGCCAGGGTACAGTCAGACAGGGCCCTCAGGTCTACGGAAAAGTGATTTAAACACAATAGGGAGTAAAGGCACTAACACTATGTTTCAGAAACCTGTTCTTTTTCATCTTTCTTTGCTGTAGGAAAGCCAGATCTGCTTAAAGGGAAGAATTACATGACATGGGGGAATTTCTTAAAGCAGACTCAAACTGATGCCTCCATTCATTGGTGCCAAGAGAATCAAACCATTGTCAAAAACAAATAATAGATGCAGTTTGGCATGGAGCGTAATACTCAAGAAGGAAGTGTTTCCTAATCAGGTGAAGGGGGCACACTCACAAAATCCAACACTATACACTGTGGTCATACATACACAAGTCATTCTGGGTCTCACCACTTGGTCAGGCTGACTAGAGGGCTGTTAGAATCTCTAACCTAAGCTGTGTGAGGCCTTGCGTGCGTGTTTGTTTTTAATTTTGGAAATCTGAACAACAATCGTTCCTGTTACCTCTAACCTCCACAGGCTGTAAATTAGCCAGTGTGTCCCAAGCAGGAGTGTCCTGAAGATATTCCCACTCCACAGGGAGGACAGCCCATCATAAAGCATGTCCAGAGTGGTCGGAGGAGGTGAAGGAGAACATTCTCCTCTGGGACACAGCTGTGGGGTGTTGGCTCATGCAAACCTCCCTGCTGTTAGACTCTCACAAGTCTGCTTGTCCTGTTTTGGTGCATTTCTTGAAAGGTGCACTGTACTTCAGACAAATCCAATTTAATGGTTTTGAGAGGAGACTTAAAAGCAGCCACGCTCATAAATCGCTGGTCTTAATAAAGCAGATTGATGATGCTCCAGTTGTATTGTTTAGTATCTGAATTTCCTTTAATTGAGAGCCAGCTTGGGAAGGGCCTGGCTATGAATGTTGCTGAGCAGTAAATATCTGTTTATGAGTCCTTGGATTTAAAGTAAGGTCACTTAGCTAACAGCTGGTTTGTGCGCCATCTTTGTCACTGTCAGTTGCTCGACCAGAATCATATGGTAAACATGGGTGTAATCATGGCATAGGTGATGATGTTTCTGAAGTTTTAGAGGGGTTTGCTGATGGACTGTGTGGTAGAATTAATAGCCTAGTAGTGAAGGCCTGTTTTAATTCTTAGCATTCTTCTATATACTAGTTGAAATACCATCCATCCATCCATCCATTTTCCAAACCGCTTATCTTACTGGGTCGCGGGGGGTCCGGAGCCTATCCCGGAAGCA
>JAABNY020000088.1:225975-236597 GCA_015164015.2 Brevimyrus niger | reverse complement strand
CACATGCACACCTATGGGCAATTTAGCAACTCCAGTCAGCCTCAGCATGTCTTTGGACTGTGGGGGGAAACCGGAGTTAGTTGAAATACCACCATTGATTATATATACATACCGTTCAAAAGTTTGAGGTCACTTCGTAATGTCCTTATTTTTGAAAGAAAAACACAGTTTCTTTCAATGAATGAACTTTAAACTAATTAGAAATACATGCTATACATTGTTAATGTGGTATATGACTGTTCTAGCTGCAAATGTGTGGTGTTTGGTGCAATATCTATATAGGTGTATAGAGGCCCATTTCCAGCAACTATTACTCCAATGTTTTAATTGTACAGTGTGTTTGCTCATTTGCTCATTGTAATCATCAGAAGGCTAATGGATGGTTAGAAAACCCTTGTGCAATCCCTAGCACAGCTGAAAACAGTTTAGCTAGATAGAGAAGCTATAAAACTGACCTTCCTTTGAGCAGGTTGAGTATCTGGAGCATCACATTTGTGGGGTCGATAAAACGCTCAAAATGGCCAGAAAA
Source organism: Brevimyrus niger (assembly GCA_015164015.2). Lineage (NCBI taxonomy): Eukaryota > Metazoa > Chordata > Actinopteri > Osteoglossiformes > Mormyridae > Brevimyrus > Brevimyrus niger. Next base: position 236,068 of record JAABNY020000088.1, on the reverse strand, counting down.
AGAGAACTGTCATGTGAAACTTGACAGTCTATCCTTGTTCTTAGAAATGAAGGCTATTCCATGTGAGAGATTGGCAAGAAACTTAAGATTTCCTACAGCGGTGTGTACTACTCCCTTCAGAGAACAGCACAAACAGGCTCTAACTAGAGTATAAAGAGCTAGTGGGAGGCCTTGCTGCACAACTGAGCAAGAAGATAAGTACATTAAAGTCTCTAGTTTGAGAAATAGACGCCTCACAGGTCCTCAACTGGCAGCTTCATTAAATAGTACCTGCAAAACGCCAGTGTCAACATCTACAGTGAAGAGGCGCCTCCGGGATGCTGGCCTTCAGGGCAGAGGGGCAAAGAAAAAGCCATATCTGAGACTGGCCAATAAACGTACAAGATTAATATGGGCAAAAGAACACAGACATTGGACAGAGGAATATTGGAAAAAAGTGTTACAGACGGACAAATAGAAGTTTGAGGTTAGGGTTAGGGTTAGGGTTACACAGAAGAACATTTGTGAAATGCAGAACAACTGAAAAGATGCTGGAAGAGAGCCTGACGCCATCTGTCAAGCACGGTGGGGATAACGTGATGGTCTGGGGTTGCTTGGTGGGAGATTTGTTCAGGGTAAAAGGGGTTTTTAATAAAGAAGGCTATCACTCCATTTTGTTCAGCTAAGCAAAAAATCTTGCTTTTTGATATGGGTACATGGTATTGCACTTCTGTGACAGATAGAATGCATTCGATTTGTGTTCAAGATGTTCAATAAATATGTTAAGTGCATATGTATTCATATGTATTTTTCTGGAGTCTGTTTGCTCATGCAAAATGAAATGTGATTATATATATATAGGGGGACCCTGGTCCATCCAAAGGCAACCTGTCTCATTGTAAGTACTCCTGATGTTTGGTGGATCTTATTATATCTTACCTCAGTGCTCAGAATCAGCAGAATCAGAATGACAACAACAGCTTCTCCTACTCAAGAACAAAGAAATCTCTTATTCTTAAACAATACATGAGTGATTTTGGTCTTTGCGATGCCTGGTGTTCACGTCACCCAACCTCCAGGGATTACACCTTCTTTTCATCAGTACACCACTCACATTCTCGCTTAGATTATGTTTTAATTAGCAGCTCCATGATGAGGAACATCATAGAAACTCAGACACACTCTATCCCTACCAGTGATCACTCACCGGTGTCTTTCTCTTTGGTTAAGGACCACACCACCAAGCAGGAACTTTGATACATCTTTACTTAAAGAACAAGATTTTGTTAATTATTTAAAAAATGAATGGGCGACTTTTTTTGTATAACAATGATCTACCAAAAGTCTCACCATGTGTTATCTGGGAAGCAGAAAAGGCATTAATCAGAGGAAAAATAATCTTATTGCTCACATAAAAAATAAAAAAAAACACATGTAGCAGAATTAGAACAGAAAATTAAATCATTAGAAGTAGCTTAGGCTTATGTTTGCAGAGGGACACCAGACAGGGCTGCCCGGTCTCTCCCTTGCTTTTTGTTATCTTCATTGAGCCACTAGCAGCAGCAATTAGACAAAATGAAGATATTAAAGGAATTCAAACAGAAAATAGACCATAAGATAAGTCTTTATGCGGATGACGTATTACTCTTTCTTAGGAACTCATAAACCTCTCTTCTTAAGACAAGGTCACTTATAGATAACTGATACAGAATTGTAATTTTCAAAAAGTCAGGTAACCTTAGATACTTAGGCATATGTTTTCCCACCAGGCTCTCAGACTTGGTACAGATAAATCCCATTCCAGTATTAAAAAAGGTAGAAGATGATCTCATGTCATGGAAATCTCTACCTATATCACTCATGGGTAGAATTACTATCATTTAAATGATGGTCCTGCCTAAAATCAATTACTTGTTCTCACTGATCCCTAATAAACCCCCTATTGCTTGGTTTAAATCAATAACCTCAAGAATCGCGTTATTTTTATGGAAGAACAAACCTTCACGAATAACCTTAAAACCCTACAAAAAGATAAAGGTAATGGTGGTCTAGAACTACCGCATTTTTATCAGTACTTATTTTGCAGTATGTATCAAATTGGATTAAATCAAGCGATGTGGACAGTCCCAGGCTGGACTTAGAACAAGCAGTCTGTGGAGAAGTAAAAATCTCTGATATACCCTTTATAAGTAGCTTTAAGCATTGTGTTTTAAGCAACTGTTTTAAAAGCTTTAGTACAGTATAAACACCTCCTTGACAGCCTGGTGGGATTTTTTAAAAAATAACTAGGTCTGCACTTATCCCCTGTAAACTAACACCCATTTGGAACAATCCAGATATTTACAAGAAAAAGAAAACATTGAACTTTCCCTTATGGTTCGATAAAGGGATTATAAATCTAGAACATGTCATTCAAAATAAAAAAGGTTATCCCATTCAATGAACTTGTCTCAAAATATGGAATTAGCAACAGTAAATTTCTTTACTCAGCAAGTAAAGTCCATTATTCAGGCAAGGTTCAGTCCTAATCAGCTTAATTTAGAAATACCTCAATGGTACAGAGCAAAACATTTTGAAAACAAATGTCTTTAAACACATTAAAAATGACCAAAAGTCTCAATTTACAACTTATACAATGCAAACCTCTCCACAGAAAACACTACACAGGCCATGTATTCATTGCATCGATTTGTATCAGATGCTGTTGATTTTTTGCCTTTTTTTGTTCTTTCCTCTCCTTTACAGATGCAGCAATTGGAGATTATGTGCTTTCTACTTTACCCCTATCGTTCTTGACTTATCTTTCTCACTTACTCCTTTTCTTTTTCCTTTTTTTGTTCTTTTCTTCTCTTTCGTTTTCTTTTCCTCCTAATCTGTCCCTCCTCTTCGGCCAGCTCAGCCATTGCAATATTTTACATGTGCTAAAAATGAAATAAAAAGACCGATCAACATGAGGGTCCTATACAGAGTTTATAGAGCCCCTCATGGTAAAGCCAACATGTTCGGCACAGAAGTCCAGACCATTATTCTGCTAAGGCTTCCAGACAAAAAAAAAAAGAACAAAGGCATCTGAATAGGCAAGTGAGAAAAAACAGCCCTTAAAGCCCAGAAAACATCAACGTCTCTCAAAATACTAAGATATTGATACCATATACACATAAAACAATGCAGAGAGGGGAAGACTGTACTCTTTCAGGTGGTATTCAGGGGCAACTGAATAGCCAGGCATTTATAAACATTTAAAAAACGGTATTGTAACAATGACATCAGTAGATCTACTACAAAGACAAAGACAAATGAACTGTATTCCCAGAGAATCCCCTGAAGCTCTTCTAAATGGACATCTGGTAAGCAAATTAACACTAGGGAGAGAGACATCTCTGAGACGCACAGAGCAGTTAAACATCATTAAAGTATTGCAGCTCCATTTGTCACTGAAAAAAAGGTCACAATGTTGCCTGTGTTCCCCACTTACTATTAGAATAATTGATGACACTTGGAATTAGACAAACTCAATAGATGTGCATAATCTGGGATGCAGCTGAAAATTGACAAGATTCTTTATAGCTAATGTAGAAAGTGTAGGAGGTAAACATGGTACATTTTAACTTTAGAGCCCTGCTTTTTTCTTTTAGGCCTAGAAATATGTTCTTACAGATAATGATGCCTGTGGATGTTTTGTTTAGATGCTGTTTCTCTACTGCTTGTTTTTTTGGGGGGGGGGCTTTTGATGGAGCTTAACAGCTTCCAGGTGGAACACTACCTCCAGCAAGAATGTCAGGTTTCCTGGATGGATATGGATGTTGAATTAGCAAAAATAATGAAGCATCCTTTTACCAAAGCACTTTACTTCTGTGATGAGGCTGTGGGAAATTATTCAACCAGTTTCTTCAGCCAATCCCAATGAGAATGGCAGAAGCTCTTCTCAAATCAGATCTCATTGTTTCATGCTATAAAATAATAGGCCCAATACTAATAAATCGGGACTCTAAATTGACCAATTCTTATGACTTGTCGGGCTTGGACCGGGGAAACAGGCAAAAACTGGGGAAAAGGAGTTTATTGGGCACACAGAGAGGCATACAGGACAGAATCACCACGACAATACAATGACAGAACTAGGGAAACATACTCTGACATGGACAAGACTAATTAGGAATTACAAGAAACACCCAGTGACATCAGGATATCACACAGGGTTAACGAGGGGGTGTGGCACATGGAAGGATTGTACGAGCAGGTCATGACAACCATAGTGTGCAATGGACCAGCGGTGTCTACCTGCCTTATGTACCCACCGTTCCATTTGACCTCTGGTCCAGGAGTCCATGCCCAGTTGATCTCTCACCACTACTCACTAAAAGATCTTATTTAGCAGGGTGAAAAGGGGACAATCATGCTATGACAAACAGGAATGGACTATCTGAGCATCTGAGCATTTTTCTAATCTGTCTTCATGCTCAGTGGGCTGATGAAGATGCCATCCAAGTTCAAAGATGACAATGGCGCCCCTTATCTAGTACCTCATCTGGCACGTGTTCACTTTAGCAGAGGTGACATTCTGCCATTCTGCATAGGTCTTTCGTAATAGGTGAGTAGAATTCCAATTTCAAAACAATTACAAACATTTTTCTTATAAGAATTGCTTCCAACTTCTCATCCAGTACAAGGTGCAGGGGCCTGGAGCCTATCACAGGAAGCCAGCCCACTGCAGAGCATAATTACATAATGCACACTACTGCCTACTGTGAGATGCCAATTCACCTAACTGCATGTCTCTCTAAAAACAGACCTCAGAGGGCAATGGCCAGTGATAACTGAGCGCAGGTGTGTTACCCGGCGACAACCAACAACAGAAGGTAGCGATGTATAACAATTAACCACAATTAACCGCAGTGCTTGGTGACAACTTACTACAGTGGACACCGGCCTATTACAACTGACCATATTGGGCAATGATCTGTGATGACTGACTATAGTCTGCTGATTCATCACCAAACATACATATTTTTTTAGCAATTAGATGATCATAACAAAATGTGATGTTGTGCATTTTTCCTTGCTAAGGTAAAAAAACAGAAACTAGTTTACTCTTCAGTAAACTAACAACCTCAGTCCCATCAATCAGAATCAGCAGGAAAAATGCTGACTCTGTTTTGGATTCCTAAAATTACGAGCAATAACTGACTTTTATTAAAGGGTTATTATTTGAGGTATAAGATAGGTGCAAGACAATGAGAGTTTATTTGGATTCAAGGATTCAGAGGTTTTGTTCGCCACATGCAAGGTATGCAGTCCAACTACTGCATAACATGCAGTGAAATGCAAGGTGGTCAAATCCACCAGTAACAATAAGTGTAAAGCAATAAGACAAAAAGCAACATTATAATAAATAAGTAATAAATAGGGAACAGTAAAGGAAAACAAGATATGTGAGTCGGACACAAGGCTGCCCCTGTCACGTCTCGTATTGCACTGCTGTTAGCCCTGTTCTGCCCCAGTGCAGTGGCCCCCCACCCTGCAACTGTGATATAAGGATTTCAGTGTTCCTCTGAACATGTGGCAAAACTTTAAACTGGAAACTTGGCTGTTGTATCAAAATGCAGCATGAGTTTTCGAAGACCAAATAGTGTAGGCATGTCTATTTACAGGATTGATTGTGTAGCGCCTGTCAATTTATTCGCATTTTATTTATTTTTATGTTATAACTCTATTTCATTGGCTTTGACCAGGTTTTATCTTGTGGGCATAATGGAAAACTAATTAAAAATTGTCATTCTTCTAAGGATGAACCAGTAAATCAGGTTATAACATTACCGAAGCCTTGAGTTCCAGCGCAACTATGCTGCTCTGTTCAGAGCTCTCAAACCAGACTATTGCTATTATTTTAAATTTATTTTCTGGTCAGATAAACTATTCATCATCTGAGAATAAAATTGCTTTCATTCATGAATTATAATAAGGTTTTTGAATTTCTGTCATTGGATGTTGAATGTGAAAGCCCTGGGACTAGATGATGTTATTGCTGAGAAGAACGAACCATTTAACTACCATTTATAATGGATTTCAGCTGATTTCAGTACATGAAAAGGTGTAATATGGCATATTTAAGAATGATAATATAAAAGGTACTTATGGAAATAATCTTTCACAAGAATGTCAGTTACATCGTAATAAGGTTTGGAGTGGCCCTTTCATGCTTTGTGAAGGACCTGAGAATGTTTAATCAGATAACAATGGTTTTCCCCAAATCCAAAATAGCCCATAACCTCAGTGGGTTCTCCTGTAATCAAGTCAACCCTCTTTGAAGTCATACGCTGGTCCCCACCCACAGCTCTGGGAAGGAGCCCATCGTTAGCAGTGCGGCGCAGTTAGTAGACAGATCTCCAGGCCTTGCCCTCCACACTCCACATCCATGGATGCTGCTCAGTGAGATGGTGGCTCTCCAGTATTTCAGACTGATGTGGGACACACATCTCCCCTGCTGGTGCATAGTCAGCCACATATTTACCAGTAACAGTGGGAACTGGACTGGGCGTCTGCTAAATCTAATGGGACACAGCGGTAAACATGGCAGTCTGGGGCCTGGGGCCTGGCAGCTTGGGGGAGCCTTGTCAAGCCCCACCCGTGGATAAAAGGGTGCTTGTTCTTCCCCTAGGGCCTGGGATGGGTAAGCTGGAGGGGGTCAAACTGGGATGGATGGGGTGAGGTGCTGCTGCCAGGGCGGAAGATTTGAATAGAAAATGCGTTCTTCAGGTCCCCTGGCAAAGCTCACCACCACAGTCAGATTAGGATCTGAAAGAGGCGGATAATGAGTTTATTGCCCCCTAGACAGGCTTCAGGAGTCAGTGGAGGAGCAAAGGGGATGCTGGTGTTTGTTTTGACCTTTGGTGCGAGCCCCGGGAGGCAGCTGCAGGGGCTTTTGTTAAGCTACATCGGGCCATAAAACTCTAACTAGCAGGGTTAGAATACCAGTGAAGAGCGACTGAGTGTCCATCCATCAAGGAGGAGCCTCGGCATGAAGCATAGCTGCCAAGGGCAAAGACAGGCACCAGGGGGCATGCTCAAGCATGTTAAACACGCACATAATACTCGGACACACATGGATTCATGGTAAACACATATACATTAAAGCATAACATGATAAACACACAGTTAAGCACAAACACAGAAAAATGCATTCTTGTTGGGTAATGATTGCAAACATACATTCAAACTGTAACATACACATTCAACTGCACATACACATCAGCATGAAATAACCTCCAGCGTTTTTATTGGATAAAGAGGATTAAGGATTACATAATATTTTGGTCTTTGAGGTATATCTGTCTATTGTGGATTGCTCTCATTACTCATTTCTCTCCCTCTTTATTAATAAATGGGGCAGTTCTCAGCGAACATGAATCTTGAAAGCCAAAGGACAGCTCCTCCCACAGCCTGTAAAATGTCTCCAAAGCTCCTAGTTCTGCTCAACCGGTATCGGCGTAAGTAACTAAGGAAAAATGCGGAGAAGTTGTTCTTTACTTTGGAAAACCACTGGGAAATCCCATTCACCCAAAATAATGAAATCACGACAAGAAGAAAAAAAATAACATATAAATACTGTCCCTCTACACACACACAGATTGGGCATAGATTACATAAATTTGGTGGGTTTGGTAGACTCCCCTCCAGTGTCAGTACTGCTCTTTCTCACTTATCTGTACTGACGGCTTAGGCTCCCAATAACAGCTGTTAGCTGACAGCTACAGGTGCACAGCTGCATGCTACAGCTCACAGCGGGAGACCCCGGGCCAAGTGACACAGTGCCTCTGATGCAGAGAGTGATCTGATGTCACAGGAAGCCCCTTTTCAGAAGCCCCAGAAGCATCTGACAACCCGACACCTTTTCTGCACACGAATTCCACTGCCAATTTTTTTTAAAGACTGAGCTGCAAAAAAAAAAAAAAAAAACATCTTGTTTTGCAGGCACTTCCTTGCTTTTCTGTGTGTGTAGATGTGTGCGTCACTGTCACTGTTCCGGGCGGAGAACATGTCCCACCGGTACATCCCCGCCGTAACACGCAGCTCAGAAAGAGAAGATCACGGGTTCCATGCGACCATCTCAGGACAGCTTCTTATGCACTCGCAGTGGCCACAGGGGTGCTGTGGTTAGCTCTGTGGGGCTTTAGGGAACGGCACGCGAGTGGGCTGTGTCAGCTGAGTTTGCCCCCTGATGGGGAGGGGGGGGGGGTTCGCAAGGGGCCCCAATGCCTCGACCAATCTATAAGAAAAGGCTGGCACACAAAGCCTTCCCCCGGCGAGGGCGGGGCAGTGGCAGCCCTGCCGACAGGTGCCCGCATTGGCTTTATGTGCTGTCTCTATACATTAATGGAATTAAACAAATTAAGGATGCCTGCTATGGTCGCTCTCCGTCTTCTGCGGGGTGTTTGAATTTGGGGTGATTTGCATGTGCCCTTTCGCGGGCCTTGGGTGTCTCTGTGTGCTCATGGAGATGAGGGATGCCGACTCTTTTCAGCCCCATGTGACACCAAGATGAAAGGGGGGGGGTGGGTGTCTCTAGATGCGGCTTTGCAGTTGGCTCAGTTCACATGCGTGGCGTTAAAGTACAATGAGGGTTTTGTGATTGTACATTTCGTAAAATGTGCCTTGAAAAACTCCTTTGACTGCACTTGTAAAACTCTGTCTAGCTGCCACATTTTGAAATTCAATTAATTCCAAAACGTTTCATTTTCACTGGGATACTGATCCAAAAATAGACAGGGTATGTGTCTTGTTTGTTTACTCTGGCTCTGCTAGAATGATTTTCCTGTAAACCTTTTAAGTTGTTTATTTTCTATAAATTACTTAATCTCATGTCTGGATCTTGGAAACCTATTCAGTTGGTGTTGTTCTAGAGATCTGTGCCCCCCCCCCCCCAAACATGTCAGGGAAGTTTGGATTCCCCAGCAATATTAAGAGAACCAAACTGTGAATAAAGACACTAATGGCTGAAATATAAAGATGATAAAAGCAGAGACAGGGCAGAGTCAGAGGAAGCTGTGTGAAGGTGCATCAAGGTGTATCCATGTGAGGGTGTCTCAGGATGTGTGACAGCATGTGATGGTGCCTTAAATGTATTGGGGGCCGTGGGTGACAAGTCAAATTCACAGGATAAATTGATTGTGGTGAGTGGGTTTTAATTCCAGTTTAACAAAAGTCTTAAGGTGGATCTCCCAGTGAGCTCAGCCTCTACTTAGATCAGAAAGGATTATCTTAACGCCTCTTGTCTTTCAATACTCAAACTCCCGCCAAGGAGACACCAGCATCCAAGGGTTCTTTTGTACTTCATACATTGTTACACTACATTTATATGGCATTTCCCCTCTCTACTTCTTTGGTCTGTTACTTTTATCACTCTCTACCATACTGTGAGCTTCATGTATCTGTGTCACTTGAAAAAGCAGGTATGTGAAATACAAAAACTAGTTTAAAGGTTACTGGTTCAATGCCCAGAAGAGGTCTTACCTTAGAGGAGAGGCAAGCAAGCAAACGCATCACTAGGATAGCATGCTGAAGACACCTGTTGATACACCCAATACATATAGAGGTATGTTTCACTGCAGACAATGGACAAGTGTAACACCTACCAAGAAAATGGGCCCAATATTTTCCTTCCAACCCAACCAGTTCATCCAGTGAGGGGCTTTTCTGATGTTTCATTTAGGTTTAATTTCACCCTCCCCAGTACTAGGGGTGGGGAGCAGCCTCTCCTGGCCAGCAGCCTTATCGCTCTGGATGGAAAGCCCTGTCAATAAATCAAATTTCATTTACAAGACATTTTTACAAGCAAGCTTTGTTAACACTTAACAGTCATTTGCAGTAAAGTTTCCAGAGGGAAACAGAAAACAGCAGAAACTGAAAATGATTCATCCACATGAATTCTTCTGCCATGTTGGGTATCTGTGCAGCTGATCATCTGTTTGCTCAGCTGTGCGAAGCTCAACCTGTTATCTTAGCCTTTGTTACCCGCCCGCCCCCGCCCCCCCGCCCCCCCTCCCGCCCCCCCCCCCCCCCCTGCCCCACCCCCCCCCCCCCCCCCTCCCCGCCCCCCGTCACTTCTCCCGTCCCT
>JAABNY020000088.1:177873-190464 GCA_015164015.2 Brevimyrus niger | reverse complement strand
CTGGGGAGTATAAAAACAGCATCACCATGGTGCGAAGCTGCTTGGTCTAGAGACAGGGATGGACAGGGACAGGGGACCCAGTGTTGAGAACAGGCCCTGAGAAGCAAGGGGACCCTGCTCTCTCCATGCCCCCCCCACTTCAGAGACACACCTGATCAAAACAAAAACAGACCAGACCAGGGAGGAAGAAGAAGAAGACAAAGAAGGAACTCCAAAACGAAAACAAAAAAAGCAGCTCGGAGGAGTGAAAAGGGCACTGGGCGACCTGCGGAGCCAGACCTCACCCGGCACACGGATCTTGAACTTGCCACTCTGGCCGAACCCCCCCTCGATGATGCCAGTCTCCCCTGTAGACAGTGCCACCTTCAGGCCCATGAAGAGCTGCAGGTTCGTCTCCTTCTTGAACAGGTTTCGGCCAATCACGGTGTAGTCGTCGGTCACCTGGGCCGGGAGACGGAGTGTTAGCAGTTCACCAGCGTCTCCGGGAAATGGGCTGGATGCCCAACGGTTGGGGGGGGCGACTCGGCCCGGCGGCCCAATGACCCCCTCCCCAAAGGGCAACGTAACCTTGCGTGAGAGGTTCGGCTATGTGTATTGTGTATAGTTCGAAGGCACTAGTCAGGAGGGTCTGAATAATAACAGGAACAGTCGCAGTCCCGCTGGGACTAGCCCAGGGGCACAGAATGACCCCCCCCCCCGCCAAATCCAGGCCCCCACGGTCCTGCCGGCAGTTTGTCGCCACTCCCTCTCCTCCTTCGCTTCTCCACGTCTGTTTGCCTTCACTTCTAATCACGGCATCAGCAACGCCACATAACAGAAGCACTGGGTCTTGCGTCATCTCCACTCCTTCTTCCTCATTCTCTCCATCATCTCCCCTTTGTCCTCCTCCACTGTAGGTCACAGTCACAGCGTCCCCGGGGGGGGCGGGGGGTGTGGGCAAACTGAAGAGTGTAATCGGTGTAATCTTAAAAATGGGGAAAATGTGAAGCAGCAGAAGATATCGGTAATCTTAAAGTGGCCCGACCGTTGGCCGTAGCGGGAAGAACGTGACGCGAATATGAGGATATCAGTGAGCGGAGAGGCATCAGGTTTCTATGTCCTGAAGTGAGAAAGAACTATGTGACCTGATGGGTTTTTCATTCAGCGACTCTTACAAAACATAGAAAAAGTGGCATCGCCAGGAGGGGAAATGAGGAGGAAGAGAGAGAGAGGAGCCGGGGGAGGCCACAGGGGTCAGGGGGGTGAGCCGGGCAGGTCTGGCATGCATATCTGCAGGCACCAAGCCCAGAAGACACAGGTGGAATGCTTACCCTCTCCACCTGACCCTCCCGCTGCTTGGTCTTGTACAGCCGGAGGCGGGGAAGCGCACTCTCTGCATAGCCCTTGTCCTCAAAGCCCTCCAGCAGTCGGCCGTGAAAGGCGAGCCGGCAGGTGTTGGCGTGGATGTCCGTGTCCAGCTTCGAGCCAATCACCAGGCAAAGAGCAGGACATGTGACAGGCTTCTCAAACTCCAGCAATGTCCACTGCTCTGGGTGCGCGGTTCCCCCCGACTTCCCAGGGGCATATTCCTCCTGAAAGAGGTACTCCCTCTCGAAATCGAAGGTGGTCTCCACAGGGTCCGCAAGCGAGCCCGTATCCTGGGTCTGGGGGGCACTGGGCTCTGAAGGTGAGGAAGAGGGGGGGAGCCCGAAGAAGGACGCCCTGGCCATGACAGTCTCGTGCCCCACGGAGATGTGGAACTTGCTGCGCGTGGCGAGCGTGCCCCGGAAATAGCCGATCTTGCGGACAGATATGATGGCGGCGTAGAGGGTGCGCAAAGAGCCTGGGGAGCACACCAGACCCCGCTCCAGGAGCTTGGGGTCGAACTGGGTCACGCAGACACCCACTCGGTCCCCCTGTATAGCCCGGCTCACCGGGTGCCGGAACATCTGGATGGACTTCACTTTCCGGGTCACCTGGATGGGAGGGGAGGGGAGGGGACATTAGGAACATGCACAGCTACTACAGCAACAGCGTTACAATGTATCACATGGTCCCCTCAGGCGTACCAGTGGAACATCTCCGCTTCAGAATATTACGCATAAAAGTAACTGGACCCCTCGCATCCCAGTAGGGTAAGCGGGTTGGAAAATGGATATATGGATGTGGGAGTTCTCTAGGGAAACAAGGAAATTATAAAATAAATCAGCATTCTTTAACTTAAGCTCTTCATTGCCATCTAGTGATCGATAAGGGCATGCACATGTGCGTCATTTTTACTAAGGGTACAGCCTGCTATTCCTGTCAATACATCAAGGCAACTGCTTTAAATTAGCAACCCTTGTTTCTCTTAACAGCAAACTGCCCTCAGCTCATAAACTTCCCAAAACAGACTCACCATTGTTACAAGGTATAAAGAGAATAATGGAAACCAGAAAGTCATAACTGATATGGGCACAAGCACAGAAGGCACATACTGACATATTTTTACCTACAGGTCACCCCATCAACATATCTTCTGCCCTCCTTGCCCACCTGCCCCTTCCATACGCCCAACACCCTGTACACAATGGTACCTTCAGGGCTGGGATCTCCACCATGTCATTTATGGACAGCGCCCCCTGCAGCACGGTGCCTGTCATGACTGTACCCTGACCCCGGATGGAGAAACAGTGGTCCACAGCCATCAGAAGGGGGCCTGCGGGGTCTCTGCGAGGGAGGTAGGTCTGGGATTTCAGCAGCTTGAGCAACAGGACAGCAAATGTGGCAGGGAGGGAGTCAATTAGAGACAAGCAAACAGCAATATGGAAGAAGAGTTCAAATGCACAAGGATGGACTAATCATGGTAAAGCCTTTACAGTCTATTCTCACCTCAATCAGTGTAGAAATTCCTTGGGGCTGCTCTGTTTCTGCTGCCTCAGGCCCCCCAGGCTTTGCTGCTACTGCAATCACTGGGGCATCCTTGAATCTGCCAGGTAATAAATTCATCATCTACTGTGACAATGTTTTTTCAAGAACACACATACTCTCATGCCAAGTGTATGTGCCTTATGATAAACCGGCATCTCATTTGGAGCAAGCTCAAGCCTTGAGTCTAATGCTGTCTGAAATAGGCTCCAGACCCCCCCCAGTAAGCCTAACCAGAATAAGCAGTTAGAAGTCAGATAATGGACATACATTTACGTATATACACAAATGGAGTGTGTCCATAAGGGTATGTACTGTATATTCACACCCAGACACACATAGCAAAGAGAGAAATGCATGGACAGAATGACACCTCCCTCCAAGGACACACACCTGGTGCTCTCCAGGGTCTTGTGCATCCTCTTGGTCATCTTGTCTATGGCAGTCTGTCTCTTCTCCGGGGCCAGCAGATCCGTCTTGTTGAGGATGACCACCATGCGTGGACAGGTGAACTCTCCAATCAGAAGGCACTCGGCAGTCTGCGTCTGCAGGCCTTTCACCACGTCCACCACCAGAAGCATCAGGTCAATGATCTGGGCACCTGTAGGTGTGGATGAGATTGCTGAAACCCGCACAGACGCCTAGATCGCGTGCTATGGCCATGCCGTCTTTGACGTGTCGGCTTCCTGGTAACCCGCAGAGCGCAAACAGCAAGTGTTAGAAATGCAGCTTTTACCAACACAAAGCTCACTGTCTGGTGATACAGGATGGGCGTAGAGAGGATGCATAACAGAGCCAAATGCAATCTGGCATGGGGGCAATGTGTCGGGGGGTGGGAGGTACTTAAAAAAAATGGTAACATCAGACAGTTGTACATACTTCTTTTTTAAGTTGTTTATTGATGGCACATTGTGTATCTGTCAATAGAGAAACAAACATTTGTATCAATTAATAAAGACTAGTTATTTTTCAGTTATAGATTTACTTTTTTAAACCATTGCTATATTAAGTCCTCAACATTATGCTCGTCTCCAGTGCTCCACACAAAGTAACACACAGCCTAACTGTGTGTGTGATGCAGCCTAACTTTTAGCGGGTTTGTTCTGGAAAGAAAGTCTCTCCTGGTGTGCGACCCCCTTTCACATACGAAACCCATTAAAGCATCAAGTAAAAACAACATGGAATAGATAAATTTCCCACTCAATCCATAATGGTAAAGTAACAGGGGCTGAAAACCTAAGCGAGTTTCAGTGTGCGTGAATAGGGTATTAGAGGGTGAGGAGAGAGATGTGTTGTTAACCCCACCTAACAAAATGTCTGTCCATTTACCTACTTATTCTGCCTTTCTTTTCCTTGTAAAAACCTAAGCATGTTCATTTTATTAGTGCTTTATAAGAACTTCTCTAAAATGGCAACGTAATGTTCTGTAATGCGTGCAAAAGAGGTGGAAGCAGGTATTGAGCTTCCAAGACGTTGGATTACATGACTGATTGGATGGATGTTTCTTTTGAAAGATTTCGTTGTGGAGGCTGCCACGAACAAACGTCAGCAGTGGAAACACTGAAATGACAGCATTACTGCTGAATCAAGACTCCTGTGTTGGTTAAAGGGCTTATTGTGATGTAGGGAGAGCCTGAACTGAGGTTACACACTAACAGTGCCCAAAAAAAGAAGCACATGAATGAGGAAGGAAGGTTTGTACTTTAATAAATGCTATTATTGTTTATAGCTATTTTTTTGTTTATTTTATTTTCTGTAAACATACAGACAGCTCTTCATAAAGTAAAAACCGTAACACACCACAGTATTTTTCACCAATTACAAACCAGCTGCTTAAAATTATTTGACAGGAGCTTACACGGTAAGTTGTTGCCACCTGCTGGTGACGATCGGCATTCTCAATAGTCTCAAGTGTACTTTCTCACAGTACTTTTACGGTATATATTTGCTCTGAAATCACTTCACTGTAAAGACAATTATACACACCAAGCGTACTGGCATTACGGCTGTACATGGTGCGTTTACATGAAACGTGCCTGCCGCCACCAATATGACTTGTATAAAACGTGAACTAAAAGTCTAAAGTGCAGATGATCACTTGTCAACCATCACACACGTTTCACGCTATAGTTCATGAAACCGTATTATGACCGTGTTACTGGGAATCACAAACAACAGGTCAACCATTTCATCGGACACAAACTCATCGGACACAAACTAAAAAACATGCACCTCTTCAGTCGAACCCAGTACACCACCACTGACCGCCTACTCTGTACCTCTCCAACATGCACCTCTATCTACCCGTCATGATCACTCCAATGCAAAAATGAAACACACACTAGTTTTGCAAAGATTTCATTTTCAAGGAACATCGCATACACACTATGCGTCATGACCCAGATGCCCCCAACCTTTAGACCTACAGATACCATAACCTCGGGATGTCATAAACAAACAGATAACCAAAAGGCATGTGAGAATTATGTCCCACTGAGCCCATACCTCCAATGATGGTTCGAATCAACGATGCATGGCCCGGACAGTCCACCAGGGTGAACTGCAAGTTATCATAGTCCCTGCCCCCGCTCTCTTCACGCAGGTGGTCGGGCAGGTCCACAGTGAAGGAGGAGAAGCCCAAATCTAGCGTTATGCCCCTCTCCCGAGATTGGGGGTTCTTGTCAAAGGCGGCTGTGGACGCAGTACTACTAAGCGCTTTAGCCAGAGACGTTTTACCACTGTCCACATGTCCCAGTACCCCAACGTTAAAATTAAGGGTCCGACAGGCATCCCCCGTACATGCGTCCGACATGGTTGCTATAAACAAGGAGCTAAAAAAAAAAACTTAAAATAACTATCACAAGTGCGAGTAACGAAGTGCGCTTTCCGTGTAACCAGAAAAAGATCCCCCGGAAAACATAACCTGAAGAATCGTTCCCACCGCGTCGAATTGCAGGTTGCACTGAGTATATTATTGTTACCGAAAACTAAAACTATAAGAAAGAACAATTTCGTAGACTGAAAAAACATAAGATATGAGTACAAATTAAAAAAAAAAAAACTACCACTATATAACCGTTGTTACGACCACTATAAATATTGCTTCTGAAACTAACTGAAATTAAATAAAAACCAACCTCAAATACTCACCGTTTTAAACGAGTTTTAAACACTCGTTAGCTAAAGTAATCATTTCCTCTATTATGGAATTTGTTCGACGAAACATCATTTAGTACATCGCGTTCGGATGAACTTTATTAATACCTGGAACAGTTTCTTTCTGTTTTTTTTTTTTTTTTTTTTAATCTTTTGTCCTGTCCGGCAGCTTTAGCAAGCAGAATCATGATCTGAATGCACTGCTGTGCCAAACATGTTTGCTTTACCATGAGGGGCTCTATAAACTGCATTGGCCCCTCATGTTTATCGATTCCTTTTTATTTTATTTCATTTCTAGCACATGTAAAATGTTGCAGTGGCTGAGCTGGCTGAAGAGGAGGGACACACTAGGAGGGGAAAGAAAAAGAAATAAAAAAAGGAAAGAAAAGAACCAGAAGAAAAAACAGTAAAGTGTTACCAAATTCTGTTATTTAACGTACTGGATACTTGATCCTACCAGAGAAGAAACTGAGGCAGTATCACTGAAACTGCAGGCTGGACACTAGTGCTGCCTTCTCTTCTCAGTATGAAAGATACTCAATGCAGTTACTTTCTCACTGAATGCATTTCATTTCAGTTCAGCTGCATCAGGTCATTTTTGCTGAAAATCCATATAGATCAGGACACATTTTTTGGAAATAGTTCTTATTAATTAAGCATACATAGAAAGCGGGTACAGTGGAATCCCACCCCTCGGATCGTTTGTGCAGTCTCCCTGTATCATTTAGGTTTGTTCTTTCTTTTCCCCCTACAGTCCAAAGCCATGTAGGTAGGTATGCTGTCTGGTATCAATACAGTAAATTGCCCATAATGTGTGAGTGTATACATGTCCCGCAGGGGACTAGCAACCTGTCCAGGGCACACTCCTTATTTTTCCCAATGTCAGTGTTTCCCAACCTGCCTGAAGGCAGTGTCTTTCCATCCATCCATCCACCCAACTAATGACTACTCATCCTGGTCGGTCATCATTGGGGGGATCCTGAAGCTCAGTGTTTCTCAAATAAATCCTTGTGGACGTCCAGACCGTCTGGCAGGGAGCCGGAAGGAAGCAAAAAAAAGTGTACTTTTTGCACAAAGAGCAGGTTGGGAATGACTAATATGCTACTTAAGTAAGTCTTACTCAGGAAGGGCTGCTGTGTTTGGCGGGTTTTTGCTGCAACTCCCTAATTAGATTACTAATTCGAGGACTAGTTGGTCGAAGAGTCCCCACACCTGGGTTTGAGCATCTGACCTGAATGTTATCCCAAAAACCAGCACACACACTTGCCCTTTGCAGTTTGCCCACCCCGGGCTACAGGGCCCCCCCTGAACCTGTCCAGCTTAAACAGTGGGAATATGAATGAATTCGCACAGAGAAAAATTAAAAATACACTGAAAAGCACCTTTATTTTGCCCACACTCGTGGGTACATTTTAGTCTGTTTCTGGAACAGATTACTGGTCTTCGTTCTGTAAGGACTGCTCTTGATGTAAATTCACTGATGTAAATTCCGTGTGCAGCATGAGCTAATGTCGTAGGTGTCTACCCTGCATCCTCTGGCCACGGCCACGTCCACATGGCCACACACACACACCGTCGTGTAATCATATTTTTTTGCGGACCACTCATTCATTTCTATGGGAAAAATGCTAATACTGACTATTACAACCTTAACCCCTACCCAGCCCTAACCCTAACCTTAAGTAACCAAACAAAATACATGAGTTTTTGCATTTTTAGTTTTTTCATTGCAGTCACAGATTTTTATAAAATATGGTTTTCCCATATGGGGACCAGGAAACTTCTACCCATTAGGTAAAAAAACATGGGTATTCATCACATTGTGGGGGCATTTGGTCCCCACAAGGTAAGGTATACCTGGACTACACACACATACACAAGGCAGCCTTTTTGTCCATGGGCTTCATAACAGGAAAGCATGTTCTGTGAAATGATGAATCACGTTTCGCTTTCTGGCAATCCAACGGATGAGTCTGTGTTTGGCAGTTGTCAAGGGAATGCTACTTGCCTGACTGCATTGTACAAAGAGGGGGTGCCCAATCCTATCCGCAAAGGGCTGGTGTGTATGCAGGTGTTTGGGATATCCTTTAGGTCAGTTGGACAAACCCAGGTGTGAGGACTCTTCAGCCAATTATTCCTCTAATTAGTAATCAAATTAGGGAGTTGCAGTGAAAACCCGCATACACACCGGCCCTTTGTGCATAAGATTGGCTACCCCTGGTGTAAAGTGTAAAGTTTGGTGAAGGGGGGACTGTGGTGTTTTTCAGGGTTTGGGCTTGGTGCCTTAGTTCCAGTGAAAGTACCTCTTAATGCTGCAGCATTCAAAGCCATTTTTGAAAACTTCTTGTTCCCAACTTTGAGGGAATAGTTTTGGGATGGCCCCTTCCTGTTCCAACATAACTGTGTACCAGTGCACAAAGCAAAGTCCATAAGGACATGGATGAGCGAGTCTAGTGAGGAGGAACTTGACTGGCCTGTGTTGCACACGTTGGGTAATGAGAGGTTACTCCAGAGAATGTTCTAACTCATTTATTGGTATTTACCCTGCAAAACAGAACACAGTCTGACCAATGTGCAGGCAGCTATTTTTTACCGTTGTTTCTGCTAATTTCCTGTAACACAGAGATCGCAACTTAACCAGACAAAGTTCGGATAATATTGATTACCGTGTAACCATCCATGTATATAACATTGGAATCAACAAATATACCAAACACTGACAACAAATACAACCACAAAAGCTACCTATCCTTCCCATTAGAATGTGAAGCATCCAAATAATATTAACTCGCTAATATTACCACATACATTCACACATGGTTTGCTGATTAACTTACACATAACCATGGGGCCATCGGTAACAGAGCTCCGCAATTTACTGAACTCACTATGCAATATATTCCTGTTTATGAATGGGATGAGACAGGTACCTTGCTTGTACAGATATTCTCACCTGCAACATAGAACACAGTTGTCTGACCCATGTGCAGGCAGCTACTTTTTACCATTGTCTCTGCTAATTTCCTGTGACGCAGAGGTCGCCGTGCCAACCATGTAACTGAGTAGCCACTGATACCCCCTCGCGGTGGGGGTGGGTCTCCTTTTAGATGTAACAGGGAAAAGCAGGTGAGTTTCCCGTCCCGCTGTCAAGTGTGCATGTCAACAGACAATAATAATAATAAAAAATACATTACCACAGGATCCGGCTGGGACAACACCTCCTCTATGTGTGCTGCTTAGCCACCTAATTCACCTAATACACCCAGGGTACTGCACAGAGCCCTGATGATAGAACACCCCTTGGATGAATTAGAGCAGAGACTGCAAGCAAGGCCTTCTTGTCCAACATCAGTGCATGACGTCACAAATGCTCTCCTGGTGGAATAGTCAGAAATTTCCATAAACACCTTTGCACATTTGAGCCTTCTCAGAAGAGTTGAAGCCGTTATAACTGCAAATAATGGGGCTATTTCACAATAAAGCCTATGTATTAGGAATAGGATGTCACTAAACTTTATGTGCTTGTAAAGGAAAGTGTCCTAATAGTTTTGAAATATAGTGTATTTACATTTGCATGGTTACACATACATGGAATACACTGTCATTGTTCTGATAGCATCTAATTTTATTTGAAAAATTTATTACTGAATACATAAAATGGATAAAAAGGTGTCAACACAGTTAACATTAACAAGCTCTGTTGGATGAATGTAGCCTTTTCTGGTAAGTCACATGAGATAGTATCTGTGACCTACATGGGGACAAACATGGACTTTAATACTACTGTAACAACAGCCAAAAAACAGACAAAAATACACAGTAACTATAGCACAATTCATATGTCCTCTTTCTTTCTTTCTTTCTTTATCTGAAAGACAGAAGACAAGCTGTTCTCTGTTCTTCATTTCCCGAAGACGCTGGGAGGTGGAGCTTCGTTGCGGCTGCTAAGGGCTGTCTCTGTGCCGGAACGCACCCCGCTGAACACTGATGGGGCCACTTTTCCCATGCGCTCTGCAGATCACCAGGCAGGTCCACGAGCAGCAGGCAGTGAGGGAAACAGCCAATATGATTGCTGCCAAAACTTCACTGCAATGACTTTTTGTGTATGCTGACCCTACCAAGTGACTCAAGCTCACTGCATGTCATTAACTAATAACAACCCCCACATATATTGCAGTATTTCATCATCTGTTCCCGCCCTACAAATGGAGCCAAGACAGACAGGCATCACGCCCAGAATCTGACCGCTACAGCCTTTAGACCATCTTTGACTGGAAACTGAATCTGCCTGTAGGTCTCATTGTCTGTCTCACTGTGTCATTTTTATGCTACTTACGTTATACTCAACTGCATTGCATTTTAACTCTTTGTAAATTTACTATTATATTATGATTCCGGTTTGGTTTTGAATTTTGTTCGCTGGCTTCTTGAATTTCAAAAAAGTAGCAAAATCACAATTTTTGTCAAATTATCCTTTATAAATAATGACTCCCATATATTATTGTGTTTTTAGAGAAGTGCCCCTAGTCTAGCACATTTAGGACTATCAAATCACAGACTCTTTTGCTATGATGTAATATTCTTGCTAAGCCAACCAGAGTGGTCTTCTATGGGCCTCATTATATCACTGCACATATCCTCCATCATTTGGATACACTTTCATGAGAATTCCCAAGGATAAAAAAAATATCAAAAGCCAGCTCACCGCATTCCACCATGACCTCATAGGTCTTGCTCTTTACTTCACCCTTTAGACCCAGCTTGCTCCTGGCTCCTTTCAGGTCCTCCTCCTTCACTGGGGGCCGCTTTTTCTTTTTCACTTCACCAGACTATGAGAAGGAAGGGGAAATCCAACAATTGTTCTGGTGGCTTACTTCTCATCACCATATAAACAGATGACATCCTGAAGGCTGAAGATGTTCTGACTGAACACAACAACAAGTTTAGAACAATGTCCACTGTGTTCTTTTACCCTGTAAGCCACAATTCCACACCAAGAAACTGTCTCTAACCTTTCGTGATCAAGGTGATTTATTTCTCTCTCATGCAGTATCACATTTGGCATGCACAAACTTACACTCCAATGGGGGGGGGCTCACCTGGGACATAGCTTCACAATCCTTGGAATGAACAAAAACCAGGGAAAATTCCAACGGTGACTGGTACTACTATGGATCTCTTTCTGTTTCAGTCCTATTTGTACCCTGCAGCTCTCTCAGTGGGTGAGTAAGTGGGCTCTCTTCTCTGTTATCATGGTATATTATTAGGAATGACGTGACAGATTGTACAGCTGGTTAATGAGCTCTGTAGGAACAGCTGAAAGGGGTAAAAACAGCAACCTGTCAGCCTTACTGTGTGTCCAGTGTCTTACAACTTTCATACAAGAAAAAGGAAGTTGAAATTATGGTACAGAGTGAAAGTGCTCCAAATACAGTTATACAGTTAGACACAAAGGCATAGGAGAGAGTTTGATATTGTGTTTCCTTATGAATGAAAAGTTGGTGTGAATGATTCAATACCATTTAGTAATAATGACAGTTGCTAATATGCTAAGGGCACAAAAGCTTTTACTGAATAAAATGGTTACATGAACTCTGTTTCTCTAGATGTAGAATCAAAAGAACAAACTGATGAATTCCATTTTGAAATAGAGAAAACACATTTGCCATATGAGGTCTTGTTTCACTGTTAGAAGTGACTTTATGACATGCTGACAGACTTAAAATAGCATATGAGACTACATCTTTACCACTTTCAAGACTTGCCATTTAAAATCTAATGACCCTCTGAGCTGAAGAGTCAAACCTATGAATAAATTTTGATCCATTGTGTCACAGCAACAAATAATCCCCCAGTCACCATTGGCCACTAAAATCCTCTTGATTAATCAAACAACTTGCAAGCCAGTCCCATGAGTGTGAAGTGCACCTTGTTGTAATCACTAATAATAGTCATTGAACCAAAGTACTTCATTAAGTGTCCAAAGCACTATAATGCTTAGGGACCATTATTGTTTTTCTTAGGAGTATTTATTATTATTCTGCCCTAAAACTGAATGAGCAGCCTAAACCGTAAGATCAAGGCTGACCAAACTTGGTAGGATGATGTCAATTCAAACCCACTACTCAGACCCTCCGACCCAACCCAGTCAGTCACTTTTTGCACCAATATCTGTTCCCAATATCTTCCCTGTTAGTTCTACAATCAAAATTATTGTTTGTACAGATGCAGGCAGATATTCCCTACAACTTTCTGAGTGAAACTATTAGGTTCCGCCTACTTAGATTTTTTGCTAATTTGCATACTTGACACAACTTACTTCTTCCTTAAAGTCCAACACTATCTGACCAGATCAGACAAATTGTAACGACCGTGTGAGGGTAGCACGAACTAAAGGCAGGAGTCCTTGGTTAGAAGGTAACACAGGGTTTTAATAGCGAAAGACACAGGCAGGGTTCTCACACACAGCTACGAAACATCAATGACCGATCTGGGGAACACTAACAGAGACACTGACTAAATACAAAACACAAGCTAGACTTAACAAGC
>JAABNY020000088.1:140061-151388 GCA_015164015.2 Brevimyrus niger | reverse complement strand
TAGAACCAAAAAAAAAGGGTGTGTGTTTGCCTTGGTACTTCGATGAAGGTGTATCCCGTTTGGGGTGTAAAAAAATTGGGGGGGGGGGGGGGGGGGGGGGGGTCCTTGGCTTTATGCCCAAACCCTCACCCAACACACAGTAGTAAAAGAGTAGCAGAATCTGCCAACTTATCATACGGAGTAAAACATGAGAGCCGACTTAGCATTCCTCATCTCGTGGACTTAAAGTTGACAACATAAACTGATTGGGAACAAAGTTATTTGTGTGCGTCTCAGTATCTGAATGATTTATGAAAGTGTAGTAAACTGCGATTGACCTGTTCACTTGAAATCGCGGAGTCAAACAGACTCCGTTTTAATGAGCGCAGACGTCTTCATTTTTCAGGGGGGGGGGCAAGAAATACAAACATGGAAAGATCAAAGTGGCAGAAAGAGGGAAGCGGCCCGAGTTATGAAAGGCGAACATGACGGAGCCTGCTGGGGCAAGACCCGAGAAAATAGGTCCGATCAGCTCTGATAGTTTAGTAATGGCTCAGTCAAAC
Source organism: Brevimyrus niger (assembly GCA_015164015.2). NCBI lineage: Eukaryota > Metazoa > Chordata > Actinopteri > Osteoglossiformes > Mormyridae > Brevimyrus > Brevimyrus niger. The sequence goes on along the minus strand of JAABNY020000088.1, from coordinate 150,846 downwards.
AGAACCACTAAATGTCTTCATAATGCCCTGCTATTGTGACGAGACGCTTCTGAATGTCAAATGATTATGAGAGTGAAGTGAACACGAATGGTTAAAGGTCAACTAGGAGCTGACTAGATGAAATGATATCCTGTAGTGTACATTTAGATGTTTGGGTGACTGAACCTGCAGGATTTTCCTTTGGGCAGTTGTGGGGGATGCCACTGACTGTGCTCAGACCCTGCTAAGGACATTCAGTCCTTTATGACCGAGTGTCTGTAATAGAATGTTTTGCTGATGGATATCTGGTCCATGTAAAAAATCTCTGTGGAGAATCTTAAGATCATGGATCTCAAAGTAACTTTTTCGTGGCTGGTCTTAAAGAACATTCCAGTTCAGACCTCGGGCGGCATCAGTTAACCTAACCACCGAATCTTACTGAATGGAGCCAGCAAAACGAACCGAGACACTGTCACACACAGGTGGTCACGAATACCGGCTGCAAGATAGAAGAGGGGAGGAGGCAACCATAAGAACAGAATATTGTTTATCCGAAGTCCCGGCAAATCCCGTCTTGTCCTCATTACATAACGGCTTCGCTGATGCGCCAAGCTGGACCCGCACAGACACAGCTGCAGTCAAAGACCATAATGGCCCTGAAAGGCACCTATTTAACCGTCAAACAAAGTCTGGCCTCTGCAAACAACTTAAAAAAAAGACAGAGATGGATGAAAATGACTACAGTCATTAAGTAAATTCCCCTTTGGATGTTCCAATTTCAGGGCAATGAGGTACTTCTTTGGACAAGGCCATTTGAGTTTGCTAAAACTTGACCCCCCTGATGTTAGCTACCACACCTCCCCTCCCTCGGGGCCTCAGCTTGGTTCACAGTAAAGGTGCACAATGACTCGGGTCACCATGCTAGCCCACCTACGCTTCCACGAGTGGCCAGCCAACCGAGCAACGCCCGCCGGAAACGCCAACTCCAAACCAGCTTTAATTACTTAAGCAGCTCCCAACATGACGGCATCATTTAATAAGGGCCGTTCTCATCACCACGGCGACGTGTTCGCGGCGAAACACTCGAGTGGAAAAGTGGAGGGCTGAGAGACAAAACGCAGAATGCAACATAAACCCTGGCAGCTCAGACACCGCTGCTAACTAGTTTTAATCGTTAAAGCCCGTTTCCAGACACCGAGGCACAAAGAGTAACGCTCATGCTAAGTATAAAGAAAGGGGATGAAGGAAAGGTTAGGCAGTAGGGGTGTGAAGGAAACGGGCTTAGTTGGGAGCAGGCCCAATAGGATCCGCTGACTGCCTTGGAAATTCATTCAGTGCCCAATTGAGGGTCAACTGAAAAAGGGAACAACAAGCAGCAGAACATAAAGACTGTTTTTGTTTCTCTTCTAATCTCCCCAGAAGACCTGGATCCACGAGCCAGCAGCTAAGGGACCAGGGTGGACATCACAGCTAAGGACTTGTGTGTAACAAAGAGGAATTGCCCCGTCAGCACAACCCAAGAGATGCACACTGACTTCCAAGCGACTCAGTCTCAGCCAAACTCAAGCGTCACAAGACACAAGAAACATTTCACTTCCCAGCGAGTACCATTGCACAAACAGGGACATTTACATCAAGGAACATTTAGAAATTTAAAAAGTGTTACTTTTAAAAAGTGTTTAAAGGATTGCAAATCAATGTAGAGTACAACACCGTTTCACTGGAGCTTTAAGACTGATTCAAGACTTTGGATTTTTGGTTCAAGCATCACTAGCGATTTATCAAGAACATTGAATCATGTACAATTCACGGACTTGGAGGGTCTGCGGAGTAAATATAGAAAAAGCCATTGAAATACTTCATACTAAAGAATTATGGGTTTGCACTAATTGAGGGCTGAGGGAGAATGAGGTTCTCCCCAATTGAGGAACACAGCCAGCAGCGATCCAAGGAATTAATTACCGTGCCCTAATGAGATGTGAAAGCCCAACATATGATTCACAGCGATGCCAGTCCTGCCAAAAACAGGCCTTGTATGTGCTGCGGTAACCAGCCCAGGGTCTAAGCAGGGCCCGCTTCTGGATTAGGCAGATCACACGTCAGGAAATTTCAAAACTGGCCAAATGCAAGCATCGCTTCCTCTTTGAGACTTTAGGTTAGCTGAAATGCTGACAAAATAAATACGTAAACGCCACAGAATGTTGTATTTAAGACTAATTTTGAATACAAAACAAAAATATATATAGAAAGATTTTTTTTTTTTTTTTAAATCATGTTTTCACATGTAGCCCTGACTTACAATTCAGGTTGTTTACAGATCGCTGCAGATTTATGGAGTTTTACAAGCTTTCCATGCCAATCCATAACTATACAGATCAACCACAGTGACTTCAGAGTGTACACAAATGAAATAAAAAGGAAATTATTCATAAAATGCATTTCCCTCCAGCAAGCTTCAATTTTTAATGTCAGAAACCATTAAACCGTCAAAAGAAGCCACCACAAATGGTCAATAAATGTAACCTCCTAAACTTCACTTGAAAGTGAACTGCAAACTTAAAACTCAATCTGCAAGAATCTTCGATGATTAACATGAAGGTGGATCCAACATCCTCTGGCTGTCCAACTTGAACATAACATCGGAAGGCAGATGTTTATGTAAAGGACTTGCAGAGTGTGCAGAACAATAACCAAGCTAAAGAAAGGAAGAGAAAGCATCCTTAAACGTTTATTTCTACAACGCTCAAAACAAAATGTACATGCTCTCGCCATATGCCAAAAATTAATAATTACATCCCTGAGAACCACACAGCTTAGAAGGTGTGACAAGCTGTAAGGTTTATAACTAAGACAATGTTGATATTTCCCGCACACATATCCAGGAAGCAGCAGGAAGCGTATCCGAGGTATGCCAAGGCAGACAGAGTCCAGGGTACCAGGACGCAGAAAGTACCAAGAGAAACTAACAACGAAACTACGGAGCTTTGACCTCACTGTGGAACAACTTCCCAACAGCTGCCTCAACTAATCCACAGAGCTGGGCTTCAGCCCACAGTCCTCTGGGCTCCCCACCCAAACCTATTCATCCCTCCACAACGCCACCAGAACATTCACACACAGATGCTTGAGCCTAGGGATGGTATTTTCCTTCAGGGTTACTGGAAGGATAACGTGGTGTTTGCCCCAACACCAGACGAAGATCTTGATGCTCCTGATGTGCAACTCCTTCCCTTCTATTGGCCCGGCAGTATAAACTACATCCAGTCAGCCCAGTAAAAGTTAGGAAATTCCATCTGGAGCTAAGCGCATCCCTTCCCCCAGAGCTACGCATACTTCCTGGATTAATGGCCTTCCTCCATCCAGATGTTGAACAAGGAGTTGGTGGGGTTGGCGGGGGTCCACTTCTTACTCGCTTTTAAGTTGTGCAAGTTCTTTAACCCTCACTCTACCACAACCGTAAGAGAGGCCCCGAAAGACAAACCACAGATGAACAAAATAAAAAAGCAACCATGACAAATCTGAAAAGGCTATAATGTAATATGAAGTGGACCGGGTGATTCTTTCTGTAAGAATCTAATGACACTCCACCCACATAGACCTGTTGCTGGCCTCATCTGCGTAATCACACCAAGCAAGCCCGTATACGTCAGGTAACAATCAAACCAGGGTTTGACAATAGAATGAATTCTCAGTTCCTTTCAAACTTATGGATGACTCAAAGTTGTGATTCTTTCTAGTATTTCCATCCCATAGTGTCACATATTGCTCCCATTCCACTGGCTGTCACAAGTGCTGTAATCAATTTGTCATGCTGCCACCTTGAGCTACGGCTGACTTTCTGCAGACATTACACATTATATTTGTTTCTTCAATCCGTACAGACCTGGACCCATTCCATCTGAATGGAGAAACATCACCTCATCCATTACAAGTGCTTCTCGAGAAGAGGAACTGCCTGTCCTCTTCAGGGTGCAAGATTTTTTTTTTGTGCAATGCACATATGCCTTTAATTGGGAGTGGTGGTGGGCCATGCCATTTAAAGGATTGTTAATTGACCAAGAACCAAACAAAAGCTTTAAAAAAAGCACATCAGACAGTCCCAATAACAAGCATCTCTCATCAGCCAGAAACTACAAAAAAGACTAACAACTGAAGCATAATGGGCCCTTGGAGTTTAAACATAAAATCTAAATTTGTTGAATAACACTTTAGAAGTACTTGAAACATTCCCACGTATAGCCAGCCACTGCTGTGAAAGTGTTAAGAAAGCAGATAACCAGTGAAGATATAACCCTGAATGGAAACGCCACATTTATAAAGTATGAATCTCTACCATAACAATCAGCTTGTCTTCCAGTCAAGGATAAAGGCTATTCGTCATGCCTCAGCATACGTGCCAACTGATCATGCACTTAGAACGCACAGGCGGGTCCTTTGCATGCATCAACGGGGTCCTAGTGGACTCCCCAGCTGCAAACAGGGGCAGTCAGCAGAGCTCTTCTAAGGTCAGCTTGGACTTCTCATTGTCATAGACAGACCAACTTATAGCAGTGATGTAAATAACCTACAGAAACTAGAAAGCTTGTGTTTCCATTACAGCTTGACTGTCAGTCAGGGCCTATCACAGACTAATAGGAGTGGGCTAACAGGTGTATTCCACATTTTTGAATTTTCCATAGTTTTATTAAAATATTATCACTTGTTCCCAATGGTGGAAGCCTTTGTCCCTTAGTCTTTTTGTTTGTTGCTGTAAAGTCCAGATTGCCCTCCAGGGATAAAGACAATGTCTATATATACCTATCTATATCTTATTTAGGGAGGATCCACACAGTGGCAAAACAATTGTAAGCTACAAAACCAGAGATCCAATTTGAAAAGACCCTGAACCATGAGGATGTTTGTTTCACCGGGAGTTTACAGCGATTCACTCGGCAGATTCCCCCCCGAACCTCCTAGAGGGCCATGAGTTCAAACGTGGCCTCAGTGGCATGTATACAACATCTATACATCCTTCTCATTTTCTCCTCATGTTCATACGAGGTCTGTTCTCAAGAACCAGTGACCTTTACCATTTGGCATTCCTCTCAGGACCATATGCTTTGAGTCAAACGAAGAGTTAGTCAAAAAACAAATGATGCATTATTTGACTTTCAGATATAAAGTTATGATTTGGTTTATACCATTTCAGATCCACTTAAGGATCTATCATGGTATGTTAGGTGTCTCTGAGGACTACAGAGAACAGTTAAGATTTTTTTTGAGACCAGAGTAAAATATTAACAGACTCTTTGTTTATTTCATGCAGGTTATTTGTCCGTTTGACTTGCACAGTCCACGTGTACTATGCTCTCTGATGTCACGGTGCCATAAGGGTTTGGGCAATCAATATCCCGTACTTCATAATCGAAATCAAGGGTTCAACAGTAAAGCTGAAACTACTTTTGTGAGGTTCAAATAACATTTCAGATTTAACAATTAAAAATACATTATTTTAGGAGACTGATTGAGTATGACTTAATAGAACATAGTCTTTCACAGGGTGCAAGATAGATGATGACTGAGCCATTTCTCCAGAAGATGTCCGGTCTCCTGTAGGTGGTGGGGGGTCAGGTAGAGAGGCCAAAGGGGGGTTGGGAGGCGGAACATTGCTTCCACCCGCACGCCCTTCTTTATTGCGAAATGCATCGGGGAGGCGCTTGCTTAATTGTTTCCAGAAGTTCCGCGTGAATTCTAAAAAAAAGGGGGGGGGGGCGTTCAGACCCTCGTGTCTGGCCGGCTTTTACATGCAGGAGTGCGCTGTACATATAAACGGGATCGATGTCCCACAAGGCGATACAGTGATAACTGGAGACGAACATGGGAAAAAATCACAATAAATTAATAGTTAACTGGATTAGTGATCGCCACCTGAGCGGCCGCGGTAAATAAAGCCACCCCACCCCCCAACCCGTACTCCCCCAGTCCAGGGCCCCTCAAACAAATGGTAGCCATTTAACTCTGACAATCCGTGGTTCCCAAAAGCCCCCCCCCCGCCGTTGGTCTCGAGCCTGTTTTGGAAAGCCGACGATTTGCCATGCCGTGAGAGATGGGCTACGCGACAAGGATGCAGACTCGATGCTCAAATGCTACAACAGAAAATAATTAATTAAAAAACACATCTCTGTCTGATACACCGATGATGGCGGTGGGGGAGGGAGGTAAAGAAAGCTTAAAGGGCGGACGCGTTTATACAAGACGAAGACATGACAGAGGAGCAGGTAACACACTAGAAAGCGCCGCGGTGGCGTCGCCCTCATCGCAGCAGATACGCCGCCAAATCAGCGCCCGAAACTGCGCAACTGTGAGACACCGGATCCGAAAAACGGGAAAATAAAACATAATGGACAGCTTATCACGCTGGGGAAATGCAGGGGCAGCTGCTCCTATCACCCTCCAGGCCGCCCCAACACACAGCAGCACACAAGCCACAGCAAACAATAATAATATTACCAATTCAGTATCCGACCTACGCAATACAGACATCAGGCTTGCAGCGATGCGATCACCACGTTTGGTCTTTGTGGAATAAAAATCAGACGCGATCCAGACGATCAATCCCCCCTCGCCAAACTAACGCGCCATTACCTTTTCGATTTACATATTTGTGACATTATTGCCGCTCTGGTGCCCGGGTTTGCATGTGCATTGTCAAAAGCCACTTATTTAAACGCAATCAAACACAAACGATGAATATTGTGCGTAGTGCTGCGTCAAAACAGCAATCAGCTCCCAAAACGATGAAATGCACGAATTGCAAATAACCGCAGGACAGATTAACCAGTTGCAGCGATTACAGTAACAGATTCGTTTTATTCGGCGGGTCTGCTTTTTGGCAGGTACGTAAGTAGTTAGTGAAGATTCATTTCACGAACAAGTGGTATGCATCACATTTCTAGTATCATAGACAGGCAGCAGACTGACAGACTGGGTCGAATGAAACAAAAAAATCAACAACAGTGTCCGCCAATCGGTAAATGCAACAAATGCACACATTGAAAAAAAGGCCGATAAATCAGTTTTGCTTACCATCAATTGCTCTGGTGGGAGCGATCACCTCCAAACTGCGCGAAAATCCCAGGAAAAGCAGCGCCGTCACCAACATGCTGACCGCATATGATAACATTATGGATGTGTAAAAGGGAGAAGGACAAAAAGGAAAAACAGAAATCCTGAAAAGAATTAAACTCCAAGCCGCCCTTGTGAGCTCGTGGAGCGGCAGCTAGCTGGCTGCCTGGGTGCTGTACCCCAGTGTTTTCCCTGTGCGCCCTCCAACACGCATTCAATGCGATCTGCAAATGCACGGCTGCACGTAGTGATAAAGATGCCTTCTCATGGAGAAAGAGAGAGAAAAGGAAAGAAAGAAAAGGCTTCTCCAGCCCCTACGAGGCTACGGGCTGTTCTGATGCGAGGCGACCATGTAGCGACCTTTACTGATCATCGGCTAACTTACAAGCTACATAGAGAATTGATTTTAAAAATGGAAAAACGGGACAGGAATAATTGGGTTTCTCAAATACGTAACCAAACCAAAAGTCTGGGACACAGAAAACGTCTTATTTACATTTGCGCGCACGCCTGTGACAGCTGGCGCAACTGTGCGTGGTAAAATAAAAAATTAAAAAATAAAATAAAAAGCTTTTTTGTCCAGTGCCCCCACCGCCTCCGTTGCTGGTGGTTACAGATTGAGCGGACAGAGAGGGGAAGAAAGATACCAGCCTCACAGCACAGCGGGCATCCGCATGACGTAACTCAACCCAATGAAAAAACCTGATTTTTATTCAACGCATATCCAGCGATGTGTAGTATGATTGGTGCCCTCTTCCCGACTGGGAATTTTTTGACCAATGAAAATCAAGTGCGAAAAGCATTCGTTGAAAAAAAAAACGAGCATACCAAAAGAGTAAAAAAACACTTAGCTACGCGGCATTCTTGGTGTGCGCAAGCGCTGTTTTTGAAGTACACTTCTTTTTCAGTACCCTCGATCTCCTTCCACGGGTTTGATAGTCATTCTGCAGCTGCAGCCATATTCGTAGAAACGTGTAAACACCGGACACCCTGCCCATTTGTTTAGAGTATCAAATGCGTGTAGAAACCAGAAATTCACATGGGACAAAATTACTGTTGAAATGCATTCAACGTACCCCTTCGGCGTTTGAACTGTTCTGCTGTCCCTTCATGGAATATAAGCTACGAATAAGTATACAATTTAAGTAGTATATCCTTCAGTTATACGTGCATTACCCCATCGTTGTGTCGAGTGCTGCCCCGCCCCCGCGCGACCCTGTCCAGAATTAGAAGTTGTAGAAGGTGGTTGGATAGTTAGATGATTGTAGTATGATCAACATTAACCGTCTAAGGAAATACTAAAGGGGACCAGAGCTGAAGCAATATTTTACTGCGCCGCTGATATATGTTTAAAAATTGAGATTTGCAAGATTTTATTTATGCGATACATGTGGATAAACGTCACCTAACAGAATTCTAAATAACTATTACGGTCCTTCTTCAATGCAAATTAATTCTTGTGTTATTTTAAATAAAAAGATCACTTAAATTACTCATGGATATTAAGTTTCATTTGTCACAAGTAGCGTCTTGAATACTGATGGCTGATGAACTCTTAATGTATTTATTCCAAACTATGTCAAATAAAGAATAGTTTTCCACACCTTCAAAAAAATTGTGCATGAGAACTAATGATGTGTACCAAAATGGATGTTCAAGTAGCCATGGCAACTAGAAATACCCAAAGACTGTCTCACCTCTAGTTTAATAGGTTCTAGAACTGGATATTGTATTTATTCAAGGCCCAGTCCTCTGTCCAAGAAAAATGAATCATCATAAGATCCACACAGCGCCAGACAGCCTGTGTGTGTGCAGCGGTTGATACTGAGATGTGTTCTCCTGTCCGCTTGGTGGGGCTGCAAGTGAGCTTAACAGGACCACATTCATCTCGGCCCAAGAAAACAAAAAAGTCTTTGTACTGGCTACTGATCCATTCCCTTGCCTGATTTCAACAGAGCCGCGATTTCTAGTTGAGTATAGATCACTTGTGCTAACAGTGTACGGCCTGACAGCCAGCTCGCTAATAAGAGAACGACCAAAAACAGCCAAGTAATCATGCCTCGCATTGGTCCTTAGACTGGTCTAGTCAAATTAAATACAATCCGACATAAAATAGTTAACTAGCCAGACTGACTGCATGCAAGATTAAACCCTAACACCAGATTAGTAATGAACAATGTTGGACACAAACGTGGAAAAGTACTTATTTCTTTAAAAAAAAAAAAAAGAGGATTTGTACATAAAACTTAACACATTCTCTAACAAATTACACATTATTTCCCCTCCTTTGACCAGAACTGACAAGGTTTACGAGGCTCCAAGATGGAACGCAAAAACAAACCAAGATATGCTACTGGAAAATCTTTTATTCGACCAGGGAAATTAATCTCCAGTTATTTCCCAAAGACAAACAATATAATTTCTTAAAACAATTTAAAGCAACAAATGTGAACTATTTTTTCTGTGGTAACTCCGAGCCTAAATTTTATGAGCGAAAGGGCATTTAGTTTTTCAATATTATTCAAATTCCGCTTCCGATGACCGATTTTGGATATATTTGCATATAGTTTTTTGCGTATGAATCGATGTCATTCTGATATTTATTAAAATAGTTCCACTTCATTTGAAAGACAAGAATTGCGAAATCAGTTTCTAGGCATTCTCCAGGCAGATAAATCGGTCCACAGGAAGAACAATTCGTATTAATTGTAAGCATTTTGATTATTAATTGATTCAAAAAGTGGTCGATTAATCATATACTTGCAAATAGAGCTGTCACGATTACTCGATTAAAATTTGTCAATATGGCAGAAGGAACTTGGATGAGTTCCAAATAGAGAGTGAAAACATCAGTTGCGTGGAAGCACTTAATATGAAAGGTGAACTAATCTGAGCATGTTGTGAGTACTGTAAAGCAGTATTTAAATATCACCTATCAGGCTACTATGACAGGCAAATATATCCTAAAAGAAGATATCAAAGTTTGACGGAATCAACCAGATATGTGCTATTTAGCTTTTCCGAGTTTCCTAGCCTGTCATCACTTAGTTTACTTAAATCGCATTGCTTAATTTACTTTCTGTGAGTCCTGCATATCAAAATAATTGCTGCTAATATGAAGGTTAGCCACGTAGCTTGGCCGCATCATTTCGCATTATACGCCGCATAATACACACGCATGCTCATATATTTTCCAAAGCTTGCCAAGTTTTGTTTCCTATGACTGAGTCAAATATTTTAGCGCTTATTATTGATGATTTGCACACAGCAGACTATCACGGTCCTCGCGATGTGTCAATTTCATGTGTGTGAAGTGTCAGGTCGATATTTACATTTTAAACCGTGCAAGGCTGAGGGTAGCACAGTGGCGCAGTTGGTTGTACTGTTGCCGAACTCTATAGTTTTGTATGTATGGATTTTGCATGCTCACCCTGCGTGTGCGTGGCTTTTCAGCGTATCATCAAGTTTCCTTCCACAATAGAAAAAATGCAACCTAAGTTAACTGGAGTACTTAAATTGGTCATATGTGTAACTAAGTGTGCACCTTGTAATAGTTGGTTGGATCCTGCCTCACGCCAATCGCAATGCATATTATATTATATTATATTATATTATATCCATCCAGCCATTTTCCAAACCGCTTATCCTACTGGGTCGCGGGGGGTCCGGAGCCTATCCCGGAAGCAACGGGCACGAGGCAGG
>JAABNY020000088.1:81479-94460 GCA_015164015.2 Brevimyrus niger | reverse complement strand
GCCGCGCGCGCACCGACGCCGTTTCCGGGCGGGGGGGGGGGGGGGGGGGGGGGGGGGGGGGGGGGGGGGGGGGGGGTGATTGTGGATCCAGACGAACCCTGGCAAGTTCGGCGGCGTCACCCTGGAGCCGACAGCCGTCTGGATGCGAGTGCGTTACGGTGGGACCGTTACAGAAGAGCCTGAATCGTAGCCTCCGTGTCACGGGAAGGGGGACGAGGAAGAGCTGACATCGGGCTTATCGAGGCAGGGGGTGACAAGCTGGTAAAGCTTCCAGAAGCAACGCTTCTCTGTCTAGTTTATGGTTCCCTCTTCCCCTCGTTCCCGTTCCCGGCCGGGGCCCAGGCAGGCGCTCCAGGCGTCCGTCTCAGGAGTCCCGGGCGTGGGGGGGGCGTGACGCGGCTGGCCGACTGGCACAGACGTCACGAGTGCATCCGGCTAACGAGTTCAGGCTCCAATTAGTCTGGCGTTCCCAGTGTAGAGTTACTCATGTGTTTACGGCGTAAATGAACAGCGATTCTGCAGCGAGCGTGGAGAGTGTTTTCGAGCTGCTGGAAGCGAGTATGTGTCCTCTGGGGAGCCATGGGCGATGGTCTGTTTCTCGTTTGGCCCATTGTTTACGGCGACGTTTTGAAGCCTATTGGAGTCGGCAGGGCAGTCTCCCAGCACGAGTTGGTATGCAGACCGCTGGCTGTTTTGGCTGTGGGGCAGTTTGCCGACACCGAGAGGAGTAACGCCTCATAATTAGGGTGAATTGGCCCATTCTTTGCCTGCTGCCCTCCTGCCCCCAGCTGAGACTCTTCCCAGCCATTTCAGAACCGCTCCGTGACCTTCTGGTTCTACCTTTTGTTCTTTTGTAGTCTGATCACACGGCCGGCTGTAATCAAATATTTCACACTCCCATTAACTTTTCAGCAGGAATAAATTGGAGAAGGAATTGCAAAAACACACCCAACAAAGGGGGGGGGGGGCAGGTTTGACCGTGGTAGTCTTGCTAATAATTGCATGAGCCACCTTCATTATGACTGATGAGATCATAAATGGTCAGATAGTTTCGGAAAGCATGTTCAAGTGTGCATGGGCTGCAGAAATGGAGAGTTATGGAGTAGCGTGTCTGCTTACAGCACTAATATCAGGATAGCAAAGATGTACTTGCAAATGTCCTGTCTTGCAATTTTTGTTTTTTGTTTTTTTCTATCATAATCTTTTTACCTCTGATTCAGTTGGATATTATTGCAGTTTTGGCAGAATTATTATTTGCACCCTACCTACACATTACAGTCTGTCTGCCTGTGCAGCAAAACGTTCCATGACATCACTTCCTGTTCTGGTAATGATGCTGTCTTCTGAGCCGTCAGCTCCCGTCGTTTTACGAATCACGTCGGACAGGCTGTTAAAATGGCACACGATGGAATCCTCCGTTCGTGCATTTGCTGGTACGGAGTCATTTTCAGTGGGGCTCCTTGTGGAGTCTGAGCATTCTGAGAACCACGCAAGTTCCCCGAAAGGAAATTTCTATGGCAGCCTGAAACCCCAGTGAATGCCCACCGCTGAAATCAAGACTGGTGGCCGGGCTGCGAATGCTGGGCCTGAGGGGAGGCGGAGCCACTACAGGGTGAGCGGCAGTAAAGGGAAAAGGAAAAGCCAAAGGAAAAAGAACACAAGTCTGTGTCAGTGGGGAGGGGTACAGAAGGTTTTCGTCAAAGTATAGTTGGATAAAGTTGAATGGGCAAGTAATCAGGCCTTGGGTTTGATATTATGTTTTATTCTGTTACACGAAAGAGGAATTTTTGTGGTCCAGTGGTTGTGTTAGTATGTATAGTGAAACCTGAATCACTTTGGGTGGTTGACATGGTGGATGGGAAAAGGATCCGCGTTATGTCTTAAGTGAGACACCAGGCGATTCGAATCTCGCAACGACAGCGATCCGCGGCATTTCAAAGCCATGCCGTTTGTGGGTGTTAAAATGAAAGGTGTCGACTGTGGATATTTCATTAATGTGGCCTGTGTATAAAACAAAATAAATCATCTGGGAAGCTTGAACATAGACTAATGTACAGAATGTCTGTTCCTTTTTAAATAGGCACTTCATGCCACCATTGGATAGGTCGTCGAAACAGCTTCTGAATCATTTGATGTTTCCAGGAGCTTCTGAACATGAATACGGTTAGACGGTTATCTTACTCTGCTATGTGTGATGAAAGCATCCAACAAGAACAAACTAGTCAGGCCTGGTAATTAAAAAATGGAGGGGGTGGGGTTAATTATTCTTGGTAAGTGTCCCCCCCCCCCCAACCAATTTTTCTGTCCCAGTTTCTTGGTGCTTCATTTTTAATAAACACTCAGTTGTATCGGTCGATGTGGGTCAGCTGAGATGGTTGATGATTAATTTGGTTTGAAATTAACAGACCTTGAAGCAGAACCCAGTCAGGAGTCAGTTGTTCTGTCAAAAAATGCTGCCAACTATCGCCCAGCTCAGATTTTTCTGAACACTATACTTAAGATTTTTGAATAATTGAAATATCAGTTTTATTAACTTTCTACGTGGATTTAGGAATCGGACTCTGTGCCTCTGTTGTGGGTGGTTTTGTTTATTCGCTTTCCGATTTATGTCCGATTTGTTCCTCCTGCCTGTGTGGCCTTGGGGATCAGTTTGGGATCAACCTGTGCTCTGTCAAATCCGCAATGATGTGCAGCTCCCAGATGTGATCTTTCATTTCACTGTTCATCACACACTCATTGGCCTGTTTATAAGACACACCAGCCAATCACGAGGCTGCAGCTGAATACATACGGCAACGCAGGCAGGTTCAAGAGTTTAAGTTACTGTTTGGCTAAGCATTAGAATGGCCTGGATGCATGATGTCAGCGGTTCTGAATGTGGTGTGATCACTGGTGCCAGACATCTCAGAAACAGCCGCCTTCCTGGGATTTTCACACACTGCGGTGCCTAAAGTTGACAGAGAATCATGTGGTGAGTATAAAATGTCCAGTCAGTGTCGGTTATTTGGTCAAAAAACACCTTGTTGATGAGAGAGGTCGAATAGCCAGACTCGTTCAAAATTGACAGAATGGTCTCAAAAGTAAAAAATAATATTATCATACCTTAAAAAATGAAAGACAAAAATGTATTTATTGTTTATTTGTGTTTAAAATCCCCCCTCCAAATCCTAAGGCATTATTGTGAGGCTGAACATGAAGTAACTGTCATCTTGGCTGAAATGAAACATGGCGCCTCACACTCCCCACACCAGCACACGCCCTTTGTACACAGGCTGGCTCACACAGCATGCCGCTGGTTTGTTAGCCGTAACCCCCCCTTTCACTCCCCCCCATCTCATTGGTGAGCTAAGTCGCCCTGCTCAGTGTGGGGTTGCTCCATGCGCGAGTCAGAAACGTGAGTTCTCGCAGAACCTGTTTGTGAAGCTGGCTCCATTTTGCGGGGGGGCCTTTCTGTGAGAATCTCACGCATCCAGCGAAGGCTTATTCAACGTCGGAATCTCCTTTCAGAAATCCTTGTGCATTTAGTTGGCTTTTTTTTTTCCTCCCACAAGTCTGTCGAATTGTACTATATACCTCAGGATTTTGCTCCCGATTCACGAGGTCATTGACGAGCATTTAGATTTTCAAAGTTTGGTTTCTGTGTGTCTGCATAATTATGCATTATTTTGCACATTTGGTTTGGCCAGTGTCCGCTTCCCCTAAGGAGCGAGTGTAGATGTTGTCGATGTTGACATCATCGCTTCAATTCATCCACAATCCCCCCTTTTCCCTCATTATGAAAAGTCCTTTGATCGAGTCTGTCAGGTTTCGGCTGGCTGTGGTTTTATACTGTAGCTTATTTGGCAGTCCATGTACCTCCGTTATCTCGCATGTTTTGTGTAGCTCCTGACCTTTCGTATGGAATAACGCTGCCATCTGTAAACATGTTCTGTGTGCAGCGATATGTGTGCGACGTGAGCCTTTGAAAAGCCAGAGCGGGCCACATAAAGTTCCAACAAACCAATCTCATAAACCACATCCACCATGTGAGTGGCTGTGTATGATAGCCCCGCCCACTGCTTCTTTTGATCCTGCATTCCTAATGTGTATTTCTTAATCAACCTGGTCTATTTTCACACTAAGTCCAAATTTTCTTCTCTTCAGCAGGCCTATGTGTCCTCCGGCCAGCAGATGGCGCCCCCCAGTCCCAACACCAACAGTAGCAGTAACAGCAGCAGCGGCGGAGGAGAGCAACTGAGCAAGACCAACCTGTACATACGTGGGCTGCACCCGGGTACCACAGACCAGGATCTGGTCAAGCTGTGCCAGCCGTGAGTATTCCTTCCTGTACTGGTCTAGTTCCTGTGATTGCACTACCTTCCGGAACATTCTGTCGGGTCAAAGTGAACACATGTTTCTGTGAGTGCCATGGGAAGCTTCCGGAATCGTGGCATGCGGAGGATATAGTCGAGCCTTGGAATAGACAGGAGATGGGAAGAAAATCTGAAACCAAAGCCAAGATGGGCAGAAGGGGTGGGGGGGGTTGCTTGTTTTACGTATCCGGACATGACCCCCCACCTCCCGTTCTTTTTTGGCAAATGTGGTGAAATATGACGTACCCTTTTGCAGAAGCAGAAACACCATCCCCTGTCTCACTGCCTGTGTCGTGCAAAGAGCAGACGTATGAAACACCAAAGAACTCCATGGATTTCTGTGCATATATGCAGGCAGACATTTATCACAAATCACTCGTTTTCAGATTTTTCTATGCATTCAATTGTTTGGACCTCACAAGTCCAGACTAGCAGTTAATGCAGTTTTATCTTGTCTTTCGATGACAGTGTGGATACGCAGGCAGAGTAGGAGGTATAAAAGGATAAAGGCTTCTTAGTTGCCCTGCTCCCACGTTCAACACGGACGGCGGTATGTTCGCGGGTATGCCCACGTATGCTCAGGTTTCACCAGTCGTTTAGGCCGGCACCACCAGACCCAGACCCCCATTCACCCCCCCGCTTCAGTCAGCCTATCATCTCTGGATGTGTCAACTGGGAGAAAGCAAATAAACCCCTTTCTGGTTCATCATATCCTGTGACTACAGAAATAGCTTTGTATCCATGTCCTCTTTCTTTATCTTACATTTGCCCCTAACTTTATCCCTTTCCTTTGCAGTTCTTTTTCTCTCAATCATTAACTTTTTTTCCGAAGTCTCTTGCTCCCCGCCTCCTCCCTGAAGGCAATATCGCACCAGCGCCGGCTGACAGATGTCTTGCCTGACGGCTCCGATCCATCTCTCGCGTGCCGGAGTTGCCCGGTCCCGTTTTCGGCTTTCCCACATGCGTGTGTGGCAGCGGCCTGTCCGAGTGGGTTGAGGCAGACGGGATCTCAGTGCCGCAGAGACTGCGCAAGAGGGAGGGAGAGAGAGAGAGAGAGAATGTTGCCCTCTCACCCCTGGAGGCATCTCTGACGCATCCTGTGCAGATTGCGTGTAGAGCGAGCTTTCTGGTGCATGCGTGTGTTAAGAATGTGCATGCGTGTTCCCATGTGCCTCAGTGAGGTACGGCAAGGGAGGGGTGTAGGGGGAGGGACGGGCGACCAATCAGGAAGTGCACGAAGGGGAAAAGCAGGGCGGTGACTCCAAGGCATCAGAACAATGATGCAGACTCCTAATGCTTCCCAAGGTCATGTGACTTACCAGAGAGGCATGCTGGGAAAGCAGATTGAGCTCTGAAGGAATATTTACGCAGTGCAGAGACCGTGAAGCTGACGTGCCTCACAATCGCAACATGAAATCTCACGTGCCTCTCCACCTACACCATTAATACTTTAATTTCATTTGTGTAAAGTGAAAGTATTGCTGGTCTGCCTCAGTGTTTAGTCACCCCATGATTTTTTTATTTGTCATACACACAGTTATATTTGGTCCTGAAACTGTGCAATAAAGTTTAACAAATTAAGTTAAATATGAAAAGGCTAAAACTAAGGCAGTGAATATACTGTATATAGCAAAAAATATATCCAAATTAACAATACAGTTATAATCATTATCTGAACAGTGTGCAGTGTAAGAAAATATACATATGTATTGTAATGCATTTGACTTTTTGTTATTCATAAATAATAAAGTAATGTCATGCATGAGAACTAAAAATGGTGAGTTTTTCTATGTGACATTTGCTTAGGATCAGCCGTTCAGGCCATGAATGTATCATTCTTGTAGTGTCAGCAAGGTAGGAAGTTCAGGAGAAAGTGATAGGGAAAGAGGGGATGGATCAGCTGAGCAGAGCTCAGGTATCCTGGACCAGAATAGAGGAGCGTAATGTGGGACACATTTGAAAGGGATTTAAAGGTCTACCCTCCCCCTGGGCCAGTACAACCGCTGGTCACCATGCACTTTAGGTGAGGGATGAGGTCAGAGAGTTTCTGGATTCCAACGCCCACCCCCACTAGCAGGTTGCAGGGCAGCCCAACCATGAAGGGTAGGACTGTGTGTTGCTGCTGGTGTGCTTACGTTTCTGGTGAAGGCCAGTCACCCTCCACCCTGCTGGGAGCTGCACTAATGCCCAAATATTGATGTAGGAGCAGATTCACCAGCAGATTCACTACAGTTTCAGACCTAGACCTGCAAACCGAAGGTTATTTATGCATTTGTTGGTTACAGAGGCCAGTCCTCTCCTGCTGTCTTATTGCAAATGTGTATGGCAAGGTTAATGGACTCAAACTGGAATTATCCCAGAGTTTACCTCAGTGGAGCTGTGATCTGAAATAAATTATTTTCATGGTGTTTTCGCTGAGTCCATATCTCTTATTTCTGTTGTTTCCCCTTTTACAGTCAGTGTGGTTGTCTCCAGTGCATTGAGCCTTCTTAGGATATGCCCAAAATAGGACAGCTTCAGTCTGGTCATTTGTGCTTCAAGTGAAAATCCAGGCTTGATTTGATCAAAAATCCACTTGCTTGTTGTCATTGCAGACCATGGTATTCTTAACTCCCAGAACAGAAATTCAAAGACATCAGTACCCTTCCTGTCCTGTTTTCTTCATAGTCCTACTTTCACATCCGCAAAGAATAATAGGAAATGTATTCTGAACTATCCTGATCTTCATTCTTAGAAATATTTCTGTACTCTTTAAGATATTTTTCTTGGTTCATCGCATTTCTGCTCAGTGTCAGTTTGCAATGTATTTATCGATTGCTGGATCCTTTCTTGTTGATCGTTGATTCACCCCAGATGGTTCCTTTATGCAGTTCCCCGATGGTGGAATGAGCTGCTGAACCACATCCAGTCATCAGACTCCCTCTCCACCTTCAAGAAACGCCTCAAGATCTGTCTGTTCTGTGAATTCCTCTGCTAGCCTGATGCCTCTTTGTTTCCTGAATATTGTTGTGTTGCACTTCTGGTCATTGAATAGCCTTTTTGTGTTCTTGTTTTGTTAGAAGTTGTTTCTGCTCCAGTACTGCTTACACTTGTACCTGGGCCTTCATTGGACGCTCAGCCTAGTCGCAGTTAAGTCAAGTCATCTCCTTGACAGCGTGTCTATTAGTAATGTGCCATTTGCCTGTCTTCGACATCACTTTGGAAAAAAGCATTTGCTGAACATGTAAAATGTCAATTGTTCCAAAGAGGGAAAAATGTCAATATGCATTCTGTGTTACCCTCAGCCCTAAGTTAAATGGTTAAACTTTTGGTTTCATCACATTTAGCTACAGCTCCGTTTTTGCACTTGGATATTTAATTTTGCTTGTGTCTTCAGATCTTCATTTTCAGATATCGTACGAATATTGATGCTGTTCATGGTTCTGTCATCATTTTTCAGGCCATATTATTCTTCATCCAGTCCCCTTCTTTCATTGTATTCCCATGTAGAAGAGGAACAGACATGTTGATATTTTGTACCCTCATCTTTCTTCTTTACCAACCTAGAACCAGATCGTTTCTCAATATTCTACTTTCCAATCTCGGGGCTCTTCATAAGGCCATTGAGATGCCCTGCTACAACTATTTTCTTGAGGACATTCCATAGTTTGACATGGTCAACGTGGCATTCCCAGGTCGTTTCAGTTATTCAGCTCCCATCAGCAATTACTTGTTTCTTGCCCTTCCCTGAATTCAGCTTGTTTGCCTGGCAGTCCCCTCGTTTGCCTGGCAGTCCCTCGTTTGCCTGGCAGTCCGCTCGTTTGCCTGGCAGTCCGCTCGTTTGCCTGGCAGTCCGCTCGTTTGCCTGGCAGTCAGCTCGTTTGCCTGGCAGTCCCCTTGTTTGCCTGGCAGTCCGCTTGTTTGCCTGGCAGTCCGCTCGTTCTTGCCCTTCCCTGAATCCAGCTTGTTTGCCTGGCAGTCAGCTCGTTTGCCTGGCAGTCCGCTCGTTTGCCTGGCAGTTCGCTCGTTTGCCTGGCAGTCCCCTCGTTTGCCTGGCAGTCCCCTCGTTTGCCTGGCAGTCCGCTCGTTTGCCTGGCAGTCAGCTCGTTCTTGCCCTTCCCTGAATCCAGCTCTTTTGCCTGGCAGTCCGCTCGTTTGCCTGGCAGTCCGCTCGTTCTTGCCCTTCCCTGAATCCAGCTCGTTTGCCTGGCAGTCCTCTTGTGTGCCAGGCAGTCTGTGTAGGGCACTAATTTTCATTGAATGATTTTCAGCAAACTCTTACTGGTACAAGAGACATTGTCCAATAGTTAAATACTGTATAAATATGTATAATTATTCATGCATTTCTGTCTATTGATGTATATTTATGCATAAGTGTGTATCCTTTGGGGATTGTGCGTGACGAAATTCTGCTTTTCTCTCAAACACTTTGTGAATATTTAGTCAATGTTTTATGTAATGTTGGAGAAGAAGTTCTTGCGTGCATTTGCACTGCGACACTTTGTTTAACTGTATTTCTGTGTGAAAGTTGCAAATTTTTGAAGCACAGAAGATAAATGGTAGTGATGTGAAGATGCTGCACAATTGACCTTCATGTTTTCTTGTAATCTACTCCGTGCTGTAAAGCTGTTGTAGTAAACAGACATACGATAAAGCAAGTTGGTTCTCTGATTGCTGGAGGCGACTAAACCCTCTCATTGTCCGACACCAGGCCTCTTTTGGGGAAGGGGTCCAGTTCCTCCCTATGTTTTTGATGCAGCCACAGAAGCAAACTTGGTGAAAATGCTGAAAATAAATCCAGCCAGCAAAGGATTGTGGGTATGGAGGTGCAGCAAAAGGCTGCCCAGCTGACCTCATGGCCCTGTTCTTAACAGGAGATCATGGAGCCCAACTGTGAGGATGTGGGGGTGGATCAGACCTGGAGGATGCATTTCGGCGGGTGTCAGTATGGCAGGGGAGTCCAGTTACGGGTCCCCGTGAACCATCAGGGTTCTGACATGTGCTGCCTCATAGCACCGCGTCGACCCATCTGAGTTTCACAGGGGAATGTGATGCTGGCGTGCCCGCAGACGTATTTAAGGGGGCGTGGCCAGCGGGTTAGCAGAGGGGTTAGGACAAAGGTGATTGACACCGGAGACAAGTATGACAGATGAGGCGGGGCCGCATCCGCGATGATGATAGGCCTCCTTCATCTGGTTTCAGCTGTGATTAAAGAGCAGGAGCAGAAGCTCTGTGGTCTTTCTTGGAATCCTGTAAGTCCTGAGAAGTTCACATGTTTCTCGTGTATCACCAGAGCTCAATTTTTGTCTGTCCCCCACCCCCCCCATTCTGCTTGCCCTCCAGGTATGGAAAAATAGTGTCGACGAAGGCCATCCTAGATAAGACCACCAACAAGTGTAAAGGTGAGACTTGAGTTTCATTCCATGGGTCATGATGACTGTTTATCTTTTTTTTTATAATCGGGGGGGTGGTTCTCAGGCTGGGTGTCACATGTATATAGCAGGATGATGGGTACCTACTGACTGAAACGCACACGATGCTGTAACCTGTGATGGTCCAGCATGTGTGTGCCCCCCCACCCCCCTGCACCATCATTGGAAGTCCCACCCTCTTCCCACAGGGTATGGCTTCGTGGATTTTGACAGCCCGGCTGCAGCACAGAAGGCTGTCACCGCGCTCAAGGCCAGTGGAGTGCAGGCTCAGATGGCCAAGGTTGGTTTTTTAAACACGACCCCCCCCACCACCCCCAAATACCTGCAAGAGGACACTTCTGACAGCTCTCGCATTCTCAGAAAGGCTGACATTGCCGGGTGCTGCTTGGGACCCGATTTCTTTTCCAGTGTATTCAGATGAGCCGGCATCCAGAGCGTTCTCTGTTTGACATGAACAGTGTGCAGTTGTTACCAGTTATTCCCAGTGTTATTTCTGCATAATTAACGTCACGCTGGGGTTGGCAAGCAGCTTCTTCTCCCTTATTCCTGCCCATACGTCAGCCCACAAAAATTTTGAATCCCCTGATATTAATCTGGGATGATTAAATCCATCATTCAGCAGAAAGGTTACCCTAAACTGTAATATGCAGCCAGCTTGTTGAATTAACTTTGATTTTACCAGCTCTAGTGAGGGTCTGTGTGTGTGGTACAGACCAAGACCTGGAGACCTGCTGGTTTCTCTGCTCACTTTCTGTGGTCTATCTGTAATCTTTTTATTACCTCAGTATTTTCTCTGTGGCGTATATATGGTCTCTCCCTGCGGCCCATCTGTGGTCTCTCTATTACCTCTGTATTCTCTTTATGGTCTATCTGTGGTCTTTGCTCTCACTTTTGTAGTCTGTTGTAGTCCGTAGTTTCTCTCCATTCCCTGTACTTTGCGATCTTCCTTGTTCTCGGTATTCTCTGTGTTCTCTTTGTGGTCTTTGCTGTCTCTCTGTCAGTGGCATAGCTTACAATATTGGCAGGAACCAAATCAGCCCATAACACACCCACCTCCCTAAACACACACTGTACTCCCATAGTATAGGTAGGGACTTGTCCGTGCAGTCTGTACCCAAATTTACACCCTTGCACTTTGTGGTCTGTGGTCTCTCTCTGTTCTTTGTATTCCTCTTGTACTCTCTGTGGTCTTTGCTCTCTCCTTGGGATCTTTTTGTGGTTTCTCTCTGTTCTTTGCTGTCTCTCTGTATTCCCTCTGTGGTCTTCCTCTGTTCTCTGTATTTTCTGTGTTTTCTCTGTATTCTCTCCACGGTCTCTTTCTGTTCTCTGTATCCTTCCTGCTCTCTCTGTGGTCTTCCCCTGTTCTCTGTTTTATCTCTGTTGTGTCTGTATTATCTCTATGACCGCTCTATGTAGTCTGTATTCTCTCTGTGGTTTTCCTCTGTTCACTGTATTCTCTCTGTGGTCTCTCTCTGTTCTCCGTATCCTTCCTGCTTTCTCTCTGATCTCTCCCTGGTCCCCCGTTCTTTGGGCGTCCCATTGATTTGACCTGTGGCCACTCCCTTCTGCTGGCATCTGTCTGTGGAAAAGGGGCCCCGTTGTCCCATCAGTCTGATCCCATTTAGCAGCCCTCATTGGACCCCACCCTGGAGCGTGCCCCAGCCCCCTCTGTGAATGGCCTGCTGACAATGGGTTTCCCAGAGCTGGGGGGCAATGTTTCATTTCGTGTCCATGCTCTCTGTCAGTCAAAATGGCCCTTTGTTCTGTAAGGCCCTGAGGTCTACCATCTCATACACACTAAGCTTATTTGCGTGGTGGACCAGAGGGGGCGCTCTTCCCTCTGGACTGTGATTCCCCAGTGCTGTTTAGCCGAGACTGTCACAGCGTGACTGTCTGTGTAACGTAGGAGCCTGTGTCACATTTCTCTCCTACAGCCCTTGCGTCAGTAGTGATTAGTCATGTGACAGTCATGTGATTTTGCAGAATATGTACCTGGCCAGAGAACCATGAACCTGCCCGTCGTCTTTTACAGTTACACTGTGAGGGGTTACAGTGAAGCTAATTTAATATCGGCTATAACGGGGGGGTTCTAAAGAGTGGTTGGGGTTGAACTTTTGGCTCACACGGGTAGAGGGGCCCCGACTGTGGAGGTTCCAGATTGAGGTCCCGCCCCTCCCATAGGACGTCATTTCCGATGAGGCACTTGGAATGAACAGAATGTCAGCAAACCGGTTAAACGGGGGCCCGGCTGCATTTTCTCCAGGGGCCTGGCGTGTTGAGCTGGGGGGGGGGATGTCTTATTGACACATCCTTGATGCCTTGATTGGTTCTGGTGGTTCTGAAGTAGTTTCTCTCGGTCACTAATTGGAGCTTGAGAACCATTAGGTCAAGCATCACTAATGTGCTGTGTATGTCTGAGAGAAATTCAAGAGACAGCATGGCTCACACACACACACACACACACACACACACCACACGTTTATATTCATTTGACTGCACATCCTGCACCCTCCCCAGTGCAGTGTTTCGGATCGTGGGGTGTTTTTTTCTTCTCTGGTTTTCCATCAGATGAGCCGATGTTCCCCCCACACCCAAAAAATAACCGTTGGTGCGCTAGCATATGTTTGAAGCGTAACCTGAGACTGCAGGTTTGGGGTGTCACTGCTTGATGGTGGCCCAGCAGTGGTGGAAAAGGGAGGGGTTTGCTTCCTGCCATTTCTGGAGCTAAAATAATTGAAAGCGACAGGAAACTGCCCCCCTCCCCAGCGAGCTGAAATAACAGGGAACAGCTAACTAGAGTGGTCAGGAAGGGCTCACGTTTAAATCGGCCTGATGTGTTTCCTTGTGTCTTCCACACAGCATTCGCTCATGAATATGATGGCTTTCCTCTTTTCGTTATGCCAATGCGCCCACATAACTGCGATCCTGGCATTTGCAAATGGAACATGCCATCACTTAGATTGCATTCCTTTTTTTTTTTTTTATTCTGATGAGGAAAATGCACTTAAGAATTGATTGGCCGCTTGTGGCTGCAGCATCATCAGAGCTGCGCATGTCCTCAAGGTACTCTGGGCGTCTGCAGCGTCTGCAGGGAATGTTGCGAGGGCTCTCTGGGTACATGAAGGGCCCCATTTAGTTCAGCATAAAACAATGTGCTGCCTCAGGGGCGGGGAGGGGCAGGGTTAAAATATCATGATATAGATTTTTTGCAATATTTC
>JAABNY020000088.1:26027-58762 GCA_015164015.2 Brevimyrus niger | reverse complement strand
TTTTGCCTAAGAACACAGCCATGAATAAAGAATGGTACCAAAACATCCTCTGAGAGCAACTTCTCCCAACCATCCAAGAAGAGTTTAGTGATGAACGACGCCTCTTCCAGCATGATGGAGCTCCGTGCCAGAAGGCAGGAGTGATAACTAAGTGGCTCGGGGAACAAAACATCGACATTTTGGGTCCATGGTCAGGAAACTCCCCAGACCTTAATCCCATTGAGAACTTGTGGTCAATCCTCAACAGACGGGTGGACAAACAAAAACCCATAAATTCTGACAAACCCCAAGCATTGATTATACAAGAATTGGCTGCCATCAGTCAGGATTTGCCCCAGAAGTTGATTGACAGCACGCCAGGGTGAATTGCAGAGGCCAACACTGCAAATATTGACTCTTTGCATAAACTTAATGTAGTTGTCAATAAAAGCCTTTCACACTCATGAAATGCTTGCAATTATACTTCAATATACCACAGAAACATCTGGAAAATAAGATCTCCAAACACTGAAGCAGTAAACTTGTGAAAACCAACACTTGTGTCATTAACACTATAAAATGATGTCGGTAAAACAATATCAGTCATAAATCCACTTTGTTAAACTTAATCTATGAGTACATTTACATATAGCAGATGCTTTTGTCCAGAGCAAAGTACAAGTGAGGCTACTGTAGTCATCTTAAAAGCCTCAAGTTCTCAATCTTTTGTTCCAGTTTAATATAATCACACTTTTAATATGACTGCAGCACAAAGAGATGCAAGCCAGAAAGGTATGAGTAGGTGTTTAAATTATTTTGGGACCACCCTCGAAATACAACTGATGTAAGAGAATGAGAGCTGACTACCATCCACTGTTTGCACAATAAGACAAACACAAAGGTTCCAGGTAAACTCACAACCAGAATGATACATTAATATGTCTCTAAAAACCTACCCAATCTCTTGATTTCTCAGATGCAGACTAAAACTTAGTCCTTCTGGTAATTAATTTCCTACTCAAAAATTCCTGAACTCCTGGCATCAGAATCAAAAGACTTTTATTATCCAAAATGAAACTATGTTAGCAAAACTGTAGCACAACACATCAGCAGTTTATGATGGTCTGTATTGGTATGATTGCTAAAGTATTTTTTCACATGACTGTACTGATTTCATATTTCACAGGGTGATACTGTCAAACAAACAAAAAAACACCTATATGAACATTAAATAAGGATGAAATTTTCTTGCCTTATAACTCTCTTAATCAATATGTGTGTGGATCAACTCATATTGCACTATTATACACAAAAAGTTGTGTATAAACTGATATTGTATAAACGAATATTCGTTTTGTCTCAAATTCAGCTCCTTACTAAAACTATATGTGCTATACTGCTTTATAAACTTTTGTTCTGCTGAGATACGTACACAACACGTCTCAACACAATGTAAAAGTCCAGAATGACATAGTCGTTTCGTGGAGATATATTTCAGAATTTACAGATTCCTCTAAATAACGGAATATTTGCAATCAGCTTGCAGGAAAGAAAATATGGCCGTAGTCATGCAAAATCCTAAACGTGTCATTTTAAAATAGCATAAGATATTAAAACAGCCTCATGTTCTACTGAGGCACCGCCAAATACGAAGGATCCCGATGTGAGGATCGATATGGAAAAATCGATTTTTTTTCGATCTGAATGTTTCATGGTGAAAATTGATTTTAACGTAAAATATTGATTTTCATACCTAATAATTTAAATGTTTATTTTATTATGGGGAGCAGGCAAGCCCGGGGCAGGGGGCAAGTACGTTTTCCTGGGCCTCGACTGGCGGGGGCGCCCCTTCCATTCTGTAGAATGTACCAAGGGAGTCCAAGTTGACGTTTTGTCAGGGGGCAGAATTCCTTGCTACACCCCTGGGAACAGGATAACTACTACCAGGCATGGCTGGTCGGGGGGTGGGGGGCACTCTCATGGGCTAAGACACTACTGGTTAGGTAATGGATTGATTGATCCGCCTGCAGATAATGTGATGAGATCCTTATAGACTCAAACCGGTGGACACCTATATCGGTATCGGCACCCTTTCACCAACCTTGGTATATTTGATCGAATGGACCGAAAAGGAAATCAGTGGTAAGGTAACACTTAGATAACGCTACATCTATGACGGGGCTGTTGCACTGGATTTGAATAATAAAGCCTATTTGTCCCCTCATATGATTGCAATAAAAACAGTGCCATAAGAAGTGCGTTTTGATGATCGTTACCACCCCACGCTGGCATACACTGAAAATAAAGAGCCTTACCTTCCCCTGCGTCATGACTGTCTGCAGAGTCTGACGTTCACTGTCCAAATAATTTATCTCCTCAAGACTGAGGCAATTTTCTTCTCCTTTCTGCTTGTTTATTTTGCTTGGTACTAAATTACAGAGGCGCTACTTTACGGCCAATCAGCTAAGGAAAAACAACTCGTTTAGACTCACCCCGGATCAAACCAACGCTTTATACTGTACCAGCAGGTTGTACCTACATCCTCCATCACTCCCCCCGCT
Organism: Brevimyrus niger; assembly: GCA_015164015.2. Classification (NCBI taxonomy): domain Eukaryota; kingdom Metazoa; phylum Chordata; class Actinopteri; order Osteoglossiformes; family Mormyridae; genus Brevimyrus; species Brevimyrus niger. Next base: position 56,222 of record JAABNY020000088.1, on the reverse strand, counting down.
TCCCAAAAATGGTACTTCTACTAACATCCAGGTTCGGTGGCATAAATGGAGGGCACCACTTCGACTGGAAAATGGGGGCGCTGCTTTCTTGTTTGTGGTTGTGCCAGGTGACGTTGTTATAGTGATGTAGTGCAGTGGAAGGAGCAGGAATGCATCTCTTATATAATCAAGCATGTCATATAACCAAGTAACAATGCAGGGAAGCTTTCGAAAAATGTTATTGAATGCTTCTGACACCCAGCTCAGTTTTTAAACACGGATTTTGATTTTAATGTCCGCATTTTAATCGAATCCAATAAGGTGAAGCTGTCCGTTTAAATTTTTTTGCGCATTTCACATATAAACATGAACGCTCTGTAAGGGTCACCTAAAATCACTTTGGAGAAAATAGGAATATGACGACACACTACAACGATGAAACAGTTAATGTTACTAAGTTAGAAAAGATAAATGTTCATAAAAAGCCTATAATGATATACCATTAGTATTAAAGTATTAACGACATGAGGTAAGATAAATATTAAAATATGAAATTATCAGATATAGCCTACATCTTGTCCTACAAGTTCCCTGCATATTCTTTTAGAAACACAAACACTGTCGTGTGACACTGGCCAAAGCAAAATTGCAGCGTGTTTCTCGTTCGAGTGAAGTGGTTAATTCATCTCTTAAATATAAAATACGCGTTTTCTTTTCAGAAAAGTACGGCTACGAAGTGTAAGACCCCTGCACAAATACCGCAAGATTAAAAAATCACACTTACCAAAGTTACAGTTTATAGCAAATCTTAAAGGGATATATGGGATAAGATAAAATAGGCATTCAGTATTAATGTAATTTTAATTAACAAAATCATTTCGCATAACATAAATTCAAGTAGTGCTTGTTCGGAATCTCAGTTTACAGTAGTAGTTCATCTGATTATATATATTATTTAAAATATTGATATTGTACAACCCAGATCACTACAAGTAAAGGGGATTTGACAACTTTTGCAGACTACCCCAACCCTTTAGATGTAGCTAATTGTAGATTTAAAATGGAATAATACAGATTTGCCATACAATTTCTTGTGTGAGCATCATAGCGAGGCATGGGAAGGAGGCGAAGACAAGTGTTGGGATCGTAGGGACTTCGTAAAACTAAAAAAAAAAAAAAAAAAACTGACCACAAGGGGTCAGAACAGGGAAGCAGGCACTGGGGAAAAACTGCAGCCATACACAAGAGTTAACATTATGACATCAATCAATGACAGGACTGGGGAGCACTGCACTGGGAAGCACTTCCATATAGAACTGACGAGGGAGCAGAAAAGAGGCAACTGAAGTGATCCACACCAGGGCTGAATGAGAAATAACACAAACTAAGTAACAGGCCTGAAAAAGTCACACTAGGGGGAGAACAAGAGGGGTAGGAAGGCAGGACATGACAGTGAGAGTCTGAAAGTGTGAGTGTCACGCCAGATGCGTGAGAGCTGGGAAACTCACCATGGAAACGTGGTGAAGGCGTTGAAGTAAACTGGTGTGAAATTGCAGACCTGGAGTTCCGACAAGGCAACACCGCCCAATCTCCACAGTTCTCTCAGCAATTCTCAGTCATTAAAAAAAAATTATCCTTGGCCCAACCTGTGAGTGACACCTATACAACAATGCTTTGCGTGTGTAAGCTGAGCTGCCGACAACACAGTCATAAAAAGTATTAATTTCCACCTTTGGGTCAGCTCGAGTTGGAGGGGTGGAAAGAGACAGCCCTTTCCTCTTATATTCACTTCTAATGAGTTTTGAAGAGACAATTCTACCGTCAGATTAATAGTTCATTTTCATCAGAGTTGCAAATGAGTCTTGGAAACAAAAAAACCCCAAAGGTCATTCTGAAGTACACCATTGGAATTTAAAATATAGTGTTACTTGAAATCGTGTTGCTCAGGAAACAGATAATATTTCTGCTGTTCTGCAAAGTAGCGAAGAGCCCAGACGGATGATAGTAATGTGGAAAGCCTACAGGCGCCCTCTAGCGGGACAAATATGCGGCTGCCGAGAACTGTATTTCTCAGTTGTCGAACCTGAGACCTCCGTGATCCCACCGTGAAAATAAAGAAATAACGCAAAAGGCTGTATAAGTTATGTGAAGGTATGCTTATATAAAAAATAGTGTGAAAGTGAATAATTAAAATATCCTCTTCCTTCAAATTGATTCCACCTATTGCTGATTGGCTTTATCGGGTTCTGGTATGCAAACTCCATTTTTTATAAATGAAAATTCCTAAATTTACTTTCATTTGAGATTCACTTGGTCGAAAACACACCTTAAACGATCATACACTACATGAACAAAAGTATTGGGACATGCCTCTTTGAAGTCAGATGTTTGACTCAGACTTATTGCCACAGGGGTATAAAATCAAGCCCCTGGCCATGCAGTCAGGGTTACACACATTCGTGAAAGAATGGGTCATTCTAAAGAGCTCCACGAAGTCTTGTGTGGTAGGATGCCACCTTTGCAATAAGTAAGTTTATGATTTTTTTTCCCTGCTAGATTTCCACTGTCAAGTGTAAGTGGTATTATTGCAAAATGGAAACATTTAGGAAAGACAAACTCACCCACAAAATGGCAAACCACATATAGTAAGAGAGTAGGGTCACTGAGCAATGAGACGCATAAAAGCCATTAATGTTCTGTTGACTCAATAGCTGCATTGTTCCCAACTTCCTCTGGCATTAACTCCAGCACAAAAATTGTGTGCTGGGAACTTCATGGAATTGGCTTCCATGGCTGAGCAACTGCCTGCAAGCCTGACATCACCAAGCTCAATGGCAACCATTGGATGGAGTGGTGTAAAGCATGCTGCCACTGGACCCTGAAGCAGTGGAAACGTGTTCTGTGGAGTGACAATTCACACTTCTCTGTCCGGCAGTCTAATGGATAACTCTGGGCTTGGCAGATGCTAGGAGAACATTACATGTCTGACTGCTTTGTGCGAACTTAAGTTTGGTGGAGGAGGGATGATGGTATGGGGTTGTTTGTCAGGGTTGGGCTGGGCCCCTTAGTTCCGGTGAACAGGACTCTTAACGCTTCACCACAGCAAAACATTTTGGACAATTCTATGAATCCAGTTTTGTTGGACCGGTTTGGGGAGGGGCCTTTGCTGTTCCAGCATGACTGTGCCTCCGTGCTCAAAGCAAGGTCCATAAAGACATAGTTGGGAGAGTTTGATGTGAAAAAGCTTAAGTGGCCTGCACAAACAAGACCTCCCCCTCCTCAAACATCATTGTGATGAAGTACAACAGAGATTGTGAGCCAGGCCTGCACATCCAACATCAGTGTTTGGTGGTGTCCCAATACTTTTGTCAATATGGTGTAATTAATTGCAAGAATGCAAAGGTCCTTTCTATCTAGCCACCCTGTTAAGTAGTCTGTTTTGCAAAGTTAATGTTAATGCAATATGAAAACCTGATCTTGTACAGGAAATTGATTGTAGGATTTTTCGGGTGTGTCACCAGTGCATAAAGTTGTCCTTTTACATTAAATTTAAGTCAACACAAGGGCAAAAGAGATGAGGGATGTTCTCCTCCCTCGCTTGAGATGGATTGGAATGCCGTCACATGATGCCGTCACGACATAAAAAGACCAAGGATGGTTCTAGCCTCACGCTGGCTACAAAGATTACCATCCCAGACCTCCTGTCGTGGGGAGTTGTATGCTACATTTCATTTCAAGGTTTTCAAAGAAAGTGCAAATGAGGACATTCTTCTGGCGGGAAAGTGTGGGAACACTTTCACAATCTAGATCTTTGTAGATGTTGCTGCCTTGATACAGTATATGGTGAGTATGGGGAAATACACGTTTTTTGGTCTCAGAAGTCCATCCAGTACTTATCAATTTTGACATCAGTTACTTTATTATATAAACATTGGTCATTAGATAATTCATAAATCAAATAAAACTTGTATGCCAAATATTACTTTCGGATACATGACATTTCTGTTTTTGTAAAATGAAACAAGATTTATTTTTTGAAGGGGGAATTCTAACTTCATGCCAATATTAATTTGCTGTATTTTTTTTCCTTTCTCTTAGGTTTTAGAAAAGAACCTGAACAGCCTTGTGCAAAAATCTCCTTGCAAATATGTTTTATGCTGAAAAATTTATATCCACATCCAAGCTGGCAAGTATCAGGGAACACTGAGTCAGCTGCAGCCTCTGCTTGGGTTTCTGCTGCCCTGTGAGAAGATGGGAAGAGAGACGGTCTGGATCACAGGGTCACTGGCACAGGAAGGTGGAGCATGTGGACAAAAAGCAAGACACTGGCTGTGCTGGTGATTCTGTGTGTCACCAGGGAATCGTGCGAGGAGCTTCCTCTAAGTCACGCAGTGAGGAAGTGGAACTTTTAAAATGGCAAACTCAGCATTCGAGCCGAACAGTGTTGTCCCATTTTACATTTTAATTTTAAAAATAGCAGTGGGCTTGAATTGGAGCCAGGTTTAATGCTATGCAAGAATGGCAATGCTAGAAATCAAAGCCATTATAATGCACGGCACAAGCAGCGAATAGAAGACACTGACAGATGAAGTCTTGAAACTGAATCACTACTTAAGAACAGGCTCAAAACTCAAAATAAACTCAGCTTGGGTGTCACCCTTTGTTTGACTGTATGTCCAGTTTTTTTCCTCCCCCAGCTGGGCAGGATCAGAGGTGGGTATGCAAAGGACGGCAGGGTTGTAGAAATATGGGCAGAATCCAGAAAAGAAAAGACTAAACAGACCTCAACTAAAATGACAGACTGACAATTAATCAAACAGAGGAACATTCCTGCTCTGAAAAACATATTCATTTAAGATTACGGAGCAAATCATTTTATTACTTATGTTTGCATTAAAACTGAACATTTTAATGCTGTTTGTTTCATGGGTCTATTGTTTTAATATAATAATTAGCTAAAATAGAATAGCAGAGACTGACATGGAATACATATTTTGCGGGTAACCATAATAGTGGAATTACCCTACCATTCTTCTAAAATATAATAATAAGCAGGGAGATATACCATCCAACCGTAAATCCTGGTTGGAGGTGCGGAAGGGCTGGGAGAGCCAGACAGGGTGTCAGGATGTCAGCCCACTATGCGTCACACATACACTCGCATACAATAGTTCACAATCAGCGATTTACTGTAGAGATGCCAACTAGCCTATCCACAGCTCTTTGGACAGAGAACAGAAAAAGCACTGGCCCATATTGATGTTGCAGGGCATTAATTGTAGTGCTGAATTACTACTCTTTATAAATCAGCCATATTTTGTTAAAGCAGAATAATTATGCTGGTAGATCGCTAATTATATGGCAAACAAGATATTTGCTGAATAATTAACATTTCTCAACTGTACTGACACTCATTAGAAGACATAACTTTAATGACCTCTTTTCCAGTACTGAAGTTTGGATATTTTAACGAGCTTGATCCTCATGACTATATAAACAAGAAAGTGAGACAGGACACATTCTAAGTCAGCAATATTACGCACTTATTATTACACAAAATTAATAGTTGGTGTGTTTTTTCATGATTTCAAGTCTATTGTTTCACAACTGTCAACATACAAAACATGTTTCCATTCTTACTTGCGCGGCTGAGCCCGCAAAAATCTATCTGGGGGGGGGGGGGGTATTCTGTAGTTTAACATGAATCCGTAAAAAACCACAGAGATGTGCTGAGCATGTATTTATTTGCACACGGCCCGTAGCATTAAAAAGTTGTGGAAATATAGCATCAATGGTTTAAAATCGCAAGACTAAACAGTTAACGCACAAGGCATGATGAGACCATTATCCTCTTAATTCAAAGTTAAGATACACCACGCTAATTATTGGCTAACTTTGTAGTTGATTAAGCTGAGCGAAAAGGTATTCAAATTATTTCAATCACAAGGTAAATTAATATTCTGAAATAATTTTCGATCATAACTTGGATACATTTATTGATGGCTGGATTTATTGTCTAAAGCGAGACCGACTCTGGGTGCTTCTTCTGATTTTTTTCCACTCGCTCTTTTGCGCCCCTTAATCAAATAACGCCATAGGCGATCGCCTTTGTCGCCTATGGGGCGGGCCTCATCTGGCTGCAGTGATCATTTGAATAACAAAATGCGATTATGCTTTACATTTTCTTTACTGTAGATGGCGCCCTTTAAGCGTTTTTACACATTTATGCATTACAATTGGTCATTGCTGAAAGAGCACTCGAATATGGTAGAATACGCAGCGCTGCTGCATGTCTCTCATCATGCAGAGGTTAACTGGTTACCAAATTGTCTTTAGCTGTGCATGTGTGAGTGAATGGTGTCTGAATGTGCCCTGTAATGGGTTGGTGCCCAGTTTGGCTTTTTTCCTACCTTGCGCCCGTAGCCTCCGGGATAGACTGCAGATCCCCCGCGTCCCTGAATAGGACAAGCGGTTACAGGAAATGGATGGAAGGATGGACGTCTGCTTGTGCGTCGGATAGGCCTACTTCCCATGTATCTTTCACAAAATCACATCCTATTTATTTAAATAGTGAATTAATGAGTCTGATTAACGACTTTTGGAGGTATATTTTAAAGTCGTCAAGATTAAGCAAACCTAAGTGAGCCTTCAGTCTTTCATACAGATGAGTAAAAACTCTTGACAACCATTCCAGGTGAACTGTTTCTGTAAGATAAGCGGACCTAAATACGCACATAGTCAAAGAAATACCGTCAATACGCCTTTGCCTTGGGGTATTCCCATGTGTTGTGCTGGAATAAAGAAAACAAGCGGAGGCGCTGCTCTGTTGAGTATTTCCTTACAAACGCTCTGGGTGGGACTTCTGCTCTGTTGGCTCAACCTGCTCATGTCAACGCATCGTGGTCGATCGAGTTTCTCTGAAATCTTATATGTAGATTCGTTAACGGTTTTAAGAAACGGACCTCTTTATGGATCAAGTAAAATAACATCAATACGTTATGCAAATGGCCCTCTCCACTCGTAGCTACTTTCTTTGATATACATGGTAGAAAACGGATCCCGAACTTGTCCATCACAAAACACTGGTTGCCCCCAGTCCTGCCCGCTTTTGTGTTTTTTAAAGGCGTTTCTTAAATACGAAGCATCTGGTTGACCAGCGAATGCCTGCCCCACTTTTATGTAGTAACACATAAGACGTTAGCTCTCTTTTGTTCAACATAGACACTACGCTCCTCCAGAGGCACAGCCCAAGGTCCTGCGAGAGAAGAAATATTTAAGCAATCTGTGACTGGGTCAGCCTGAATAAACAAAAAGCTGAGAATCGCGACACTAAATAGCTTCGAACCTACTGTGCACAATGTTTGCAACATTTAATTTTTTTTCTCACGCAGAACATTTAAAACGATCTACACTGTACTCTGCTGAAAACTCAAAGTTTCATATTTGAAATGCATTCTGAAAATTCCTAATATGACACGGTGACAAAAAAGTGAAGCAGCCAGAGGGAGTGGTGGAAATGAAATGAATCTGCACGTGGTGAAACGCCATGTGACTGTATGGCAATGATTATAGTATCAGATCAAATGGAGTTCGTGATATGGGCACACTGCTGATCCCATGTTAGTAGGGTGTGGCAATCGTGGGATATGGCCTCATGCAGACCCACAATGTGACCCCTATCAAACTCCATGAACTGTTAGTAATGCTGTGTAATGTGTCTATGAGGCATCCTCTGTGTCTAGATGTACCAGCTCCTAGCAAATGGAATCGTTTACATGCCCATCACTGGTCTGCAGGTGTACCAAATTACATCCAAATCTCACCATTAGTTCTGGGTGCGATTTTTTTTGTCACTTAAGATCTGAGATGATGATCTTCAAGATTGTGTTCTCTGTGATGTGTAATTCAGTATAATATAAATTTATATAATAATGAAAATTATACTATACAAACTTAGTGGATGGCTCTGGGGCTTCAAACATCCAGGGCTGTGGATCCCTAATCCAACTTTGTGGGTTTGGCAGCCTTTATAAACTGGTGTATTAAAATTTTTCCAATTGGGCCGCATATGGGTGAGAGTGGGATTCGCATAAGCTGACCTTCAGTGCACCCTGGCAACTAAATGTGCACGACAAGTCAAATCACCCTAAACCAGGTGCAAACTGCATCCAGTGTTTACGTAGACAGCCTCTCTTTGGGTGAAAATCTGCAGTACATGGAGTTCTACTGGGGGAAAAAAAACGCTGAATAACCCATTAAGTACAAACGTCAAATATCCTAAGAAAGTAGTGCAGTTTACACTACACTATGCAATCTATATGGCACTATGTATACACACACACAGGCTAATAATACATACACACAAACACACACACACACACACACACACACATACAAAGCCCTGAACTGAATGAGAGTTTGAAAGGTAGATGGATAGATAGATGGATGGATATTAGAAATTCAATATGGAACCCTAAAGAAACCATTTTTAATTAGGCACGGCTGATTTGAACATTTGATTAAAAATCTTGGAAGCGGTCGATTATATTCCAGCTGTACATATAGACCTACAAATGTCTGACAAACATGGTAGACCTCCTTGGATTTGACAAGTGAAGTACATGATTGAATATCCATTAGGCAAAAGTGCTTTCCACTCTGTCTGTTGTGTGATTGTCAGCAGTATTCAGTTCCGCTTGATTTTCATCTGGTTGCTTTTAAACATTTTAACGAAGAATCCTGCTCGTTTTCAGCATTTTTCATGTGCTACACTTTCATGCGTACTTTACTGCACTCTGAAAACGGGCACGTGCGACCTTTTCCGTGATTCTCGAATCACGTGACGCAGGCGGGCGGATTATAAATACCCACCAGTAAGGCTTGGTTGCTAAGATACAGCGCCACTCTGCTTAAAAAGAATTAATTATAGTGTATGTTAAACGGAAGGATGAGTCGAGTCACAAAATGAAACACACAGCAAACTGCATAATATCATTCTTACATTGTATCTATGGAAGAAGATAAAGCAGGAACAATTTACAAAATATACAAGGGGTTATCGATCAACCAGCAGTTGTCATAGATGTCATGATACACGTTTTAAACAAAACAATAAAGTTGGATTCATCATCTAGGTCCCATAAGTGCCATTGAAAAGTTTGTGTGACAGACTCCTAAGTTTAGGTCCCAGAGGTGCCCGTGAATCCCACATCAGCCAAGGGGGACATTGCTGAGCTAATCAGCGAGATCATCGCTGCAACCATGCATGGGACACAAACTGTGCTATAATGTCCTTTCCTTGTCCCATCCTCTCATTCCCAATCAGACTGTCAGCCCCCCACCCATTGCCCAACTAAAGAAGAACCCTTTAATAATTCCCTCGTTTATGATCTGACACAGCAACTGCACCACCACACAGAACATGGCAGCCACCTGTAATGCAGTTTTTACAAGAACAGAGAGCATCTGTGAGCCCCACATGCAAACAGGGGGGGGAAACACCCTGATTAAACACGTAATTAAAGAGGAGGAATTACAAGGGCAGGGCTATGCTGATCGTCTGCCTCGCTGCCAAAGGAGATCCATAGAAAATAACAATCGCATCACGTTTGACACCTGAGCCCAAAGGCAAAATCACTTGCTGATTATGTGTCTTTTCTGTATCCTATGCAGTTTAGAGAACTACAGTCATTAAATGCAGTACATGTGCAACTTGCTAAAGGTTACCATCCTATAGTTACCTACTCTACTCTTTTATTCCAATATAGGTCTTTATTAATGAATGGGAAGGGCAATTTCCCACTTTGGGTAACATGTATAGGTTAATTTTTATTTATATATGTTCCCTTATTTCTGCACATGTGTTTCAGTGTACAGCTACTCCCCAGGTGACCAGTTCATTCTTCCCATTTCCCAGCACCAGGCACAGAACAAACGGAGACGAGGAAAAAGGGGGATATAAGAAGTAAACAAGCATTCCCCATTTTGGTCTGCAAACAGGCAGGTGGAATTTAAGGAGGTGGGAGTCCAGATTCTAGGGACTTGCCTGTCCAATCAGATCACTCCACAGGGAAACAGAGTTTAAGCGCCTTATATAGGAGGATATGATGGTGCCTGGAAGGAGGTAATAACAGTTTTCCCTCCCAGAAAAGGAATGATGAGAGCTGCGTCCATGGCAGAGAACGACAGCCAAATGAATGATGGAGTGCTTCTTGACGTGCCCCATGGAAATGTAAAAATCAGTCGGTGACAAGGAAAGGAGGGGGGGGGGGGGCTTGGACCGCTCCTCGCAGACTGCTGGTTCATGGGTCGATGCGGAAGGCCAGCAGCTTATCGGAGTGCACGGCGTTGAGGGTGCGCAGGTCCGGAAGGCGAAGCAGGAGCTTCGGGAACAGGGTGCTGTCCTCGGGCCGGCGGCGGGTGATCAGCGAGCGCAGGGCCCGGATCAGGCACTCCTGCAGCTGCTCCACGGCTCCCGTGTTCACGAGCCCCGAGGGATCTGCAGAAACAGGTCCCAGGTCAGGCCTCATGAGAGTCTACGCTGGTAATCATGCTGCTAGTGCACATTACACAGTTTGCTGGGAGTTTTGGTTCAGTTCACTTTTTACATTATAACACTCCCTACTCAACACCATGACCCAAAAGTAATGCACGCATTCACCAGCCTCAGTAAAGGTGACATATCTCATGGTTACTGGCTGTCATGAATTGAGTGAACCCTTCTGTCTGTCCTTTAACTTTAAGTTTAGTACTTTGCTCTTATAACATTTTGTGATGCCCTCATAAGTGGTGTGAACTCAAGCAAAAACAGGTCTTTTTTAGGTTCAATAATCCAGACATAGGCAATGTATAGAAGACTGTCACACTTAAAGATGAAGGACAGACAAGAGGGTTCATTTAAATTATAAGACCTAGTATGACTGGTCATGTGACCTCTTTCTATGAGATTTAGTTGATATTTTCTTATGTTTAGAATCTGCACGGATCACCACACGTCACTATGCATTTCTACGGCTGTTAGAAACCATGAGGAACTGTAGGGCGGCGCCCCCCACCTGCGGAAACCAGCACCACGGCCATGAAGAGCGCCATCTCATCGGCCTCCAGCCCAAGTGCTCCGACCTTCTCGCTGAAGTCAAACATGGCGTCCAGCAGGGAGCCCATGCCCATAGCCCTTAGGGCTGTCAGGGGGTATGTCTGCCCATTCAGGAAAGTCACTGTCCTTTCCTTGGGGTTGAACAATGAGCAGAACCTCACCATCAGGACCTGTTGAAAGCCAGAAGACCAAGGGCATGGGTTTAGTTATGTGAGGTGGCCCTCGATTTTTCAACCGGTGGAAGTTCCTCAAGGAAGGAGGACACTGGTACCTGGAAAGTCCCGGCCTTGAGGAGCATGACCTGATCATGCTGACTGAGTCCCTGGAAACCCGGGATGCTCTTGGCGAACTCCACCACCTCTCGCACGGCGGGTGTGAAGCACTGGGAGAATGACTCCCACACCTGATGGCTGGTGAGCACACCCGAGGAGATGGGGCAGGCATTGAGGGGGCAGGCCTGCATGGGAAGGAGCCCGATCAGTGAGGGGGCAGGGGTGTGAAAAAGACAAGACATCTACTTCCTGTTGGGATGCACTGAAAGGCTACCTCCTGATGTGACTCACCAGAACTTTGGTGCCTCCTCCTGGTCTCCAGGGACATTGACTCTGGGATTGCGACTCGCCATCTGAGTACTCGTTGTAATTGCCCGGGTAGCCTTTGAGCTGGCTGTGATTCTCGGTGGCTGAAGACTGGTAGCTTTGAGAGGCATTGTCGACAAAGGCAAATGAGGGGTTAATGTCACGTGGGCCTACAGGACAGTGGGGGATGGTGTGGGCTTGGTACCCAGCAGAGGTGTAAGGGGAGTATCCCTGCGTTTGGTAGGCGTGGGGCCGGGGTTCGCCGCAACCAGGATCTGGAGACGAGATGTTCTGAAATGATGGCGGACTGTTGTTGTTGTTCATGTTGCCTCTCTTTCCCAGGCCTTCTTGCCTGTTCACGAAGATGTTGCGATACGCTCGCGATATGGCCCCTATGGCATCCTCCGATTGGCTGCTTCCGGAGCTGGGCGGGGTCTCAGGAGGCGGGGATGAATCGATATCCATGGATGTGGATTCATTCAGGCTGTTCATGTAGCTCTGCATCTCGTCCAGGAGCCTCTGCTTCTCCCGCTTAGGGATTCGGCCGAAACGCACAGCTGAGGGGAAGACAACGCGGAAAACATCAAGGACAGAGCCGACATCACGGTAGACGACCACAGTGATGCTTCCTCTCCAGTCTTCATTACTACCAATCAAACAAGGTTCAGTATTAATTTCACTTATCATTAATTGGAAAGCATCCATATGTAGGCAGCGTTGGCGTCTCCATAACACCTTCCAAACGCTGCATACCACGGAGTGTTTTCTTGCTACCCCTCCTTCCCGGGCCCCCCACCCTGCTCCAAGAATAACTGTCAACTGACAAGCCTATTATTAGCTCCCTGCCATTGTATACTCAGGCACCTCCCGCTCCTTCAAGCTCTCCCTATTTCACCGAGAAAGTGGGTCAGTGGGCCGGCACAAAGGTGATGGGACCGGCGCCATAACCGAGTGGCAGTTCAGGGCGGAGGGAGGGAGTGAGGGAATGAGGGGCGGGGGGCGAGAAGGGACACTGAGAGAGTGGGGAGATAAAATGACGAAAGGGGAGGAGAGGAACTGGGGGCAGACGCATGGAAAATGCCACCTGAGGGGTGAACTGTGACCCACGGAGATCAGAGTTACGGCTCAAGTATCAGTATGAAAAGTAAAAACGGCAATTATACAAAACGGGGATAGAGTCGAGGGGGCTGGGTACATGGCTGGAGATCTCTAAATCATCTCATTCATCTATGACTCTGTAGGTAACAAACTGCCTGGTCTATCTGTGGCTTAAACAGAAAAGAGGCAATGGGAATCTAGTAAACTTTATCTGAAATACATAAAAGTCAGAGCAAAGCTTTGGGTCAGAGAATAAGGTCTAGTGCAACTAGATCAACTGGGGTTAAGGTCTTGCTCAAGGGCCCAACGGTGATGTGACTCAGCCAGTAGTGGAATACTGACCTATGACATCATCACATATCTTAAACTCACTAAAAAAGGCTGCTTTGCTTGTGTTCACACCATTCATGAGGGCGTCACAAAAACATTTCTATGGGGGCACGTGAGTTTAGCTGTGATGCTGTGTGTATGTGTGTATAAGCGGGCGCCCAAAGCTGTTCTACGTGGCACAACGTGAAATGTGTGTCAGGTGGATTTCAGAAGACTGCTACACATAAAGCTGAGGGACAGACAAGAGGGTTCATTCAGTATATGACAGAAAGTACACAGTCATCATTGATATTACATGCATAAAGCAGACCCTTTCATATGCAGCTGTTTTTGTGAACCCAATGGAATTATTGCACGAGTGCATCAATGGCTCCATAAAATATGATCTGATCTTCATGAAGGTCACAGGAAATAGACAGTCTTATTTAACAAACATCATGTTACGTTGCCATATCTTAACTGAAAGTCACTGACAGAAAAAATAGTGAAAAGAAGCTCACTAGAGTCATGTGCTTTGAAAATTTCAGGTGTGGGTTTGACTTGAGGCTACCTGCTCTTCATATCTGAAGATGTCCTAAGCAGAGTTTGAACTTAGTAAGACTGGAAAGGGATACAAATGGATTTTCAATGACTTGGACCTCCAGTAGTTCATAATCAGGCAGTTTAGAAATGGGAGTGATTCAGCACGTTGCTGGTCTCCCTAGGAATGGGCAAACTACGGAGATCACTGCAAGGGTACGCCTGAGAGAATCGTAAAGCAAGTAATGGCTAAGGGGTGGCGGCCCTCTCTTTTAGATGATGAAGTCTGTGTTCATAGAAAAAAAAAACACTGAAGATGAATGGTGTTCAGGGGAGGTTACAATGAAGGGAAAAAACATCTCAAGTTTGCTAAAAACCATCCGGATGTTCCACAGCATTACTGGAAAAAAATCTCTGGACATACAAGAAACAAGATTTCAGTAACCATATACAGCAATCTCTATTCACCATCTTCTAAACACTGTGGTCCTAGTCATCTGGAGCATATACACAGAATAGGGCGCAATGCTGGTGTGAACCATGAATGGGATATCACACCACCACAGATTACATACACACAAACACTGGGCAACTTAAAGACACCATTTAGACCAGCTGCATGTCTTGAGACTGCAGAAAGAAGCTAGAGTAGCCAGAAGAAAGCTGAAGAGCACAGGGAGAACATGTAAATTCCAGACATTGGGGTGGGACTCCGAGGAGGTGTGAGGTATCCAGGATCACGGTCAAGGGAGTTTTACTTATACAAAAACCAGCCAATCAGATGTCTTGGTCCCGCCTCCTCTACAATCTGATTGCATAGCTCTCTGAACCAATCATTTTTCATTCTGACCTCCAAACATTTTTGTGTAAGTAAAACTCCAACGATCCACCAGCTCATTGTACACGATATGTTTGAAAACAAAATACGTGCCAATGCAAAACCTCATCCCATCTGTGATGCGTGGTGGAGAGACCATGAGGGTCTGGAGCTGCTGCCTCTGAGTCTGGCTGACTTACGATCAATGAAAGATCAATGAATCCCAAACCATATCAGGAAATTTGACAACAGAAGATCGAGATATTTTTCTGTAATGCAAAGCTCCACCTTAATGTAGTCATGCAACATTGATGCAAAACACAGACATAAATCCACAAACAGAGGATTCCGTACTGCAGAATGGCCCAGTCAAAGTCTTTACCTCAGCCGAACTGAAGTGGTGAGGCAATCTGAGACAGGCCATTCATGTAAGAAATCCCAATATATGCCTGAACTGAACCAGTTTTGCATGGAGGAACTGGCCAAAATAACTGCAAACCACAGTACAGCAGTTACAGGAAGTGTTCGGTTGAGGTTATTGCAAATAAGGGATATCCGTTAGTTAATAAACATGAGGGTTTTCCATCACTGACCTTGAATGTTTAAACCATTCGTTCAATAAAAATATAGTTACTATGTTGTTTGCTAAATGACTGTCTTTTCAAGATCATATTTCAGGAGCCATGCAGTCAGAAACAAATTTTATGAAGCGGGTCCAACAACCCCATCGATAGCTGCTCTTGCTGACCAGGGCGGGCTCTGTAAATTGTGCAAATTTCCCCCCAATGTCTCACTTTTTACTACATGCCTGCATGCATCTGGAAATCCAGATAATTCCAGAGGGTTCACAAAGCTTTTCAAAAATTGTATGACCATTTATTAAAAATGCATTTTTTATTAAATTGCATTAAACAATGAAAAAAAACATTAAATGTACAATTTTATGTTCAAGGTTTTAGAATTATTACTATACTGCTTGTTTGGGGGTATTTATGTATCATTGATATCGATAAACACCTAAAAACTATGTGAACTCTGTGAATAATGTTAATAAATGTTAAATAAAATGTAACATTTTGTATAAATCCAATAAATATTGCTGCCCAAATTCTTTAATGTCTGACACCTCCTGTTTTTCAGCAAGGTTCAGTTCAGTAGCAGAACAACTGTATACATGGCCCTGCGGCAAAAATGGAGCATGCCCCCCCCCTTCCAAATTCATACCTAGGACTTCCCTACGCCAGTTGCAGCAGTTGCAGATGATGAAATTTAGCCAGCAAATGTCACACCCATCATGCACCGAAGTAGTTAGCAAATTCCACAAGCATGCTTTTCTCGTCAAAAAACAGCCCCCGACAACATAGCTTGACTACAAGACATTACAAACTATTACGTTTCAAATGTGTTTTTTGTACCAAATATTTCTTCGCGTTGATTCACACTATAATAAAATTGTACACAAAATAGGAGAAGCTTGTGATATGCATGACATCGGCCCAGTAATGATCAGGAATGTTTCCCATATATGTAAGACATATACTGTAAGTGTTGGAGGGGGCCCTAGGGTGACGGCTCGGGCTACCCCACCTATCAGCCCTGGACCTTTTAATCTTACTTAACTATCTTCATTTAATATCACCTTTGCCAGTTACTCCACTGGAGAAAAGACCATAAAAAACAAACTGAAAAAATATCTCGTTTCGGGTAGAAAAGCCATTTAAAATGTGTCTTTCAGAATTTTAATATCATTTAAAACCAGTCAGAAATATATCAATATGTTGAACTTCTGTGCCTGACAGAACTTCTTTTACTTTACCAAATAGTACATTTACTGGGGTGACATCAACTTTGACTATTAGTAGAGAAAACACAGCACTAGGTATAATTATCACTAGGACTGTGTGTCTGTAACATCACATACTGTGTCAGAATTCATTAGCACTCCATCAAACACAGGAACTTGGTTTCTTGAATCATCACATGATTGCCGTTGCCACAGTGACGATCAACAGAAAATCTCTGACAGAGTGTTTCAGGTACTGTTTTGGTGATATAAATAACTGTGATTTGAGAGCCCTAATTAAAACCATACAAGCTAAAACAATCGCAGCAAAAGTGAGGGGAAAAAACCAAGGGCGCCATGATTAATGGGATTGCGGAAATTGTGGACATTTTTTTGTTGTTGTTTTGTTTTTAGGTCATCCAAAAATGGGCACTTGCTCCAGAAAAAAAAATGATTTATTGCCATCTATCTTCTTTTGCAGTCTCCAGAGAGAGGGGTTCGGTGTGCTAGTGTTAAATAATACCATTAAAAAGATGGATGAAGCCCTGCATTACCATATTTAAGAGATGTTACGAGGAAAAGGGCTTTTCATAGCAGGCTATCTGGTGCATTGCATATTTAAATGTTGCTTGTTCTCGTCATTAATTGCGAAATGCGATAGAAAGGTATGACGTGCTACTCAAAGTAATCAAGTACCCCGTGTTCCAATTTCCAAAAATAAACCACCTTCACTGCAGTTTTCCACAAAACTGATGGCTTTGGAGACTTTGCAGCCCCTCGCCTCATAAATCACTGTCTGCTGGAAAGAAGGGAGTGGACACAGCTGGGGTAGCATGGTGGGGGGTGGGGGGGGGCAACACTGGCACTGCATACAAGGGAAGGCAAGACAATAAAGGCAGATGTAGTGCAGAGCCAGGACGTGGATCTGCTATGGAAAATTTAAAACAGAGGGACGGATTTATCTGGATTGGAAACTCCCTGTTTAAAATGAAGATGCTGCTAGAAGCTTCTGGAATTTGCCATGGCACCATAAACACAGGCAATACATTGATGCCTCAGTCACAAACGGGACACCAAAGTCAAAATACATTCCCTCCAGTGTCTATTAAAATGTCAAGATAAACCATCATACACACTCAAGCACGGTATAACTGAAAAACTACATGTAGGGCGTTTACATAAGAGCAACAGGTAGCAGAAAGAGACCTGGGGACTTAGTGGTTAGAGACACAGGTTTGTAATCTGACGACTTTTTGTTCAACATGTCCTTCTGTTGTACCGTTGAATGAGGTAAATTGTTTGTGGTGTGACAATTTAAATTATCCAGATTTTGACTATGGGCAGGATCTCTAAACCTATGGGAAGTGCTCTTTGGTGATGGGGGCGGGGCTCACCATCTCGGGACATGCCCACAGACAGGCACTTCTTAAAGCGGCAGTGCTGGCAGCGGTTCCGGTTCATCCTCATGATGAGGCAGTTCTCGTTCTTCACACACATCTTGTAGTGGATGTTCTGCTGAATGCTGCGGCGGAAGAAGCCCTGAGAGGTGGGAGGGAGAGAGAGAGAGAGAGGGGAGGAATGAGACATAGGAATGAGGAACAGAGAAACAGGGGAAGAGACGGAGAGGGCAAGAAAAGGAAAAGAAATGGCAAGATGGAGAGGAGGTGAGTGAGGGAGCAAGAGAGATTTGGAAGAAGATGAAGGAGAGTGAGGAATAGAGATAGGAGAGAAAGAGTAGGAAAAGAGTGAGAAAGGAAAAAAGAAGGAAATAAGAGAGAAACAGAGAAAGAAGGAGAGGAGGAAAGAGGAGTAGGGAGGAATAGAGAGAGAAAGAATGAGTGAAAGAGACAGGAAGACATGAAGAGAGAGGGAGGGAGAATGAGAGAGATTATGGGGGAGACTGAGGAAGGTGGGTTGCTATAGAAGGGCAGAGAGCCAGCAGAGGGCTCCGCGTGACGCCTGTAAGCCCCCCCACTCCCCCCGGCGCTCCATCTGCTCTACCTTGCAGCCCTCGCAGGCATGCACGCCATAGTGGAAGCCAGATGCAATGTCCCCGCACACCTTGCACAAGAGCACCATTCCTCCGGTCTCTGGAAGAGACACAGGTGGGGACGCAGTCATTAGTGCGAGGGGATCCATCCAGGGTGACTTGAAGGTTTGATTAATTCACAATTAATAGTTTCAGAAGAAGTACAGTCCATGTATTTTTCTCCGTCAGTGCCCATAACTGTGATTTGTTATTATTACTGTCCATTTTAACCCCATATAACCTCCCCCCCCCATCCATGTTTTAACAGAAAACAAGCAAAGACAGCAACACCAGCCATACTCACTAGTGAATGTCCCAGTGAACCCACAAGGCCTCTTGCCCACCATAGGATGGGAGTAGGTTTGCTGGACTTGAGGGGCTGTGGCAGTGGTGGCCATGTCAGGGAACTGGAAGACGAGATGGGGAGATGGGGGGGTCCCCCCTGCCCCTCTCTGCTTCAGGGCACCAATCTCGGTGAAAGAGATTTCCTCGGGAGACGAAGGCTGGGAGTGGGAGGAGGGAGACTGGGTCTGGTACCCACTGGAGGGGCTGCCCGGGCTGGGGCTGGCACTGCCGGCAGAGCCCGCGTACAGGATCACACCCCCTGTGGAGGCACACACTGTTGACTGGGCCAGTGGACACAGGACACTCCCTCTAATCACACACACAGCAGAAGTCTCCAAAAAGAGACTCATTCACCAAACACAGCCAAACAGCCAACGGTTTTCCATCCTGATTTTATTTATAACTGGACTGCGCTGTACTCTACAGTACAAATGCTTATTGTGGACTTTAGGGCCATATTCTATCTGTTACAGATCACAGCTGTCTGCAGGACACACTGTATCAGCATTTACCTGGCTGTACCCAGTCCAAAGGACTGACAATGTAGTGCCAGTGAAATCCCCTATTTTATTATAGTGTGTAAAACGTTCAGCTCAAAAAAGGAAGACAATCCTTAGACTGTATTTGGGTAAGGTGAACAGTACCCCCCCATACAAATGACACAGTAAACAAATTAAAAGGATTCCTCAGTATACTGTCTTTAAAAATAACCTTAACATAATAAACGCCACAGATCTTTGGCCCTCTATAGCCGCAACAGTACAGAAATGAATGTTAATATACGAAGAGCACCTTAAGCGTATTATAACTATATTCAAGACGCAGCTCCTCGAAAATTCCGCGCCCACATGCAATTTCAGTATAATGGCGATCGGCTAAATAAGCACCGGCACTGAAACGGAGGTTAAGTGGACAGATCTGACACTAACGTCGCTCCTCCCCCTTCCTCTCAATCTCTTCTGGTCGTGCATTGCGGATGAGCCGGGACCTCACGTGTCGGAGGAACTGGCTGCCGCCCAGGCTCCACTGGCGGGGCGCCCGGAGCCGAGTAACGCTGCACGACACCTGACCGCAGCCTCACATGGACTCCCGGCACAGTTACCGCCTCCGCAGTCCCGTGTCGACGACAGCCGCAATACAAAAACAGGCAGCTGGGTGATCACGTTGGACGAGCGCTTTTAACGGAAAGCATCGGAGGGAGGCGTGGGACCGGGGCCGCCGTGCGGTACGCCGCTGGTACGACGAGTTTGGCCGCCGGAATTCGGCTGCAGAAAGGAAACGTGATCCGTCACGTTTGCCAGTCTATGCTAGGATAGGTTTGCCCGCAGTGAGCATCGGTTGTTGGGGGAGGTCGGGAAATGCGGAGCCTGGAAGTGTGAGCCTGTCTTACTGTTCACCACTCCAAAGAAAAAATATGTTATGCTCATTCTCTGATTTGCAGAATAATATTAGAAGGTACCCCGGTGTCTTACAGTTTCCAGTCATTCCTTAAACCTTGTGTGCATTAAACACAATTTATTTATATTAATTAAGCCAAGATTGCCTATCGGCTAATTTATATTAACAGTACACTGGACTGAATGTAACTTTAAAAATAGTTCATTGATATAGTCAGACGATATTTTTCACGTGACTCTCCGTGTGAGAGGGGAAGTAAAGTCCTTTTGAGCCTGGTGTAATTGTTAGAGGTTCTCTTTTATAGATTCTTTTTGCTTCCTTTGAAACACGTGACTCTGTTTGGCTGGCGCGTTCTGGAAACTCCTCCAGCAGCACGTGTCTCCGCACTTCCGGCTTTTCTTTCGCGGCGTGTGACAGGGCTGTACCTGTCAGTATTGTGCCCCTCGCAGACTCGATCCCTCGTGCCCTCTTTCTACACGCGAGCGCTCCACCCACGGACACATTTTCCCTCCTCTGCAGGGCCTGTGTGGACTAACGTAGCAGTGGGAGTGACCTCCCTTTAGTGGGTCTGTTTCCAGGAAAAACAACGCACCACTCTGCCAGACCCGTGTTCCCGAAGTCCCTGCCTACTGAGCAGCTCCAGAACTCAACAAATAACCCAGTAATGTTTTCATACAGGTCAGCCTCAGCATGGAAAGACCAGCATTTGTATTACTGCCTTTTCCAGCATCCCCATAAAGCAGCCAGTCAAAACTGTGTTATTATTCTGCGGGGTTTATAAGGCATAAATTTAGAAGCAGTTTATTTAGCACTGACCTCATAAAGACAGTGTCCATGCATCCTTTTACTAAGCAAAAATGACCAGAACACGTGCCAAAGTATTGTCTTGGGATAGGGAGGTGAGAGCTTAAGCATAATTCATCTGTAAGCTGCTACTCTGTTCACAGTTATCAAAGTCACCCTGTGGGCACTGCCAGAGGGGCATGTTTGATGCTGTGCCACACATGAGACTGAAGACCCCTGGGGGGACTAAGGTCAGCTGATAGGAAAATCTCATGCAAGTTTACCTGGGTGAGTCCTATACCAGCAGCAAGGGCATGCTGTGAAACATGAGAGCCCTGTTACCCCCCCCCCCTCGTTTCCATGGCACCCCCCTAATCCCCGCTATCTGTGTCCTGGGATGGTTCTGCTTCCATATTGTTGTGGGACATGCGTGGGGTGTCCGGTAGCCCTCAGCGCTCATACTGCATGTCAGTTTGTGTGGGAAACAACACTGGACTAAATATAAAAAGTTGAGGGGGCTGGGGGGTGGTTAGCATAAAAAATAGTGACAGAAAATCTAACCTGTGAGGGACACAGAGTAGAACCTAAAGTTTGTGTGCTCCGAAAGCCTTAAAGACTGTGCTGTTCCGTAGGATTTTCTCTGCAGAATTATAAAGACGGAAAGTAGGCCAATGTCACAATAACCTGGAAATCCTAATAATCTGACACACAAAACTCTTGTATTATGAAGAGTCCCCTTAGCAATGAAGGGCTAATGAACACTTCACTCCTAGAGTTTGTTGATGCTCGCTGAACAGCTTGGGTTTCTGTACCCCCTCACCCCCAGCCCCAACTTCCCCAATAAGCCCAAGAGTTTTACTTTTTGGGATGTTTTTAAATTATTATTAAAAAATTCCGTTTTCCTCTGCCATTAATAATTACGCTATGTTTGTATAAACCACACCCAAATTTCAAACGTTAACAGAGAAAATGAAAGACGCATACATCGGTATAAACGTGTTTATATATTTCATCTGTAAATATGGCACTGAACTTTTGAACATGAGTGAAAATGACAGCTCATGTTTAGCGGGTTGTGCTGTATAAAAGTGTCCCCACCAGCGTCCCCTCCGCTACTTCCCTCTCAAAATCCCCGTAGCTCAACACCCAAAACGTCCCATTAGATACCAAGGTTTGCAGCAGCTTGTGAAAAAAACCCCAGCCGCAATTAGAGTAATCACGTTGCTTTAATTTACATGTAACGTGCACGACGATTCTTTCTGGTTTATGTTTAATTGTATTTAATCCTCTTTGCCTCGTCATCACGAAACCAGGAGACGTGATGGAAGTACTTCAGCTCATTTGATGTGTAAAAACTGCTGACCCACTGACCAAAACCTCCATTGCCGCAGGTGGGGATCAAAACAAGAGTCTCTGGGTGGGTAAAAAGAGGAGGGTGGGGGCGGGAATCACGCGCCGCACGCGGCCGAGGGAGTCCGTCCACGTGATGGCAGCGTGGGGAGCCGAACCTGCAGTTGGAGAGCTGCGCAATTCCCTTCCCTCAGCGCTCAAACTTAGTTAGGCATGGAAACCTCCCGCTGCACGGTCGATCGACAAAGATATAACGAGAGACTGCGGTCACCGTGGGGGTAATCTGAAATTCCTGCGTTGTCTGTGAAATGCGGCCGTCACGTTTTTGCCTACTGCCTCCACCGGCTCCGTATGAAGCGGTGCCTGTAAACGCTGCACATCCTCCGTTTTATGATCAGTACTTCACACCGTTCGTCTTATTTTCTAATTTTGTGTTTATTTACATACACACCTCTAAACGTTTAATGCATGCTGAACTAAACCAATTATAAATAAATGTAAACTTTCGTATTAAAATCATGGATTGGGTACGGTTGTAGTCATAGATTATGGATTTGTGTGCTATCTTAATATATATGGATTGTAGCAGGACTGTCGTTTTTATTATTCGAAAATAAACCGAATAGAATTTTCTGTAAGAACCGAATGCGCAAAATGTAGGCTACTTTAAATAGTTAAGGTAGGTAGCTTCATTATTACTGCTTTGGGTAACATCACTTTCATTGTCGCATTTGCTGACATTTACAGCCCATAGATACAGATTTTGACAGGTTTTGCTTTGCATCCACAGCGTGAGAGCTGGTTCAAACTGCGAAAGGAGTGGCCTGCGCAGGAGGCACCTTTGCAGTCACCAGCACCGAAACGTGACTGCAGCTTTGCAAATGAATCACCGGCGCGTCGCCGGAAGTGAAGGTCACAAACATGCACTTGATGTCGTTTGGTTATTTAAGGTAGTATTGCGGCGGATTGCGGTCGTCTTCTTCCCAAAAGCAGCGGCATATTAAAGGGTTATGTTTAGGTTTTGGTCATACCGGAGCTACGTACCGAGAGAAAATATTTTTCCATGTAAGATCAATAACAAACAAAGTAATAACAATGATAAAGGAAAAGAACATCTTATCAGAAGTCCGCGACACGTGAGTTTGTTGACATGCCGAGAGGCAGGAAGTTACAGTGGGAGGCGTAGCTGAGTTAAAAGTACCACTACACGTGAATTTAAAGCACCGTCCTGCCCCCCAGTTCACTTAACACAAAACAGCATAAACAGCCCAAGCCTCATCCGTGGGTACCTCGGTACAAGATATATAATTTAATGTATAACCAGTAACTCAACTGCAGAAGTTGCATAAAGTTTGAAGCTACCTTTGCATTGTATATTGTGCTTCGACTCCAAGTGACTAAACTTAAAAGTGTAGTACTTTTGATTACTGATCGCCGTTAATATTCTGACATTTTTAAACGTTCATATTTCTAAGCTTCGTACGTTCAATTCTTAGACATGGGGTATTGTGTCTTATTATTCAATATTTGCAAGATATTAAAACATGCGACCATCTGGCAATCTGTATATTATTTATCCAAAGACGAAGGTTCTGCCGTTCTATCGCTTATGCGCTTACATGACACCACTTACATTAAACCCGAAAAGTCGCTATGCAGTTACATTAGTTTTGCACGCTGTCACATAAGTTAACAATGTGTATAATACATAAACCAGCAGCAACAACAACAATAATATAACAGCTACTAATAGCAACACCAACAATTATTATTATTAATAATGCCAGTTGTCGGACTGCTTACCTGGACCGCTGTCCATTTTTGTGTCCGCTTAGTGTTTCAGCGTATTTAGTCAAAGTGACACTGTGCTTTCTTTCTCTGTGTCAACAAGAAGTCGCGTCGATATAGGTGAAAGAGTCATGAAATGGCTGTTTATAAAATGTTCCTCGAGAAGCTGAAAGAAAACGACCCGATCGCAGTGCATAGGGGGGGTTGTCTCATGCCATCCGAAAAAAACGTGATGTCCGTATCGTATTAATGGAAATAATGAGCGTGTTTTCAAGGTGCGTTGACAGCGCTGTGTCGCTGTGTCACCGGTCCGCTGTCTACTGATCGGTCGCTTAGCTCCGCTGCAGTGTCCTGTGCAAGAAAGTGATAGACCACAACTACTGAGCGTCTGTTTTGAAGAAATCCTCCGACTTCAGTAAGGCAGAACTGACAAGCAAAACACACACACCACGCTACACCCACACCAGCCACGTTTTTAGGTGCTTGCCAAATGTGACTTGCGCTTTTGTCCCTATTACTTCCCTTGTTTTTGTTATTGCATGGAGAGAGGCTGGTGCTCTCGCGCCCTTGTTGAGCCACTAACTTCACGCAGCAGGCACTCCCCCCTCTTTTCTTCTGTCCTTCTTTCATTTTCCCTCACGTTTCCATTGGAGGAGGCGCGGCGTGGAGGGGCGGGGGAGTCAGCTGATCCCATTCGGACCCTCGGCGCGCCTGAGCGCGGGCGCGCCGCATGTGCGCCCCGCATGTGAGCCGCGCGGAGCGCTGCCCTACTGACACACATTTTATGCAAATACGCGGAGCGTGAGGCAGAGAGGGAGGAAGAAGAGAACTGAAGCACATGGAAAGTGGGCGGAGCTCACCGTGACTGCCGTGCTGCTTCGGGGGCATAGAGGCTCACGACAAACTGCAGTTACACAAGACTCGGACGGTCGAATTCAGTGCGGCCGATCAGAGCACAGAATGTAGGTCTGAGGCCGACAGGGTGGGGGGAAAATACAGTCTGGATTGGCGCACTACGCGTTTTATCATTATACATTTGAAATTAAACAGCGATACATCTGAAAGCGTCGCGTTATTTAACCCAGTGAAGAATAATATGACTCATATCAACTAGACTTCCTTGCAATAGGAACTTGAGCCTGATTTATCTGTGACTAAAATACTCCCTCCTGTGGTGAAATAGGTTATTTCTGCCTTTAAATTATTAAATCGATTGTTAAATTGTATGAAGACTCATTAGACTGAGTGATAATTACTATATAATTCGACTGCAATAACAATTGTTTTTTAAATGTATTTTGTTTTATAGGATTAGTTAGTAATAGCGCCATAGTAGGGAGCTCTCTAAGTTTACAATGACAAAAATGTAAATGAATATGTGGTAACACTGAATTATTTTTATGATTGATAAATAATATGGTTTGAGCAGCAATTTGTGATAAAGACTTGTATTAGAGTAGAGCCAGCCATGCAACGCCCATGACATCCTGCACCACTAGGTGTCCTCATAGTTAAGGAGATGTCACTAGTGATGATATCATACACTCAGAAATCCTGTCTCATTTGAGGACATGGGAGCAACAAAATAAGAGATGGAAAATACATTAAATTTGAGGGGGATCATGAACATTTATTCATCCTGTCCTGTGTGGGGTTTTGAAGTTTTTTTTTCCTTCACTGTTATATAAGAGAAACATTTTGAAGGGAAATAAACAATACTAAAGTTCAAAGAACAGTCTAAGGCGCATCCACCCCATATTACAAACAGAAAATGAGGATCAGCAGCAAAACTTAATCTGTGAGTCATAGTTCCGGGTCTGTCATCCAACATTCTAAGCCTGGATCCATGTTACATGCCTCAGATACAAGGGATAACAACCTTTAATCATTTCACTCTGTTTCTGCCTAAAATGCATACCCTGGACAGAGTATGTTGAAGCAAACTGGCTCTATTTTGAAGTTAAATTACAGAGTTAAGTCAAAAAGAGTATGTGACTCGAAAGTGTCTCAGTGAGAACAATATCTCTGGCTCTCTACTGCCTGACAGAACAAAAGAAAACATTTAAGTAAAGTCAGTATTGATGAGAACAGTGAAACGGAGAAGGATACACTTTAAGATATTCTGCCTCCCTTTATCATTTGTAGAGCATGTCTAACTAAAAACAAGGTTACCATATTGTCTATTTATTACTTTTGGCTCCATGAATCTGATCATGTCCAAAAATACCCCTAAGTTTCCTGGCCAGTAGCACCTCAGAATCACCTTGTCAGGTTTCTCTCCCGTGTTTTTTTTCCAGCGTGACACTGGATAGTACTTGGGAAAAGTTACCCAGACATGTGAACTGCACACAGACGGAGCCAAGACTGGATTTGAGGGTATAACTCCGGATCTGTGAAGGGGCAGATGTCACCCAACATATCACACCCCCACATATGCACAGTTTAGCAATAGTAAAGCTTCATTTTAGAGCTACATTTTCTTATAGAAGAATGTAAACTCATGTCTTTTCACAAAACCAGTAGCAATTATTAGGTTACTCATAAATCACTATCCTGACCCATTTTTCAGGCATAAAATGTGTCCACTTGCCTAAATTTATTGTGTCAGACGGTTTTGAGTGCAGCTCTCTCCCGTGGCTGTCTGGAGGAGATTGGCGCCATCTACTTTGCTGTGTGAAACAAACAGTCTTGTGTTTGGTAGCAGTTGTCTGAGAAGGCTTTACGGGAGTTCCACAGTTTGCCGTTAATTCCTGACCTCTGCATTGTCTGTCTCTCTGTGTGGGACACCTGCCCCCCATCTTAAAGCAGAGTCCTATTGTGACATCCTGGAAAGCCTGTGACGATCTTCACAAGGTATTATTGTTTGACCATTAAATTGACCCGTACACACCACAGAAGTATGGGCTTCATTAACAAACTAAGACATAAAGTAGTAAAGATCTTTAGTAAGGGTGTGTTAATTTTCACACAAGAAAATTTTTACATATATTTTGCAATGTTTGCTCGCTGACATCTAAGTCATTTGACCTATTCCGCTGACAAATAATAATGCATTAACTAGTACAAATATTATTTAATTCACACTGAAAGGCTAAGATGATCCATCCATCTTCCAAACATTTAAATCAGGACAAGGTCACAGTAAACCAGAAGCCAATCCTAGAAAAAACAGAGCACATGGCAGGGGGCACAGTGGACAGGACCCATGGTCACAAATAGTAAAGGAAACTGAAGAAAATGCACTGATATATTGCAGAAATATCTTTTATGCTAAGTCTGAAACTCTGGCTGTTGAACTGCAGCTGTGGTTCTTTTTTCAGCAATTAAGTAAGAAACTGGAAAGGTGTTGGCTTTAGGGGGTCCAATGATGGGTCTAACAATGTGTTCAATAACCCCAAACAGCTCTCTGCAGAATGGCAGAATGGGGATGAAAGCCACTTTAATCTCCAAGGAGGAGTCTGCACAGGACAGAGGTAAAATGGCAAGTGCCCATGAGCAAGAAGTAGAGGGTTATTTTCTTTTTTGTAAATGACAAGCAGCAGCCACCCAGAGTCACGTTTCTTGTATGTTCAGCAAATTCAAGGTTTTTAGTAATTTCCTTTTTAGTTCAAACCAGTATCAGCTGCAATATTTTCATAAGAGGCGGCTGTTTCCCCTCTAAATTGCATCTCTACAACATCTCCGGTCTTGCCCTAGCTTTCTTTTTTTTGCCTCAGGATTTTTTTTTATCTTTCATTAAAAATGTACACTCTTACCCTCCTGTTTATAAATTGAGAAGTAATTTGATACAACAGAAAAGCTCGCTTTTGTTAAAGGAGCAGAAATTATCCGCGGAGTCAGGCAGTCTAACTAAACGGTTAACTGAAGCGTGCCTTTAAATGGAACGTGTCATTACAATGCTGTGGATACCGTCCTCTAGGTGGTGCTGCAGTTCCGCGCTCCGCTACTACGGGAAACTGTTGGCAAACAGGAAGGGAAAAATAACTACAGTAGAGAGGGGGGTCTCTATATGGTTTTCTGAATATGGAACCAAGCTGGTGTTGAACTCGAAGAACGCGGAGCTTTCTGGTACCCGTCATTCTCTTTTAATATTATGTTTACAAGATTTATTTCTTTTCTGCTCAATTTAAAATGTGCCAGCTGCCAATTAGATAGACAGATAGCGTGTTCGCGTATTCCCCAGATTCTGTGCACCTTCATCCTGCCTGCATGTTGTGACAGAGCATGTTGGTAATTACAGTCATGTTTTGCAATTCGCATGAGACCGTTGCCAAGGCGCGTGCACGTGCACATGCACGCACGCACACACCTGTAAAAAAGCTCGTGCCCTAAACTTCAGATTCTGCCTTCTTAGTCTGTCAGTGTACTTCCACGTTCTGCACACACCCAACACTACATATTTTTCTGACTTTGCGCCCGCTGACATCTATCCATTTAATAAGAGCAGTCAGTCACACACTAACAGGCAGCAGGGCGGCTCCGGCGAGGCGGTGGCCACTCCAAACCTCTATAAACCTTTTAATTTGTTTGTCTTTCTGTGCTGTCGTAAAAGATGCAGGGAATTAAACGGGGGCCTTATGGGAACTTGAAAGCGGCGTGGCGCGATTTTTAATGACGTGGCGGTCAGAGCAGAACCGGGGGCCTCGAGAGCCGGAGAAAGCAGCGCCAGTGAGCCGCGTATTTCACGCCGGCCGTGTGTTTATTTACCGTGCTGTACGCTGAGTCTGGGCTGGCTGAAACAACGTTGCAGCGTGAGGGTTTAGCGTCCCCTGGGGAGGCAAAGGCCAACAGGCTGGCTCTCGTCGGCGGGCAGCACCCATACTGAACTGGCAGCAGTGGCGTCGACTGCCCCCCTCCCCACCCTGTGCCTCACAAAAGCAGTTTTGTCCACAGTGAAAGGACTCAGAGAAGTGCCTGTGTTCCTCCCACCTCCTCCTCTCCTGAGCTCACAAATTTGCAGTAATTAGAGAATTATTTCCACATGTGGATCAAACTGCCTCGCAGCCACAGAGCCTCCGCCTACCCTTTCTTCTTCACCCACTCTTTTGGTCCCATTTCTCCTACCACCTCCCCCACCCCACACACACACAGACAAGCACATTTTTTTTTTCCACAGCTGGTTTGAAAAAGTCCGTCCTATTCAAAATGCTCCCATACCTTTGGGCTCTGCAGTGCATCTGTGGTGCCTTAATACGAGAGAAAAAGAGAGATAGAGTGGGAAAAAAGAGGGTTAGCGACAGAAAGAGGAAAGGCAACCTTGTGAGGGGAGAGAAACAAAGGAAAAGAGACCGGCGATTTTGGGAGGCAGCATATGAAAGATGGGAAAGAAGAAAGGATGTATTGCAGAAGGGAGCGCTGCTGGAAAAGTGAAAGGAAAAAACTGCACTGGATAGAGGAGGAATGAAGAAGGGAGCAGGAAATAAAAATGAGAAACGGGGAGACGGGGGAATAGGAATATAATGGTATTTGACAGAGTTGGGTTCAGGGAGCGTTCACAGTGACATCATGGCCGACCATGAGCTTTACACAGGGAGAGCCTTCACCTTTCATTGGACACACATGTCACGGCGTGCTGACGCCCTTGAGCATGCGACACTGCTATGCCCCACCCCTCTGTGTCCAAGCCCCGCCCATTCATAGCTAAGCCCTGCGCCCGCCATGGCCTGGCGCCTCTGTCCTCCTACGTTTCTTTCCATGACTGGAGAATATAAATGTGTAAATTGCACCAGCGGATGAATGACCCTGTTCATCGCCCAGGATGCGTGTTTAACTTTATAACCCAAACCTGACAAACGCTCCACAGTCTCTCATCCTGCTTTGGTTTCTCCCTCTCTCTCTTTTCCTCATTCCTGCTTATTTACCCCCCCCCCCCACCCACACACACCCCCCCACCCCCCTTCCCCCCCCTTCTTTTCCCCCCTTCCTCTTTAACCTCTCCTTTGCCCTTGAGTCAGTGTGTTTTTTGTGTGTGTTCCCTCCTCTGACCTGTTGTTTGCTTGTTGGTGTTGGCCTGTTCCTCTGTGTGTGTGTGTGTGTGTGTGTGTGGATGTTTTTGAGCGGTCTCCTGTTAATGTGTGTCCTCTGGCCTGCTCCTGTGTGTGTGTGTTTTTGTGTGTGTGTGTGTGTTTTTGTGAGCATGCCTCACATCTTCTGCATGCCTGTGAACAAAGCACTAAACTTTGCATGACATCAGTCCGAAAGCGGGGAAACAGTGATCTCATTACGGACGTCTTGCCCCTGATCAAAACCTGCCGTGGCTACCCCTGCCCCCCCCCCCCCGCGCTCCCACTCCTCACCCCCCCC
>JAABNY020000087.1:529328-555211 GCA_015164015.2 Brevimyrus niger | reverse complement strand
GTGTGTGTGTGTGTGTGTGTGTGTGTGTGTGTGTGTGTGTGTGTGTGTGTGTGTGTGTGTGTGTGTGTGTGTACAGGATGCAAGCTAAGATATCTTTATTGTCACTGTATAGCTACAATGAGATGACACTGGGTTATTCTGTAGAAACTACTATAAAACTGTACAAGCTAAAGAAAATTTAAGGGAAAAATGATGAAGTAAAATAAATAGCATATAGCAATTGCAATTCATAATATACAAGAAGTATAAGAGGAATATTGTCTATGAATTATTGCATGTGAGATAAATTATTGCACCTAAGAAAGGCAACAGTTGAGAGTCCAGGACGTTAATATTACTGATTATTTTCTTATCATCAAGGCTCTCTCTATCGCTTCTCTTCTCCAGGAGAGGCTCTCTGTGTCTCAGATTTTCTATGTGATGCCAGAAGTCTGCCACTCTGAAGCCTGTGTGGGCTTATGGAGGTCAAGCCCAAACAGGCAGCAACACAGAGTCCCACCTTTGTTTGATGGTTGATTTGGCAGGTTTTGGTGCTAACAGACACCTGTCCAGGTGCTGGTACCCAGTATTAGCTTTATCCACAGGTTCAAAGGGAAACTAAGAAAGCAACATAGGTGTTTTGCCACTTTCCGGATAAGCAGAGCATGCAGACTGAAGTATGAAAGCATTCGTGTGGGCCCCCGTTCTCCGGAACACACACTTTCTCAGTACCCTGGCAGCTAGGACACAGCCATTACGCAAACTCTTACGTGCAACATGCTTACAGCCACCTGGCTTTGAAGACACTCACTTGAGCAGGTAGGCTGACGCCGTGGTTCTGTGGTCTGTTTGCAGGCTCACCTGGTGGCAGCGTTTGAGCAGAGCCTGGCAAACATGACCATCCGGCTTCAGAGTCTCACCATGACAGCGGAGCAGAAGGTAAGGAGAGACACCCCAGCAAACTCTGTGATCCAGTTGCTCCACTGCCCATTACGATCACGTCACATCCATGTTGCCGGTCATTTAACAAAAGGTGACTCTGTGGGACACTTAAGGGCAGCGAAGGAGCTTATTTGAGCCTGAAATCTCATGCCTTTGACAGGACTCTGAGCTAAATGAGCTGAGGAAGACCATTGAGTTCCTGAAGAAGCAGAACGCCGCTGTGCAGGCCGCCATTAACGGCGTCATAAACACTCCTGAGCTGAGCTGTAAAGGTGAGGGGGGCAGTTCTATGCACCAATCATTAAGCACCATCATTAATTAATGCACATCTGAGCATCATCAAGTTTTGCCTTTGGTTTAGTTGACTACTTCTTCAAAAGCTACACTCCTTCTTGTCACTGGAATTATTGGATTAAAGAGTGTTTACTTCCCAGTTTAGCTGGATGTGGTATGCAACTGGGTATTCTGGGTACTGTTTGAGGAATGTTTGGGTTTCAGTCATTCCAATCAGTTTTTAAGCCCAATGTTTGGAGTGTAAGTATGTGATTCTGGATGCAGCTCATCATTTCTTTTAGAATGGAGCATTCTGAGATCTGAATTTCTATGCTTAAAAGCTAAAAACTAGGAAACCAAGAAACAGAAAAAATTAATAAAAGTACTACTACTAAAAGTACTGCACGGGTTTAGGGCAAAGTTGGTGGGCAAAGCTGCAATTATGTCATAGTGTAAACGGTCATATGAATGTCAGATGTTTAACCGAAAATGAAACACAGAGATGATAAACATGCACTCCCTTTGCAGCCCCCGGTAACGGCACGCCGCATCCAGATCTGCGCATACGCAGGCAGCACTCATCGGACAGCGTTTCCAGCATCAACAGCGCCACCAGCCACTCCAGTGTGGGCAGCAATGTGGACCCAGACGCTAAGAACAAGAAGAAGAAAAAGAACTGGGTGAGTCCAACCCCCCTTCCCCGCCCCCCTCTTCAGGTCTCACTTCATAGCTCTGCAGAAGTCATTTTGTCCTTCAATCTGTTGCCTGTTCTGTACCATCTCTCACTTACCTCACTGAGCTGTTCAATGTCTAGGTCGTCTCTGTTTATCATATACTAATGGCCCTCAAGACATAGCCCTTGAAATAACATCAAAAAAAAAATTAAAAACAAAGAGAGACTTTATGTCAAACGCTACCTTTTTGGGCTTTCATCTTCAAGTTTCTGATCAGTTGCCTTCTTCAGGAATAGAATAGTAAATTGGCTTTTCACCTATCTCATATCGCTGTCCATGGGACACACAGTCATGTAAGTCTTGGGGTCAGAACCCGTGTTTGACTATCATCCATCATCCCTTGAGCAATTGGGGTTAAAGTCCCAGTGGTGGCATCTCGATGCTAACTACAGGATTTGACCAGGTAACCTAACCTTCAAAGCGACACACTGTCTAAAAATAAACTTACAGGAACTCTTAGGTAGAAGACGAAGACCGTACTCATATCAGTTTATTATGCATCTGAGCTTCGAGGCTCCTGCTGATTGCCGAGGGCCAGTCCAGCGATAATCACCATGGCAAGCAGCCATTCCCATTCAGCTGGCTGTGCTTTAAGCTTTAATGATTATGCAGCAGCGTTTCTCATTGTAGCACAGAGTGTTACCAGCCCCTGTATCGAGTGTGGTTTTTAGTAGCAGAGTTTTCCAGTCCTGCACAGAAGGAGCAGCAAAACATTAACTGTGTACAATATAATCTTACATTAAAAAGGGAATAATATGCTTACTGATCCCTGTAAGCAACACCAAGCACAAAGGTGTTTGAGATTTGTTTAGCTTCGGTCTTGTGACATGAGACTTGCGGCTTGAATTTAATTGATCATAACCACTAAGGGTTTCCTTTCTTACATTGTGGTGTACAAACAGATCAGGGACCTCTCATAGTTCATGGTTAAAGACCTGTTTAGTTGTTTGGAATCTTTGCATTCCTATGGTACTGTCTTATGAGGATAGCTGTAGCCGCCTAATCATAATTCTTGAGCAGAGTGCAAACTTACTGGAGGACCAGGAGACCCAGTGCAGATATCCCCCAGTTCCCATTCAGCTCTGTGCCAATCATTAATACTGCAGTACATAGTTGTACAATATTAGAATTCTGACATTGCAATCATTTATGATGTTAGGCTTCATTCTAATGGGCTTTAATGTCCCCAGGATTCAGTCTGACCTTCATTTTTCCTGGAGCTCATTGCATGGATCTTAGTGGATGAGTCAGTTTATGATTGAGCTCAGGTGGTTTATTTTCATTGTCAGTGAGGTGCCTGTGTATTCTGTTGTTCAGACTTACATTTAGCTGTGCATTAAAGAGGCTAAGGACCACTTTGTGATGGCCTTAAGGTTTGGCTTTTCATAAGGGCGTTGACTGATTTGTGAATTTGTGTTTTGAATGCACCATTACTGCTTACCGTAGCTGAGAACTTGAGGGTCAAGCTTGGACCAGATTAAATTTAGGATTTCTGGATTCATCTGAATTAAATTTTATTGAGAGGTTGTCATGCGCAGAAAAGGTCTTGATGTGTAATTTAGCCATTTTCAAATGATTCAGAGTCAGACGCCTGCATGTAAAAGACCTGGCCATGTCTCAGACT
The DNA here is from genome assembly GCA_015164015.2 of Brevimyrus niger. Classification (NCBI taxonomy): domain Eukaryota; kingdom Metazoa; phylum Chordata; class Actinopteri; order Osteoglossiformes; family Mormyridae; genus Brevimyrus; species Brevimyrus niger. Next base: position 551,659 of record JAABNY020000087.1, on the reverse strand, counting down.
CAATTTGTGTTGTCTTTTGTGTCTTTTTTGTTTTTTTTTCTTCTTCTGTGCTTTCGCTTCATGTGGCAGGTGTATGAGGTAAGATGTCTGTTATCACAAACCACTTAACCCAATTAACAGTGCATTTTAGGCTACTAACCTTACTACCTTCTTTCTAGACAGACATTCCTTTTGGTCCTGTACACCGTGTGACTCTGTTGTAAATATCAGTGTTTTTTTGTTCTTATTGGATAAATAACCCCACTAATTTATGTTGTTAATTTTGTTAGAACATATTTCCTTAGTTTTCAGACTTTTGGTTTTGCGCTGAGAATTTTAGCATAGTGATGTAAAGCAGTGCCCAGAGGGTAATCAATGAATATTAATAATAATGCATTGATGGTGATTTTAAGTTTACAGTTTTAAGTTTACATACTGTTCAAAATATGACTGAAACCCTGAGACCACAGTATTTAAATTTTGGGCACCCAACATCTTGTAAAAAGTCATTTTCTCTTTTCCTTTTCCTACCTTGTGCCAGATGTTTATTTGATAGTACCGGCTTTGTTAAAGCAGAAGGCCTGCTGTATGGTGGCCCGCATTCTCATGCCTTTGCATCATCTCTTTGCTGCAGCTGCGGAGCTCCTTCAAGCAGGCCTTCAGCAAGAAATCGCCCAAGTCCGCATCCTCGCACTCTGACATCGAGGAGATGACAGACTCCTCCCTGCCCTCCTCCCCGAAGCTCCCCCATAATGGCTCTGCCACCTCCACACCTCTGCTGAGGAACTCCCACTCCAACTCTCTGTACGGGGCCCCTGCTTTTCTGACCCTCTCATGCTCACTGGAGATGCTGCTCAATCTGCCATGCTGGCATAAGTTAATAAATCTTCTGAGCACAAATCAGGAGTCATTTAAGTCAGTTGTGTAATGTTTCCCAATGTCATATAAAAGCGTTGATTGTTCATGATTTCGCTTATTTCAGTAGATATGTAGCACAATTTACTAATTAATATTAATACGGTCTTCTGTCAGCTCTTCTGTGAGTGATCTGTGCTGAAAATATGCAGTCTGACCCCTGTTTATTAGAGTGAGATGTTGATAATTTAATGATTATTCAGTGATCATTTTGTGATCATAATATTGATGTTTGACTGATTTTGTGCCACATGTGAAACATTTTCTATCCCCCCCTGCTGTATACTGCAGCATCTCAGAGTGCACAGACAGCGAGGCTGAGACAGTCATGCAGCTGCGCAGTGAACTGCGAGACAAGGAGATGAAGCTGACTGATATCCGACTGGAGGCCCTTAGCTCCGCCCACCAGCTGGACCAGCTGCGAGAGGCTATGAACCGCATGCAGGTGGGATGGGGGTCTGGCACTCAAACCCCACACAGATGCGGAGTCTGTCTTACACAGTATGGCCACATTTAGCAAGGGCCTGAATCTGGACCTTGTTCTAAAAGCAGAGCATCTGATTGGCTGACCAGATTTTTTTTCTTCCCTTTAGTGCGAGATTGAAAAGCTGAAGGCTGAGAACGATCGTCTGAAGTCAGAGAATCAGGGCAGCTGCAGCCGGGCGCCTTCGCAGGTGTCCATCTCCTCGCCGCACCCCCCTGTGGCAGCGTCCCAGCACAGCCTCAGCCTGACCGAGTCCACCAGCCTTGGTAGGTGTCTATCTGTCTGCTTGTATGCAAGTAGCCACTTTCTTTGTGTTAGACTCTCTCTTCCCCCTTGGTAACGCACGATGTCTTCCTAGACATGCTGTTAGACGACAATGGTGATGGCAGTGCACGCAAAGAGGGTCGCCATGTCAAGATCATGGTCAGCCTGGAAGAAGATGTTAAGTGGAAGGAGGTGAGGCGTCCTGAAACTAAACCCTGAAATTGGCATTTTGATACATGGCTGCCATTTTTGGTTTTTAGCATGTCAGGCTTGTGTACTAATTTGTTGTTGATGCCATCTAGGAATGTCGACCTCGTCAGTTTCTGATTGGCTGTATTGGAGTTAGCGGCAAAACCAAGTGGGATGTTTTGGATGGGGTGGTCAGACGTCTCTTCAAGGTAACAGCAGGAACAGATTCTCATGGCAGAATCCATGACCCAGACATGTAATGTGAATGGGCGTTCGGTGGTTTGATATCTGCCCAACTTTTTCCAGGAGTACATCATCCATGTGGACCCTGTGAGTCAATTAGGCCTGAACTCAGACAGCGTAGCCGGATACAGTATTGGGGACATCCGGCGCACAAGTGGGGCAGAAACTCCCGAGCTGCTGCCCTGCGGGTATCTCGTGGGCGAGAATGATACCATCTCCGTGTTTCTCAAAGGTGCCACACCCCAGTTCTTCACCCTGAATTCCCTCACACCATCATGTAGCTTAGCCATTTCTCTGAATGCGCTTCCCTTATGTCTACAGGACGTACCCCACCCCATTTATGAGTATTGAAGCATGCAGCATTTCTTTTACCATGAGAACAGTAGCATGAACAGGGATTTGAGGTTTCCTGGCAAAAAAATTAGAATTTAATACCCCATTCCTGTGATTCATGGCTCTCCTGTGAGTTAAAAATTGCGTTCTTGGTATTAATTCATATTTTTTTCTAGCTGAATTGAGTCTGCATTCATTTATTATTCCAAGAAATATTCTATATTTCCATGGTTATTTTTAAAAGTGTAGTTTTCAGTCTAAGGAGGCTTTTTCAATGAACACTGAAGGCGCTGTGCATTTGTGCCAGACCCAGCACACCCTCACTAGACAGATGTCAGGAAGGTGCATGCAAGATAGGCAGCTAGAATGGCAGTGATCATGTGTTTATGTAATATATGTGACAAGAAGAGGAGGCGCACAATCGGGTGCTATAACAGAGAGCAGGCGAGGCTTAAGTGTTTGTCTCCTCTACAGAAATCATAAGGACAATATTTAATGCATCATCATCATCATCATAATAATAATAATAATAATGATGATGATTATGTGAAAAATATTGCTCAAAAATTGTGAGTGAAAATTGTGATTCATGTTTTACTGTGCAGTCATACTGCCAAAACTATTCTCCATTTTCTTCCACGGACTTCCTATTGGCTGAACCAACAATACATCAGATCACAGCACATAAAAGCTCAAAAATGTGAACTTGGGTGTGTGAGTTTCCCTGCACCATGCACTGAGCTTGTGCTTCTCCTGGCTGCCACAGCAGTGTTTAAGCTGTGGAAAACACTGGGTTTTTGTGTGCAGGGGAGTTTTTACCGCATTCGATGAGAAACGTCCTTAAGGAGGCCAGTCTAATGGCATCATGTTGCAACTGCAAGTAAACATTTCTCTACATGTTCTCATTGTGAGTCTCCTCACGCACACCCAAGTGCCACTTTGCCACTGACACATAACCTGGGGGGCTGGTGGCTTAGAGGCCAAATTATTTTTCTTTGCCATTCAGTCCAATCACCGGAAAGCAGAGCTGCATTTCTTGCCTCCCAGCCATTTTTCCTGTAGCAACAGGCAACAATGAAATGCGCCCGTATCGAAAATAATTTTTCTTCTCTATTGCCCCCCCTGCAGGAGTGGAGGTCCACAGTCAGGACAGCCTGGTGTTTGAGACGCTCATTCCCAAGCAAATGCTGCAGCGATATGTGTCCCTGCTGCAGGAGCACAGGCGCATCATCCTCTCTGGCCCCAGTGGCACTGGCAAGACCTTTCTGGCCAACCAGTTAGCTGAGTACATGGTGCTGCAGGAAGGCCACAAGCTGCTCGACGGCATCATCACTACCTTCAATGTGGACCACAAGTCTAGCAAGGTACTGATGCCTTTCTGCTAGTCTTTGCACCCATTAAGCAGATGTTGTGCTGACTATAGGAGTGCATATCTTACTCCCCCCTGTATACAACTCCTGCATATGCCATACCTTTCTGTAAAATGTGGGCCGCTTTCAGAAATTGTAATATGCGGAACACTTATCTAGTTCATTTGAAGATGTCCAAGTTATTTTCCAGCAGTATAATTAATGCATATTGATGATATATTTATGGATTTGCATGGTCCGTTTATAACTCCAGAGGTCTAATCCAAAATGACGTTTATATCTAACTTGCCTGGCCTTGTGACCGGATCCAGGAACTGCGCCAGTACCTGTCCAATCTCGCTGATCAGTGCAGCACCGACAGCCATGCAGTAGACATGCCCCTGGTCGTGATTCTGGACAACCTGCATCATGTCAGTTCTCTGGGGGAAATATTCAATGGCCTGCTCAACTGCAAGTACCATCGATGGTAAGGACCCTCTTCCTCCGCTCTGTATAATCATTCATGTGTAAGAGGAAAGAACCTGAATCGTAGGCTATTCATGAATGCACCCCTTCCTATGATTTAATAGCATTACTTGCTCTTAGTTTGTGGCTCTTAACACCATCCTGTTTAAATTTTTGTCTTCAGCCCTTATATAATTGGCACAATGAACCAGGCAACTTCTTCCACTCCAAATCTACAGCTTCACCACAATTTCAGGTAATTTATTGTATCTCATTGGTTCATTAGATATCTAATTAACCAGTATTACCCACAAATTGTTTGGAAGGATGTGGGGACCTAGCATTTAGTAATTGCTTGAAGGACATCTTTTATTTATATGTAGATGTGTTTTATGTAATCCAACAGCGTGGTCATTATGGATGTCTTGAGAATTACTCATAATGTTATGATAAGTTACTCATAAAAAGGAATAATTTTACCTTATCTCTGTGTATGCATATATAGAACATTTATCTATCATTTTAATTAGAATTGATTTAATATGGTCATTCTATGATGGTAACTAAACTTGCGTTTTACATATCTATCCACTAGAGGGCATTGTTTGTTTTTCTGTTTAGCTCTATCCAAAAACTCTGTAGTACTTGGTGTAGAGAGTCTGAAATTGGATTTTCTGAACATGTCTCAGGTGGGTGCTGTGTGCTAATCACATGGAGCCAGTAAAGGGTTTCTTGGGCCGGTTCCTACGGCGGAAGCTGATTGAGACAGAAATCAGCAGCCGCACGCGGAACATGGAGCTGGTCAAGATCATTGATTGGATCCCCCGTGTCTGGCACCACCTCAACCGCTTTCTAGAGGCTCACAGTTCTTCTGATGTAACCATTGGTGAGAAAAATAGATATGCAGTAGAATGCAGTTTTTACTGTACTGGATCTTACAGTTGTATGGTAAAAAGGCAACCTGGGAAGTCCCAGCCAAATGTGTCATTTACACCTTTTCTTGAGCAACTATATCTGTCAGAATTTTTATTATTGCCAATTCGTCATGGCAATATTGTTTGAAGTGTTGTATTAAATGAACAGCTCTAGAATTTTTAATCTTAGGAAGACAAAAATTTTTGTAATTGTTGGCCCATCCAGAGTTATTCCTAAATATGGCTGTACAATTTTTATCAAAGAACCAGGTCCTACATTAGAACCCAAGGTGATAAGTATGAATCAATGTGAGTGTGATGTTTTAACTGTGGTCAGTCTGTCAGTGGTACAATGAATTTCCCCTGGATGTCCAAGATTAGTCAGTGGATGCCTCAAAAGACGACTAAAAACCTGCCTCTTTTGGAAATACTTAGCACTTTTATACTGAGACATGTATTTCTTGCCAAAGGAGTTTTTTTAGAGTGATAGTATTCTTAGCCGGGTTCTATTGAACCAGTATCAGAATGTATTCACTGATGAGACTTCTAAGCACTTATATAAGTCGGTCCGGCGAAAGGCGTCTGCCAAATGCTATGAATGTCAATGTAAACATACAGTTGTACTTTGTAAATGTAATGGGTGTACTATTCTCTTTACTTTTCTTCGGCAGTATTAAATGACACTTCACATTGTTAAGGGCTATGCTTATACGTGGTTTGCCCTCTGAATTCTTTAACTGGCTTTTAATTGTTTGCAGGGCCACGGCTCTTCCTGTCTTGTCCCATTGATGTTGATGGCTCTAGGGTGTGGTTCACAGACCTGTGGAACTATTCCCTCATCCCTTACATGCTGGAGGCTGTGCGGGAAGGCCTACAGGTAATGAATGTGGCGGCTGATTTTGTCCTTATTATTAATGGCTGATGCTAGTGGTATGTGCTTCCAGCTATATAGTTTTATTAAATATTGAATGTTTAATATGTGATTTAACTTATTACTGCAATGTACACATGCATAGTAATAGAAGATGCACTTTCTAGTTTTCAATGTCTGGCCTTTTTAGTTCTATGAATGTCTCTACCTGTGGCATATCATATAACCAAGTTGCTTTTGAGAGGAAATGTCTTTATAGGCATGAATGACAATTCATGTGGGTTTTATAGGCAAAATATCACCCTAGACTCATCAGCCCTGTCAGTCTTACAGGAGATACAAACATATAACGAGGCACAAAAGTACAGAATTGACCATTGTTGAAAGTTTTTGTCAGTATTTAATTTTCAGCATGGTAAATGTGTAAACAGGCGACCATCTTGTGTGAGTCCCTGTTAAGTAAGGTTGCCTTTACAGAGTGCATTTAAAACAATATAATGCAAAGCTTGGAGAGCATCAAACAGCTAATGCCATGGTTAGGACACATCTGGCTAAAGACATTAATTTACGAGCTGAAAATGCATTTATTGGTAGAACTACTACACTTCTTCCGTTAATGACTAAGCATTTTTGTTTAGTTCCTTATAATTTTAAGTTTTTATGTATGGAATTTTAAGTCATGTTGTAATAGTGCATTGATATACTATTGTGATCAGCTTGTAGGGCACTACATGAGTAGTAATAAATGATTAAACATCCTTCTGACCGATCACATTCGGGAATTTAGCAGCACCGTGGTATAATTATGTCATAATGACCCACAGTAGAATTGTTGTGATTTATTTAAGAATACGGCTGAGCAAATAAAGGAGTGATACTTCTTTCCTTTGGGGAATTTGGCATGTCCCATCTTGCTCTCCAAGAGACACATAGACACATATACAGGTGAGAGCAAGTCTTGGGGTCAGTGCACAGGCTCAACCAGTGTCCTGGGGCCCTGGAATATTTGAGTGTAAGAAACAGCACTCTGCCAGCTACAGCATGTCCATCACAGAGCCACCACCTTAACTGACATGCAGTAATGCAGTATATGTCAGTCCTGCTTGTGATTGCACTTTCAGAGAACACTTTGGTTGTTCATCTGGTGCCTTTCTCGATCTCATAGTTGTATGGAAGAAGGTCACCCTGGGAAGACCCAGCCAAGTGGGTCATGGACACCTACCCTTGGGCCGCTAGCCCCCAGCAGCATGAGTGGCCCCCGCTGCTGCAGCTACGGCCTGAAGACGTGGGCTTCGACGGCTACTCCATCTCACGGGAAGGCCACAGCAAGCAGATCCCCCCAAGCGATGCGGAGGGTGACCCTCTGGTGAATGAATAGTCGCTCATGTCCCAGCCGGGCCTCTGGTTACACCATCAGTGTAGCTGTGTGATTCACTCAAAAACAGCCCCTTCTCAGTCAGTGTAACCCCTGTTTCAGCTACTGTACACAGAGGAGACTTGACAGGATGTCCTTATTTCTGCCAGAGTGGGAAGTCTTATATGGATATTTAGCCAATGAACTTCATTAATGATATTTAAGAGTACAGTCAGGTTTGTGCTTCTCTTGGAGTAGAGTTCCCCCTCACATGATTAAACGGTAAACGCTTAACTATAATCTTCTTGATCGTTTTCGTTAACTTAGGATAATGCTAACCGTTATCCTGATTTCCCTTCCCCAGATGAACATGCTGATGCGACTTCAAGAAGCTGCTAACTGCTCCAGCCCGCAGAGCTACGACAGCGACTCAAACAGCAACAGCCACCACGACGACATCCTGGACTCTTCATTGGAGTCAACGCTGTGAATCGATCAGTAGTTTTAAGCACAAGGAAAAACGGCTCCCAATTACCAGCAACCAGAGCAAGCTGCTCTCAAAGACTGACAAAGAAATACAGTGGGTGCAGGTAACCCATGAGAGAAAAGATGATTTCATTTTTAACAACAGGAACGAAAAAAACTGCACTGCTCTATTTTTTCAATATTTTTGTGAAAGGCTGTTCTTAGCCCCACAGTAGGATGTTAAAGGTACAAGGATCTGGCTTGTGGAGCTGATGTCCTGCCATGGGCTTTTCATCCAGCCTGAAGAACATATGCCTCTGTTTCTGTGAACCAAACAATCTTGCTGAACTCCTGCATAGATGCTCTAAACTGCTGATGGTGCTAGAAGACTGAAGTGCCGGTCTAAAGTGACCACCCTATGCCACCCCATTCACGCAGCCTTGTGCTGTACCCGTGATCTTTCTTCCTGGATGTTAGCCCATCCTAGTCTAGTGTGATCACCCAGTGCCAGCAGAAGGGGCGAGCATTGATCAAACATGCTGAGTCCTTAGATGTTCTGTGATTCATTGTGGATGGTGCATTATGGCTCTGTGAGAGTTGTGTGCTCTCTTTTTAGGGCACAGTTGTGGAGTTCACAGAGCATGCCACAATAATGTCATGGAATAAGTGTGATTGGATCCCTTTCCAGGGGCCTCAGGTTTTTAGCTATGTAGGCTTATTGTTTCGGTTGCCAGGGTGCCAGACTGTGATTGAGGGCACAGGTTGGGCCATAACTCTGTTACATGGTGAGCTTTATAGCCTTCTGTTGGTGTACCCTTTCCTCTTTAGAGCACTCACAGACACAGCAGTAAGGGGCAGTCAGCTTCTTATAGCTCAACTAGTGTGCATTGTGACAGAGGAGCAGTCGCAAGCTTTGACAAACATCGTTTTGGTGCTGAACTACAAAAATGATGATGCCTTACCTCTTTTGTAATATTTAACATGCATCAGTGTTGTTGTCTTTTTTACTTTTAACTGCAGGGCTGTAGTGTCATCTCCCTTGGCAATTTGCAGGTGAATTTGCAGATTCAAGGTGCTATGACAATTTTCCCCATCATATCAAAGGATAATGCCATGTTAATAAGAGGGGAAATGAAGGCAACCTTCTTTTGAATCCATATCATTGCTTTGATCTAGCTGCTGCAGCATATACCCGTGGGGGTAGCTGTCAAAGCCTAAAATGGGCTTTGAACCACTGATCAGGTGAAACTGCTGCATCTTTCTGGTCCAGGTCAACCTGAGGACAAAGTCTGGGATTGATTCTCAGACAATACCCACTTGTTGGTTGTACTGTACAGATTTAATGGTTACGAAAGATGGCTGAAGATCTGAAGGGGTTGTTAGTATACCTCACAAGCCAATACACTTTATGCCATTGTCTTACTTGTTCCACTTTTTTGTAATCTTCTTGTAAGTGATGATGGAAATAGGATCAGTGCATGAAATGTGATGGCTGTGATGTTTGTTGCCTCATTTAGGGAAAAGACCTTCATTTTATTGCTTTGTTTCTAATCACTTATTAAGATTAAGTATCCAAAAACATTTGGATATTCTGCAAAGGGAGGGGCCGGGGCCCCGACCTTGCTTTGAAACTAATGACAGCGTGTCTAGTAGCAAACTCATTACAAAAGAATTAACATTGTGTCAATTTGCATTAAGTGTAAATGGGATCCTCAGCCTTGCTTTATTTCAGAGACAATGCTTTATTCCTCCTTTGAAACCCATAATACTGAGCATTTGAAAACCTACTTTTAATGGTATGACATACGGCTTCATTTTTTTCCTCTCTCCATGCTTCTCTCCCTTTTCAGTGTTTGACCTGTTCACTTTGAGTGTTCTTAGTTACTAATTCTATGCAACATTCATTCTGAATTTTAAATGGAAGCCAAATAGTTTCCTAGTATTTGTCAGGACTGCCAAGAATTGTACAGCGACTAAATCAATATGTGAATAGGTTCTGAGTTGTAATTTAATTAGAGGGTTTTTTCTGTAAATTTTGGCAAAGGGTTCTTATAATTGATACAAGCACAAAGCTTTGGCTGGATGTTTCTTTTTATGGCATTTTCCCTGCCGGATTCTGGATGTTAATTTTATGGAAGGGCCTCTCTTTGATGTAGTTGTTTTAAAGTAAGGTGATCTGTTTAGCAAGGCGTATTTTGCTCTTTACATGTACATTGTAACATAGAGAAATGTAAATATTACAGTGCTACGTTTTACTGAAATTTTCTAGCCGTTTTTAAACAAAACTAGAAAAGTATTTTGTGTACAGTCCTCAGTTCACCTAGTGTGTTCTTTCAGGTTTGTCAGAAATTGCTGTCAGATTCACACAAAATAAATATGATCATTGTAATGTTAAATTATTCATGATCAATAAATGAATGCTTATTTATTAGCTACTGTGGTGAAATACTTTATAGTCTTTGCATACACACACGTGTGTTTTTGGCTGCATGCATCCATGTATATCCACATTGCTTTAACTTTTGAATATAATTTTACCTGAACAAAAAACTATAATTGTTCAGTCAAATAAATGCTATTTTATAAGCGTGAGTGTAAGAAGGACGGAGTGAAATTTACTGGGTGTACCTTGAGACTCATTAAACTAATTTGGGCATTAGGACCCATCAACAGGTCCTGTTTCCCTCAGGTACTGTTCTTACTTTTTTCTGAAATTCTGAAATATAGGTACTACAATGGATTTAAAAAATCCTATTATTAACCAAAAGGAATCAGTTATTTCCATGGTAGGTTTCACATTGCAACAAAATAATGGATTGTTTCTTTGCACATTCACAGGCAACATAGTTAAAAACCAGAAAATCAATTTGCTTAAGCTGAACATTTGTTAATTTCAAACCGGTTGATGAAAAGTGCATTGACAGGATGCAATAAAAATTGGAATATGATATTGCTGCTAACAAGTGGAAGGTCATACTTAAAACCAACAATGTTATATTTTTGATCTACTTATTAACATTTATGTTCATTTTGGTTGACTTTTTTCATATGGATATCAAAATGCAAAATATATTTTAAACACTATGCATTCTGACCAATTTGACTAGCAGATTCAAATCCGACCTGTGTCATCCTGCACTCCAGAGAGTTGCAACTCTTTGCATTTTCTACATTTTATTTGGCGTTTGTACAAAACATGTAAAATACATACATATTAAAACTTCATACACAGAGATAATAGAAAATAATATATTTATAATTTATACATTTAACGTCTACATTTCTTTGTTAAATCATTACATTATCTAATGTAAAAGTCATATTGTCACTCAAAATACTCTTGGTATAAAATTTCCAATACAAAAAAAATGTACAAAATTCTGTACAGTTCACAAAAGCTGTGCAAATACAGCAAGTTATTCCAAGAAGGATGTGTATCCCCTAAAATAAACATTTACATATGGGATATAAGATCGCCCCAAATATGATACGTCAACATTCCAAACATTTGCTGCATTTCAGATTGATTTGATGCGGGGTGTGTGTTGAGAGCAAACTTGGATTCTGATACCTCTGTCTAAGTTAAGGGATACATCCTCTTATTTACATTTAATTAGTTGTTTCTGTATATAAGATATTTTATTTTATATAAACATAATTTATTTGTTTTAGATTATCTAGGAAACCGTGATTTCTTCATCTTCAGACTCTGAGAAGTCTGAGTGTTTGCTGGATTGACATGGTGACGAGAGGTGCGACTCCACACTGTCTGACAGCTTGCGGCCAGGGGGGGAGTGACAGAGCACTGATCGCAGGCTCTCCTCTGCCAGGGCCTCCTCCTCCCCCGAAGACTTCTTCCCAACATCGCTCAGGTCTGGGTGAGGGTTTAACTTTGTCGGTAGGGTCTGTTCCCGGCACCCCCCAGAAGACAGAAGCTCTCTCTCTTTGGAATTCCTCCATTTCATTCTTCTGTTCTGGAACCAAATTTTAACCTGCAGGAAGCGGCAGAATGAGTCGTTACATTTTGCTGTCGGAAAAAAGCAAGACGTCATTGTAAAATATACCACATATTCAACTGTATACATTTGAATAGTTTTCTACTTATTTATTTTTTTTACTTAAAAAGTATACCTGTGAATCTTTAAGGCCAAGCTTGGCCGCCAGCTTCTTCCTGTCGGGCTTGCTGATGTATTTCTGTTTCTGGAACATTTTCTCAAGGGCTTTCCTCTGCACGTCAGAGAAGACAGCCCGACGCAGCATCCCTCTCCTGGGCTTCCCCCTGGCTGCCAGAGGCCATGAAAACGTGCCTGGGATAGGCACCACTGAAGAAGACGCTAAAAAAAGAAATAAAGAAGTTACTTGAAAAAAATTCTTCCTGAAATTCAGTGCATTCTACCTAGAAAAAGGCAGTTTGTTTGGCGGAAATGAAGCCCAAGAGATGCTCTCCGCATTGCTTTTCAAATCTAGGTGTTGAAAAGTAATCATTCCTGTTCCAAGATCTATAAATATTGAATGCCTTTTTTGTTCTTGTGTTATTAAATAGCATTCCGTTTGCGTGGAATGGCACGAAGCAACTAATTAGCACATTGCTTGGTTCCCAATAGCATTGGTATGGTAAAAAGGCAGAGTATCCTTTAAGAAAATTCCAATGAAAAATAGAGGCGCTAATGAAGCGTGAACGGTAATTGTGTAGTAATGAACTAACAGAAAAAGGCTCAGGACAGGCAGCTAAAGCCATATATTATTTTAACAAAAGAGATTTACACTTTCAAACTAAACACAACTGCATGCCAAGATCATTTGGAGAATACTGATGACTGGGGCCTATTTTTGCCCCCAAATCATTTTCATTAAATGAACACGAAAAGCTATTCATATAGCTCAAGTTGTTTTGTTGAAGTATTCATGCAACCATGAAAAGAATCAAATTCTATTATTATTAGCCGGAATAAAAGCACGAATTAACGACTTTATAGAAGAGATTCTTCTCCACTCAATAATAGGCCTACACAAGAGCGGGAATTTTAAATCATACTCGATATTCTTTTTTAAAATTTAGGTGCGCCATACAAAAGCAGGCTTATGTAATCTAAAAACGCCGGACTACAATAATTAATTTCCACGCAGCTTAACTTTGTTTACGTGTATTTATTATATTTTAAAGGTAACATATATTTTGGTCGTGTATTTAATAAACGGTTATCCTTTTGTAAATCTGAGTGGGATTTTTATATATTCTGTGATTCAATTCAGCAAAACGCACACACCGCACTATGTGGTCTTGTGAGAATATCGAAACGGTGAATAGACCCTAATAGGGAATTAGTCCATGACTGGTAAATGCCTATCAGAAGCATGGTAAAGTCAACGCCGAGTCTGTGTGTGGCTGCCCGGAGGGAGCTGACCAATTGGTCATGGTGCTGAAACCATTGTTAACAATCAGTGGCTAAATGCACTTGCTCTGTGGGAAAACCGGGGCCGTGAAGAGATGCCAAGCAGTTTCGATGTGAGAAGGGGCCCGCCTCAAATTTAGAGCATGACAATTCCGGCTAATTTGTAGATTAGGGGAAACGGTGCAAAATGTCAGCAGTCACTGCTTGTGCTAAATAGGGCATCAAATTGGCGAGACTGATTCCACAATGTTGTACCGCTTCCAGCCTCTGAACCAACAGCCTGTACAACCTCACGGCTTTGCTTGAGAATGTAAAATGTGAGATAAGCAAACAAACAAATCGTGTTCATAGTAATGGCATAAAATAATCAGACGAACCTACCTGGAAAATAGGTGGATCTAATAAATGGGGGGAATGATCCGTCAAAATATGGGAACTGGAAGGCTTTCGGGTGCACGCACTGAATAGAAGGGGCCGATGATGCTGTAATAAAAACGAAACATGCAAATAAAATTAATTAATTATCAGCAGAATGATAAATGTCTTTTTCAGACATGCCTCGTTTCGTTTCCCACCCCCACCCCCAAAAATGTAAACAACACAAATACTTTTACTTTTTAAACTGTCAATCTTAGTATCTACATCAATGACACAACCGCGCTGCAAAAAAAAAATTAAAACAATTCAATAAAGTACTCAAATGTTTTAGAATACAGAGAAAAAAGCTGATCAATTCCTGTGAAATTCACCTGTGGTTATGAGTATCGATAGGTCAGGGTATTTCGGCTGTAACACCCTTTTAATTAGTACTACACTTCAGGAAACTCGAAATAACGGATCAGATGCGTGGAACATTACCGTTTTTGGTTGACGGTGCCAGGATCGCATTAACTCCAAACTTCAGATAGTTGGGGTCGTTGTTGGAAGAAAGTGAAGATTGCGGCGAACATGTTCCGCTTGAGAGTGCCGTGGGGCTGCTGATGTGTTCCGCAGGACTGCTGTTCAGGCTGGTGGCGCCCGTGGTCGGCGGCGAGACGCTGGGCGACGGGACGCTCCGTGACAAGTAGGTCGCCGGCCGGCTGATCCGCAGCAGGTCCTCCACTAAGAAACTTGAGTGAGAAGTGAAAGCTGAATGCAAAGACTGCGGCAGGGACAGAGCTGCTGACGGCCGAAGAAGGGTTGGATACATCGCAGGTGGCGCAATAACACTTGGAAACATCATTGCACCGTTTAGGAAAAAGGGGAAAAAAGTATTTGGAACACAATTTTTTAACTGAGAGGAGAGTTCTTCTGCTAGGATCCAAATGGAAAGACTTCCAGTACTCTTCTGGCCGATCCCTTTACATCAGGGGTTTTATAGTGGACTGCTTAGCAAAGCTCTTTCAAAACTGACAGCTTTAACAATGAGGATCAACAAAGTTCTCCACATGAGTTTCTTTCACTCCGGATTTTAAGGGCCCTGATTGGTGGAATGGTGCAATTTATGATTGGATTAGACTTCATAAGCAAGTTGCAGACAATGTCTGTGTAACAAAGAGGGTGTAGTCATCAATTTTGCATATTGACCGCCTCTCTGGTATTGGTTGCTGTATTGAATCCCAGTAGGTTTTTTGTTTGAACGCGGCGTACATAGGTTAATTAAAAGGGCATTTTAAAAGTTTCAAACGTCGTATTGCCTTGTGAATAAACATTTTATTAAAGGGATCCACAAAATTTATTTGAGCCTCCCCCCTCCCCCGTCATGCTCATAAAATAGGAGTATTATTGTAAAATCTGAAAGACGTTCGAAACGCCGGTAGAATGACAACACAAAATAACCATAATTGGATTTCTAGTTAAAATCCCACTTAATGTAGTCACGTGAAATTTCTTTTTGTTGTTTTTAATACATTTTTTTCCCTGTTTAACTTGCATTAAATTAACAAAAATAAAGGTCCGATTTAGTTCTAATATTATTATTATTATTATTATTATTATTATTATTATTATTATTATTATTATTATTATTATTATTATTATTATTATTAAAGACGACATTTTGTCGAACCACACGGCCTACTGTTTCGTTCAGGGGGCTTGTTTGTATTTCAAGTTTGTTTACTACAAAACTGGAATTCTGTTGTAATAAAGCTTCAGTTTTCCCGTGTAATTATTGCATGGTATTCTTACCTGGGTTGAGATTTTTAACTGTTTAAGCTACATATTTAGTTTTTGAACATTTTTAATGAGCATTTTTAATTTAAAAAATAAATACGTCTAATTGACTGAGGGATTTCATACATTTCAGAAAAACCGTGATACTCCTTATCGAACATTCAGTCTAGTCTTAGTTATGGAATAATGTATTAACAGGATTTCTGGTCACAGAACGCTTTAACAGATGTGTTAAATATTATGAGTTTGAAAAGTCTCCATTCATTTTGCTGGCTCCGCTGAACATTTGCAATGAGAAGTGTGCGGCCCTGGCCGCGCAGCCCTTATCCTATTAACCATGAACTAACTGTCACCCTCAGCTGTTTTTCTCTTTCTTTTTCCAACACAAAGCTTTCAGGAAAAAAAATCGTATTACCCAGTCTTATTTTCAATAGACGGTTTTTGTTCTGGCGCTTTAACCGTTGAATAAAAGTGCATCTGCGATTTATAAAACATTGATATGAAAAGACCCTTAAATCTCACATTAAACTCACATTAAAGAGCCATTGAATGTATCGCACACCGCGGCTCTCTGACTCTCTAGGTTTCTTTTTGTCAGCCTATTTTGTAAACGCATTGGGTTTTGTTTAAAATATTTGCAGAGAAATCATGCACACTTGTGAAATTTTCTAGAAACGCCGAGATAACAAACAGCAAAAACTAAAATCCACAGATTTAAGCGTTGATTTGTTCACCTGTACTAGGGAGAGTCCGTATATTGTATGTGTCCATTATCGTCATCTTAATTTAGGCCAACAGGAGTGACTTCAAATATACTGGGCAGCGACATAACGTGCTATATGTAGGCCTATATAGTACAAGTACAAATCAATGTTATAAATATTTTTTTAAAAATGTGTAAACGAAACGTTATTTTATAGTAGATAATTGTAATTATCAGCGATTCTCGTTTATTTGAAACCTTGCTAATAAACAACAATATATAATTTTACAAGACAGGACGCAGCATTTCAAAGACTAGTCAGTGATGAAACTGGGCTGTGTTCATAGCAGAGGTTTCGGCTTTCTTTGCCGCAGTTCACCTCTTCAATGGGTCACAAATAAATGTGACTTTCTTTCCCTGTGTTCTTTTGCTTTGGAGCTAGTGCGGCTAATTTCGGAGTTTTTCAGAAAAGGGGGAATGTCATTGTTTGTTAGGCTGGGTCAGGACCATGCTGCGCCACGCGTGGATCCAGTTTAATGTGCACAGACCCGAGGCAGGCCACAGGAGCGTAGATGATATGCGCCCTTGGGAGAAAACTGATAATGGCCAAGCCAGGAAAATCTACAAGATTTTATATTCCGAGGTTCTTGTTTTTTTGCAGAACTCTTTTCTGTCTGCTCCTTTAAGAGAAGTGAATCCTGGAGTCTAAGGCTAAGACCTGTGACTAATAGCGTCTGACCGGCGTGCTTTCGGTTTTTCACCTCTAACCATTCATTTAAAAGTGGTTGTTTTCAAATGTATTTCTTAAAAGAAATTCCTTTGAATTTTGTGAACGTGAAGGGAAGAAAAAAACGCTGTCCCGCTTGAGTCACTAAGTCACAGAAGGCGCGTCAAGCGTTGCGGTAATATATACTTGTATACTAACATAATGTTCATAGTAGCCTAACTGTATTTAGGATAATTATGACGGAAACGAGACACTTATTGCTAAGTGTCACTTTTCTTTTTTCCTGCAGTTTTCAGATCAAGACAGTGAGCATTGTTAACTTTTTTGTATATACCTATTCGTTTTTGATGTCTGATGAAATGTTTATTGTAGTTTTTTTCTTTTCTGAAAATAAAAAAATAGTAAATAAGTACCTGCTAATTATAATGCGCCACTTTAATCAGTTACAGTCATTTGAGCTGTATTGTGATGTGATTTTTTTTTAACGAAAAGGCTACTTAAATATGTCGCATGGTTTTATTAGTAAAGTTTTTTGAAGTAACAAAATTTTTAATGCAATTGTATAAGCACATAACTATTTTAGAATGATTTGAATCAATGCTATGCATTTAAGGAAGTTTCTTTATATGTCTGCATGTATTTTACGTTGTGAAACGTTTCGATGTAGACACGTAATTGTCATACTTGAATAAATACAATTAACGCTTAAACAGGTAATTTGAGGGCTGTGCTAAATCGGAGTAAAACTCCACCATGAAATTATTCCTTTAAAAATACACATTCATCAGATTTGCCTTCGTCTTTCTGACTGACCAAAAGCTGAGCCGTCCGGGGCAGACATATTAAGACACCTAACACAGCATCTTCACAATTCATGGTGAAAATAAGTAACTGTTAGACGTTCAAAGCTTTTTATTCCTCTACTTTGCCCCGAAAATCCCTCTATTGTGCCAATCAAGCAGATGGTTTGCAGGAAATATAGCTTAGCCCTGGTGACCGAAACTAATTTCAACTAGCTTTCCAGGCTTGGCACGTTTGTTTTCCCTTTACCAAATAGCGCAAAACAGCTGGCTTTGTTGAATTAAATAAAATAAAGACAAATTTTAAACATATTATTTCCATATAAAATGTCTAGCCACCCGTCTTACATGCGGCCCACCTGTCCGTAAAACAGAAAACTTGGATACATTCAGATGAAAATGTAGCAAAAAGGCAAATGGGAAATCTATACCTTCTCCGCAACCTCTATATCACAAACCATTTGACTAGATATATTAAGACTTGACTATCGTCTTTTCCCCACTTCTTTTTGGATTAATTGCTTCATTGTGTTTAGGCTATGAGAAGACTAACTTTTTGATACTTTCCTGATAATCAGAAGGAAAAAGGGCCGTCGTTTTCGCATGTGTTAACACGTCTATTTTTTCTTAATAAATAAATTGCATCCTGATACATTATCAAAATTTTCCGTTTATTAAAAGATTATTTGAATAGGTTATATCCTGAGTAATTAATTTCCAAAAAAGTCATGAATTGTGATATCGTTTAAAATGGGATGTTAAACAAGTGCTTCAAGGGGTTTCGAAGCCAATATACAGAATTATTAGTAGTATTCTGTCATTAATCCAGACGTGCGTTTCATTCGTTATTTATCTTATCTTATTTATATATTTAGGGCATAAGCAAAACAAAAAGAACACATGCATCATGTCGGATAATTTAAATAATATGAGTTAATATACAAATTTAATACAAATAATAATAGGCAGTACGTAAAGTCTTTAATTTTTGTTTAGTTTACTGCTAGAATAAAGTTCAGATAGACTTTGGACTACCGACTAGAGAACAAAAGGCTACCAGTCTCATTTAATTTTAATTATATTTCAAGTGCCATATTTGAATATAGTTGAAATTAGCATGATAAACAGTTAAGATTACGCAGTCACAGTTTAAACACCACGTGTGGAGCAGGAGGTCTTTGTTATAACGCCCTGGGTAAGCCTGGTCCGTCCCAGTTCTTGTGCTGTCATCTGTTGGGGAGATCTAGCCCACCGCATGATGCACAAAAAAAGATCCGGAGGCCGCAGAACACTGAAAGGTTTAGCGACGCCAAAAGAAAATTTGACAAGCATTAAATCGATATTAACTTTGCATTTAACATACCACCCGCCCCCCACTTTTTAAATATGAAAAAACATATCCCTTTGGACAAAGCCTTCCAGTCTATTTGGATTTCAGCGCACCTGTTCTTTGATTTGCTGGCGGCAGCATCAGAGAACGTGTGTGTGTGTGTGCGTACGTGCGTGGATTATGTTTATATTACGTTGTGGGGACCAAGCGTACCCCATAATGTGGTAAAAAAAACAGTTATTTTACCTCACAAAGATCTGTGAATGCGATCAAAAAGTAAAAATGCCACAAGTTCCGTATTCTGTTTGGTTACTTATGGTTAAGGTTAGGGCTGGGTAGGGGTTAAGGTCGTCATGTTGGGATTGGAGTATCCCCCATAGAAATGAATGGAGAGTCCCCACAAAGATGAGTAAAGGTCTCTCTCTCTCTCTCTCTCTCTCTCTCTCTCTCTCTCTCTCTGTGTGTGTGTGTGTGTGTGTGTGTGTGTGTGTGTGTGTGTACGCGGATAGAGCTGAGTTTGTAAAAGATTCACTGCTGTCAGGTAGGAATTGATCACAAAACATCTTTATAAGATGTACATCCTAATATGTAAACACACACACACACACACACTAGACATCAGAAAAAACTCTAAGGTGTAACATTTAATTTTTGCTATTAAACTGGTTTCTGATTCTTTCATCATATAAAGTTACAGAGATTGAGTTGAATTGGGGAGGACATATTTTTGATTTAAAGTATTTTTTTTTTCATTTAACAATTTCCACTTTATGCAAGGTTGTGATTAAAATGTAAATTATTCGGTGCATTTATAAGATTAAATGTCTTTTCGTACTTTATCATTCCATAGAATTTCAGTTAATTTATATTTAACAACATTTTTACTTGATGAACTGACATACTCCCTCAGGCTACTTAAATAGTAGCTGAGAATGAATCATTTTGAATTTTTAAATAGCCATTCATTGTAATTTGCTTATTCTCAAATATGAACATATTGGGTTGTTGGGAACTCCAAATCATCTTAGCATCATCTAGAGCTGTAGTTCTCAACATGGATTGCGACCCAAAAGTACGCATGGAGCCATTTGCATTGGGTCAGGCATCGTGTGGTTAAAAAAATAGTCTGTTTTTTTTTCCTTACATCTGACTTTTGTTTTATTGCCAGCACTCTCCCCCCCATTTTTGGTGACATAAACAAACAAACAAATAAATAGACAAACAAATACATAAACACATAAATACAACAACAAAAAAACTTAGGTCGTGGTTTAATGACTGAGGAATAATGTGGGCCCTGAGGTTGAACCAGCTGAGATGCACTGATCTAGAGGAATTGAAGTTTGGTTCTGTTTGTTTGTATACATACATATCAATATAAACACAAGTCTTAGGCACTCAAAGAAAATGTCTACACTATTTACCTGGTATAAGATGTATTTGTTACAGCCATTTGTACCTTTGAGTATGTAACTCTTTTCATTTAACTCTTTATTGATATCTCAATAAATATATAGGAAAGTACTTTTCTTCGTAATAATATTAGTGCATCATCATTGTGCCAAGTTAAATATGAACTATTGACAGTTTTAATTTACCATTTCAGTATTTTTCATATATACAGTCATTTAGAGTTTACCACGAGATGTGTTGTAAAGTATGTACATTTTTCCTTTTTATTGTAGGTCATATTAGTGACATTTTCTTAAATACCTTTTTTGAAAAACTATCTGGATCAATAAGAGGTTTCAGTTATGTTGTGATTAACCATGCAGACTTTCCTAAGAACATGCTGACCTATGTATGAAGTGCGAAACTCTCTATTACACACTCTGTTGTGCATATTGTAGTAACCCTTGTATCACAGGCTTTCCATAGAGTTTGTTCATTGTTTTGCATCTATGAAAGTGACCTGATGCTACCTGCTGTTGATACTGTATACTCATCCATACCTTCTAATTGTCTTTGTCATAACTTGCTCCAAGATGCTGAAAACAGGAGGTATCTTTCTCCTGACTAGCCCTTAAATAAAAATGCTAATTTAGACTTTCGATTGAATTTGGAGTCGCACATTTATAGAAAAAGCTAGATTCAAATGATTATATTACTCAGTCAAAATTGACCACGAAGTAAACATCTTAGAATAACATGTGTAAAAATTCAGGTCATATTAAGAATAAAGACTTACTTTTTATGTTACTCCTCAACTCCTAGAATATTGAAATTTGAGGCCCAGCTCTTGCTTAAAATAAAAAACAACATCTTGGCTGGTGGTTCTGAAAACAAATGATGAATTCGCTCATTAGCACTAGCTTGGTCATGGGGGCTCACTGCAAATCAATGTGGCAAATGTATTTTATTCAAATTTTAATCTCATTAGGCCTTATATAGAGACACTGATACGGTGTGCCTTTAGAAAGGGTCTACTGCACCTGGCAGGTTGTTTAGGAAAATCTTGTAAACGCCTCTGGTTAAAATGTGCTCCAGGGAAGCCAAAGCGTCGCTGCGCAGCATAAAAAAGGACGATCTTTGTGGTTGTCAAAACTGGTTTAATTTAAGGGCCTTTAGGCAACAAACCATCACCCCCAACACAAAAAATGACCCCTCAGTTATGCTAACCTAAGCGTTATTCTTGTTGATAGTTATAATGGGAATGCAGTGGAGAAACCTTCTCAATAATATTCAGGAGGGTAGACACAAAAAGGCACTTTCCCTCTGAAGGAGGAGCCCTTTATAAACCTGGGTGCTTGTATGGGGCTCTGGTGTAGCATAAGGCAGCATCGGCAGTTTGGTCCCATCAGCACAATCTTTATCTTTGTTTTAGGGCTGGACTTGGAAAGCAAAGGAAAGCACCTTGTCGAAAGAGGCCCATTGAGAATGGGTGACGGGTTGAGCGTGGGGGCTACGCGGTGGTAGCGTGGGTGCTTGTTTACCAAGGAGGAGCCAGGCTTGTTCGCCAGCCGTATGAATGGGGGACGCCAGCGCCTGTTCGCTGGCCAGTATTGATGTGGTTTAGCCGAGTAATCGGATTGTAAGTGAGCCATGGTATTTATGTCAGTTCGCATTTCGTCAAACAAATAATACGCACGGCCGCGGAGTGCGGATTCGGTATTGAGACTTTGGCCCACGGTTCAATGTTAAAGAAACCCAAAGCCTCATTTAATTCAAATATAATTCTCACTCAAGCGTTTACTGATTGATACATTTGCATAACAGCAGAAAACCTTTGCCTTTTCAGTGGTGGTGTGTGCGTGTGTGTCACAGAGAGAGAGTGTGTGCATGTCTTTTTTGACAGGTTCCCTGGCCTCACCCCTGTTAGTGAAGTCTACTTTGTGAGGAGCGAGACTTTCTCTCATGGATAATCAAGGAAGGTGAGAGAGATGGCAGGCGGGCAGGCGG
>JAABNY020000087.1:504448-515553 GCA_015164015.2 Brevimyrus niger | reverse complement strand
AAATTTTATTTGATCCTTGCAGATAAAAAGATTTTAAGCTATGTATTTCAATCCCATCTGTATTTTAATCTGACGGAAAAAATGCTACTGCTGGTCTGTAATTTGTGTACAGGTCTGCACATGACTCAGTACTTTGCTGTGGCAGAAACCATCACCGATAATATATGTACTCATGGAAGTGCAGTTTGGGTTCTTCCTTTTCAGCCATCAGAGTGGGGTCTTTCTCGACTTCCATGACTTTTAGCAGCTGTGGGAATAAACTGAACTTGTTGCCTGTGGCAACTTAGCAGCTGCTGAATAACATCGCCTTCAAGGAAAACACTCAAGGGATTAATATCCCCAACTTGCGGCTCTGAGGAGTACTTTTGAATTTTCTTTAGAATCGAGTACTCTGTAAACTCACAGCATAATGCTGTACAATCAATACGTATTTGTATTTATATAGTTGTAATGTGACGTCTAACAGTTATTAAACATTCAAATTTCACTTGTGAATACAGCTCAAAAAAATCCATGCCAAAAATGTATTTTCATTAAATAATAATTTAAAAAAAAACTTAAACACAGACTTTTTCTGTCTTGCTGGGAGTGAAAACAGGGTCTGAGGTGAGGATGTCAGTTACCACACAAGTGCAGCAGTGCATGTCTTGGTTGTGCCTTGCCTTTGTTAGGGCCGCACATTGGAGAACAGACGTACACATTAAATACCGAGTGTCTGGTCCCAGTGAAGTCCCTCCGAAATTTGTAGCCGGCAGTTGTGGCAGACTGCATTAGACACTCCAAATGGTACACTTTTGCATTTGAATGTGCCAGTGATCCCAGTTCCTTAGAGACAGCTACACCACTAACATCTTTAATCCTTAAAATACTGTCAGCCCCCCTGAATGCCGCCGATCTAAGCATATGTGTAATTATTCTGTAATGCTCCCCAAAATGTGATTTCTACCATTTGCTCAGTGGATGCCCCCACCCAGGACCCTCCTTTGTAGACCAAATAATTGTTTCTTTTTTCACTGATTCTTGAATAAAGGGTGAAAGCTGCAAATGAGCCCGTGTGAGCAAAGCCACATATAAACTGATGATTTACATACTGACAGATTGTCCTTAAAAATGCTTTATTTGTTTGGTGGCACATTACAGTCATGAAAAGGCAGGTTAAGATTGGATGGATGTGAAGGACAGAGTCCTCCTTTTGGTTTAATGAAAGTGTGTGAGTAATCAGAATCTGCGATTCCGTGCATGTTTTTGTGAGTGTAGATGTTTATTTTTTTAATCAAAGTGGCTTAATTTGTTAGTAAATCGAACTAAATGTTTTTTTATTCTGAGATATGATTAACCGAAATTAAGAATTATATGCAGCATTTGTTAAAATTTGTGCGATTTCAATAATTATATTCCAAATGAAAAAATTGCCAATATTTTAGGAGGGAAGACTTTTTTATTTACAAGGGATAGAATGTGCAGCACATGTAATGTTATAGTAATTAAATTGGCATGATTTCCAAAACAATGTGTTGGTTTAACTCAGAATAAATATAATTATGACCTTCCTCTTTCTTGGGTACTGCTTGAGTTACTTGACTTGCTTTAGCTCTTTGCCCTAAAATTCAAAGTTGAAAAACTGTTGCTGCTGCTCTTGAACATTCACTGTAAATCAGAGCTGAATGCAGTTGCACTCGGTTGTTTATATCAAAGTTCTTGAATCGTTCTAATAAAGGGGCCTGGCTTTGTGGGCCTAAATAAAGAAGGCGATATTACACCACAGCCAACATTTAATTTGAAGAGACTAAGGAATGTGGAATTAACTCACAGCTAGCAAGGAGGGAAGGCAGTTATCCAGAAGGTGGGACACATTTGCATGTTGGGGTTCCATAAGCCGTTAAACCCTATATATACATTGAGTTGCATCAATGAGTTCCAGTTAATTAGCTAGAAGTATCACCTTGAGGAGGACTTTGAAAAAGTCACATTCATCCCCTTTGCACTTTCTTACTGAGGAATAATGAGCGGAGATGACATAGGCAAAGGCGGCTCTCTCCAGTTTTAATTTGAACCCTCTCTTTAATAGACAGAGTCATTGTGTCTAATGGGACATTCTTTTGGCAGAGGGAGGCCTTAAAGTGCAAGTCAACAATGCCTCCACTACTCTGGAGACGAAAGAGAGGAATCCAAAGAAGAGAAGGCTGCTGCTGATTCTGGCGTTTAATTAAGACACTTCACTCGGTCTGTGGTGCTTTATTCCATAGTTTGAGATGAGAGTATTGAGACAGTTCCTCAGAAAATGAAAGTGGGGATAGAAAGGCTATTTGGAGAAAAACAAATCATTAAGATTAATTAAAATTTGCAGTCATTACTTAAGAGCAATGTGTTTGCCATTTCTAAGACTGTGCACATATGGTGAGTGTAAGAAAATGTTTTGAGTTAAATTGCAGAGAAGCATTCTAGAAATTTCTGACTGATTTGGACCAATCACTTAAATAGTTGAGTAATTTCAGTGTTTTGATTTATGTATCTCTTAGTAATATAAACTTGTAAGAGTGTCTACAACATATACATTTTAACTTGTTTCAGCTATTTATTTATATTCTTTTTAGTTGCATTATAAACTATTTTGTTTTTTAAGAAACAAAAATGCAAGTATTTTCTCTAAATTTGACATAATGAAATAAAAAAAAAAAAAATCAGGTTGTAGAATTCTCTTTGGAAAAAACAACTATATTTGTATAATTACAACACAAAAATCCATTTAATTTAGTAACACTAATTAACAAATAACAGAGTTGGAATATAATCAAATTGAGCATGTGCTACAAATAACAATCTAAAATCCAATTTAACTTTGTTTACATATAAAACACAGTCTGATTTTGTCAGTGCCTTGATATTTTTGTTTCCAAAATGCATCAGTATCCATTTCCTGAATGGCCCTTAAACCAACAATACTGGATTAACTTAAATATTTATAGCAAGCTATGAAAATGTTGGTAGGAACATTTCAGTTTGAAGCAGAAGTAACAGCTTGTGAGAGCTAAATCCCCCCTCACAGAAAGGCTGTGTTGATCTGAATAAATTCAATTTTTAAAAATCCTGCCTTGATCTAAGCTTGCTTAAGTTCCCTAAGGTCCAGGGACTCTAGGGGTCAAGGCCAGTAACAAAGGGTAGGGAAATCTGCCCTCTCTCATATTTCTTTGGAATATGTCGTAAGCTCCCACGTTGCCACCAAATGCGTCGGTAATAATAAAGATTAAGAACAGTAGCTCTAGAGGAAAGAGCCTTTCAGATCTTTTGGGGCTTAACCTCGGCTCATAGTGTTCAAGTTCAAGAAAGGCACAGAGATCATGCCCCCTTATCGCCTAACAGTCATTGTCAGCTGCTGTTCATTTTGGCTGTCTTTGAATAGGATCTGTGTGTGATTAAATCAGAGACACTATCCCCAGTGGAACAGCCCAGCAATGTATTTATCATTAAAGAATCATGAAACTAGTTCACATAGAAATGTCTGTTCTTGAGTATTTCTGAGCAGTTTTTCTTCTGTCTGTGAACAGCCTTTGCTTTTGTTGCAGTACATTTATATATGTTTATATACATAAATGGGTTAGGATCCAGCAGAAACATGTATTGACGCATGTATTGAAACATGTAATGCATAAATTTGCGTTATATGTAAAGACGTCTAAACAACATTTGATGAATAACTGTTGTATTGTCATTCAAAATGATTGAAGAGGATTCCAATTAAATAAAGCTAATTATCTATCATTTTAATAACACATTTATGCATGTAGTAGTTAACAACTATAATTAGGCAATGTAACTGTTAATTTTAAAACATCTTTTTGAGTTTCTAAAATAAGAGGAGACTAATGGAAGTGTAAGTGTGTCAGGTGCCGGTTGCTGCTGCTTGTTGCCTGCCGGTGTGGACTCCAGGGTTTCTACTCCATGCGGGGTGTCCCAGGCCGGAGCCAATGCGGCGTCAGGCCGGACAGCCATGTGTCTCATGTGCTAACAAGAGTGCGTCCTGCACGGGCCGCGAGCTGCACAAACCAGGCCCACGATGGCCAGATTAGCTGGAACAGATGGAAGGGTCACACTCCAACAACTCTACACAGCCACATAAAGACAATGTTTAAGTGGAGTTCATTGGCTCTGACAGATACTGTCAATCAAACCCGGTGCCCCTCACCCGAACGCTAGCAGGTCCTCTTTAAAGGCCAGGCGAAGAAAAAGAAAGACGCATTGTTGATGCGCTGAAGTCTTCCTCGTCACCATCGTTGCATTCATCAACTTAACTCACCAAAGGACCACAGCAGATGCGAGGACCCGGGGGGGGGGCTGGGGGCAGTGACTGACTGTTTCACTGCACCCAGCTTCATATCAGTCAAGCATCCGGAGCACAACTACTTTCAGTATTCTGGGCTTTTTCATCTTACTCTTATCATATATTTTCATCTTATCATATATTACAATACAGTAATATATATTCAATATAAATTAAGCACAATTTAATATATAGTGTCCTTATTTCTATTTCTTAAACAATATAGGGATACAATAATACTGACATTATGCTCAATCCATATTGTTTTTATCGAAGTAATATTGACTATAAAGTTACAGTAATGTGCTAAAATAAAGTGCATGGTGGGTATGTACAATAAACATATTGAACAAGTTATTCTACACTGCAAAACTATTGATTTACCTTCTCGGTAAACATGGCGAGTGCCTCTGAAATAGCATGCTGATTGCAGTGAGTGAATACTTTTCTCATTGGCTGATGTGATCTGGAGCCGACGAATCCAAAGCAGCGGACCGGGACAATGTTTCATTTCACAGGACAGACTTTTATCCAGGATATTGAGTATCAATTTATCCTCACACTCTGGATCCCTCTGAGAAGCTCCGGCTGACACAGCTCCGTTGCAACAAATCAGGGGTCTTTACAGCACAGCTAATAATTAACTGCCTGTTAATATCAGGAAGCTCCCAGTTGCTGCTTCAGCAGGTCCTACTCTGTCTTTTTTTTTACTTATAGAGCAGAACAATGGAAAGGAAGGAAGGAGGTACAAAACCTCACCAGCTGTGTTCCTAGAACAAGATAAATAAGCTTTACTTTAAAACATGATAAATAAGGAAAGGCACAGTTTCCTCAGAAAGATGTGTGTGAGTCTTACGGAACACATTTAATAGGCTCTCCATAGTTGTGTTATATTCATTGGCTCAAATAAAATAGAAATGTGAAATTGGAAATCGAAGCATTATATGCATATGTGTAGCATGGCCTTGTAGATGGATTTGTTGTGGAATTTCTGCAGTTATTCTTCGTATCACATAGAAATCAACAATGCAGATGCATAAATTAACATCGAATGTAAAGGTTTAAACAATATCATACATAAATACACATATGTAAGCCAAAACCCCCAACACATACATTTTAACATAAAAAATAAAGAACAGTGAATAATACTTGTTTTTTCTATCATAAAACATCATTAGTTGTTTAAATGCAGAAGCCTTCCAGATTTAAGCAATAAATGGATTTAATCCTAAATAAAGATGCACTATCACCACTATGCATACATGAAAACCACTTCTTCATGCGAAAAAATAATTTATGATACAGCCAAAGTTGATACTATTTCTCTGTACCTGGAGCTGTGAGCAGCAGAAAGGAGCCCTGCTTTAAAGGCAGCCGCTGCCCAGTGGCAGGCTCCCATTGTGTGGCTGCGGAGAGGGGTGGAGCCCTTGGGCTTTGATTATGAACAGGGATTCATTCAGAGGCATCCTCAGGCCGGCCTGGGAGCTGCTCACATCACCGGAAAATTCAGTAGGAGAAAAAGTTTATGGAAGCGAGTAGGAGTTTATTCACCAGCGTCAGAGGCTTTTCAGGGCCGTGAGTGAGAGGCTATAAGGGGGCAATCAACCATGGGCTGGGAATTATCTCTGTGGGTCTCCCTACCTGTGACGACCCCTCAAGTGCAGCTAAGAGTCTCATTCATTGAAAGGAAGAACAATGGCCAAGGGGGACAAACAATTCCGAGGAGTCTATCATTCTGTATGGTGTTATCTTAGGCACTGAATAAAACCAGGCTTCCCCCTTTCTGCCTTGTAGTCAGCACTATTTTCAGGAGCCAGTGGTACTTTTCAGGCCTCATTCAGAACCTTTCAACAGGTTCATGAGGGCAAGAAGTGCAGTATATAAAAAAGGATAATAACTTCACTTGACTGCGGCCGGCCTGCGGCACCAGTAACTGAGCAGCCAAGCCTGCATAAACTCGCCACCTCCGCAGGCAGCACCACAGCGGAATCTATTGCATCCATTGCGAAGTATCTTGCCATTCACATTCATATATATTCCAACCTGCTGCCTTTGCTGGAGTTCAGCATTCAAATATCCTTTGGGTTTAATTTTATGTTGACTGTACAATATTTAATGTTTCCAGTATTGTTATGAATTCAGAAATATTAAAAATAATTATATAAAATTATTTCCGGTAATGTACATTATATGGTAATGATGCCTAAACAGGAGAAACAAACATTTGGGATTCTATGTTAAAAGCAGAGCAAATGGAGCATAAATTACTACTGGATAAATAGAGTAATGCTCCATTGAGATTGTGTGTGTGTGTGTGTGTGTGTGTGTGTGTGCGTGCGTGTGTGTTTGTGTGTTTGTGTGTGGAGGAGGCTTGCTTCCTCACTACTGTGAGGGGTTATAAATGGGGGTTTCCTGGCCACCAGTACCCTACCTCACAGAGACAGGGCCCCTGCCTGTGGGAAAGAGGAAAGCATGACTTATCTGAACATATGGTTTCGTGATTCAAGTCAAAATGTCTGAGCCCTGTTGCATCTGGTGCCATTTCAGTTTGTTAGAGATGCCACACAAGGCTGTGACGAAAGGAGAAGAAACGAAGAAAAATACAGTTATTACACACTCAAGGGCCATTTTTTCGGCTCATTAGCCAGTGGCCTCCGTGACCAATCAGGTTTTGTCACCATTTCTGGGTCATTATGCCTTAATTTTTTTGCATAGTTATTCAGCCGTCACTTGAGGAAAAATGGAGGGCTAAGAAAATACTGCGCTTTCAGTAAAAAAAAAAAAAAAAAAGTCAGTCAAAAATAATAAAAGTTGAGACAAATTGGGGAAAGGGCCTTAAACTGATGAAATGATCATTGGTTTAAAAGGGGACAAAGAGGCACTGGATTGGATTATAGACTCGCTTCTTTCATATGAAAAAGGGGGTCCTTACTGACCACCACTTGCTGGGTGCGTTTGAGAAGATCGTACATCCTAAAAAAAATCTGTCTGTCCTCTCTGGTGCTAAAGGCTCGTTATGATCATATGCACAAAAACACGTGTACCAATATATGCACAGATTGCTTTTTTAGAAACGTCTTTAAGCAGCGTAGGTGAAATGGGAGTTGTGGTGGCGCAGGGCTGTAAGACTGCCCCCCCCTCTGCGGGTCAATGCCTGGCTAGTGTTGATAATGAGGCCATGAGGAGGGGGAGACACTAGTGTCAATCACAGTACCCAGCGACACAAAGGGCCATAATTGGCGTGGGTCCATCTCACCCCTCCGTCCCAGTAGGCCACCGGCCCCCACGGCCCTTTCCTGCATCTACCCCAGCCAACTGCAAGCCATTTATCAGGGCCAGAGTTAGGGGAGACCCCCCCCCCCCCCCCGGCACACACACAACCCCTCCCTGGCCCCGCTGCACTCCCTCCTATGCCAGCGGGCGCCGCACAAAAAATGCTGTGTGGACCGTGGCAGACGTACCATGTAACAACAAATTTATAACAGGCACACCATGGAAATGGTTGTGTCAATAAAATGACTGATGGTGGAGTGAGGGACAGGGAGGGGGGCTGCTGCCAGCCGGGTACAGTTGTGGTCCTGGGGAATATGGTGTGTTAGTGTAGAAGTGAGCGTGGCGACCGTTCTGAGCCAAGTTAATGTAAGATCTGAGTCGTCTTTTACAACACAGGCACTGGACTGTTTCATTTGCTTTATATTGACCTTTTTCCTGCTTTTAATCTTCTGAAATAATTTTATTTTTGTTTTCAGTATATTCTAACTAGTGCCATTATAGATTTTCATTTCTGGCATACCTTTACGAACCTTAAAAAATATAAATGAGCAGCTTGAGAACCCTAAAACAATCCTAAACCAGTAGATCTTGGTTAATCCATGGATTCCAGTTTATGTAGCAGAATTGCTCTACAGTAAGTTTCGATGAAACATAATCAAGCGATAGAGCAGAATGTTGTAGACGGAACGTCTCATTTCAATTATTTCCGTTTTGGACACGCTGACCCATTCTGTCGCAGTGTATATGACCAGACCTCCACAGGGCATTCTACTTCCGGAAGTGGTTTTGTATTCATGCCTAATCTGCCACTATTGCCCCCCTTCCCCAGGCTGAAGCTGCATTGTCATCTGAAGGAGTTTAGCTGGGAATCAGAGCTGGACCACCAGCAGTCTGTGGCACTGGGACCTGATATACTCATATTTCATTATGTTGCTGATGGCGTGCCGGATCCTTACTACCTTTTTATGGTACTGGTGTATGGTGAATCCTAGGGAAATATCATAAAGTATTATAATACATAATACATAAATCTGTACAAAGTGGAATATATATAATATATTATATAATTCCACTTCTGTTGAGTTATAATTGCACTTTTTCTTGCAGTCTTGATGTATTTCCTGCAATATTTCAAATTAATGCATTGTTTCATTATCTCCTCAAAAGATAAAAAAGGTCATGATTATATTTGTTTTTCTTTCATTTACTTTTCCACAAATGCCATAACAAGTGCACTTAATCAATACTCCAAACGCATGCCTAAAATTGAACTAGCCATGTATGTTGTCTCTGAATGAATGAGCTGCCAGGCACCAAGCACAGTCCTAATTCCTGGTGTCTAATACAAAGACAGCAATTATATGCTAATCAGTGTAACTTACTCATACCTTTCTCTTCCACTTTCTCCCTCTGTCAGTACAAGTTGGTGAAGTGGCAAATGTTTAGTCATGCCTCCTTATTAAGTCATTAGCTCTTTCTAGGGTCAGGCTAAAAGGGAGACAACTCTGCTGCTTTTGGACCCAATTTAGCTGCACTCTTCATACAACGTTAAGTGCTTGTCTGGAATATTCCACAACAGACCAGTTTAGATAAAAGATCTGCGATTTTAATTGAATTTTACAAATATGTGACTACTACAGTTTTGGTTAATGGATTTAATGATCTGCTCTGTCAAAATGAGGCTAATTATGAAATCAATTTTACCCAGTTATGGAAGATATTAGCCTGTTTCATTTTAGATTCAAGATGAATAATTAATTGTTTAAGTGAAGGTTAACAGAATAATGTAGATTCCACTGCTAGTCTAAAGAGCAATGGCTATAAAGTGGACAAAGGAATAAAGTCGATCAATAACATAAATTTCACTATGTGAAATGTATATAAGTAGTAAAGTGAATTTGAAACATGGCACATATGTGGACAACTTAAATCGAACCATGAGAACAGGTAGGAGGTGGAATAGAAATGTAATCCTCAGTGGCACCTTATAAATATACTGTGACACTGTTCAGGTGTGCCACACGTTATATAGGTTAATAAAGAAGTTAATTTTTATAAAATCAAGACCCTCGAGTGCTGTCATCTTGAAACACCCCCAGCTCCCGTATTCTACCCACACACAGCCCCACACACCCCCATCTCTTTCCCCATCTCCTTTGTTAATCTAATGTACATTTACTAGTTGCTTGGCCAGGGACATCTGCTCCGTGCAACCAGTCAATATTGTGGAAAAGTTCAAAGCAGCCAGTTCATTAGCTGTGTCAGCTTTACAACCAGAAGGTAACGGTCTGAAAGTGAGCAACAACAATACAGGACAATGGTGGCCTCATCAAGCAGTGATTTATCATGATGGGGAGCCCTGTTTAACCTTTGGCCAACACTAGCCTCCTTCCCCTTGAAAGACTCTATTGTCAGCCACAGAGGCTCCAACTGTGTGAAAGAGAAAAAGATGATGTAGTTAAAGTCAAATTAAAATTTTAAATATCACAATAAATGGAGAAGGTCTCTAAGGAAGATGGGCGAAAGTCATGGGGAACGTCCAAAACTTTCCACCTTTCCATGAGGGCTAAGGAGCATTATGTCACTCTCCTCTCTTTAAAAGCAGATACATTTTTGAAACCCCCAGCATCTTTCGTTTCACATTCTGTGAGCCTGGGCTGTCTGCCTCTCATTCACTCATGAGATTTTTTGTGTGTTAATTGTCTATTTACTGCAGTTTCTTCTCACTTAAGTGCCGAATGAATTTCTTTAGCCAGTTACTCCATTTTTACGGAATTTCAATCTATTCACCTCCAATTCAGCCTCATTTTCTTGTTTTGGATCAAGGCAATAAAAAAAAATAAAATAAAATAAAATAAAAATCTTCATGAGTAATGATGCAGTTTGTTACCCACATCCTGTAATAGATACTGAGCCATGCTCGAAGTCCCCATATTAACATTTCAAAAGTGTTAATATAACTAATAAGAATAATATATGCTTAACATATTGTAAAAGTTAATGGCGTATTCGGCACAGACCATGTGCTGCGGTGTAAAGTTCTGTGCACGGGGTTTCTCCCAAAAGGCCCACCCCCCGCATCCATTTGCCTAAATAAATCTCAGTGCAAGCAGGGTGGATAATGTATCAGCCGTGGTTTGTAAACTGTTTTGTTAACAATGCATTGTAAAGAAAAAGGAGAAGAGGAAAAAGCAGTCCGGCACTGAATGAGGAACAGTTGGGAGGGTGTGGAGCGAGGCCTGTTTGGGACAGGGCCCGCTATGCCCCCCCACCCCCAACCCCGCCCCATCCTAACAAGGCCCTCGCTTAGTCACACCACCTGCCTCCTCCATTCTTCACACACATAACTGGCCCTGACAAGCTGAGCAGACGGAGTCTCCCGGGTCCAGCGCCCCCCCCCCCCCCCCCCTGGGGGGGGGGGGGCGGCACGGCGCGGGGGGGGGTCTCCCAAAAAGAGGCAACAAATCTAGGATCAAAAAAAATCAAAGACACCGGAGCCATCGGGGGGGTA
>JAABNY020000087.1:493247-504438 GCA_015164015.2 Brevimyrus niger | reverse complement strand
CCCTTTTTCCCACCCACAACCGGCCCCGCGAAAGTGGGGAAGCGGGGGGCCCCCGGGCCCGGCCCCCCCCCCCCCCCCCCATGGGGGGGGGGGGGGCAGACGCTGCGAGGGGAGCTTCGGCCAAAGGAGGCCACAAATTGAGTGATCAATAAAATTCAGATCACAGGCACCATCGAGGGGTCAGCCAACGTGGCCACCATCGTCCTGGGGCCTTTGTCCCCCCACCCCACGCCGTGTCATTACCGCTCTTTATCTGCTCATTACCACTCACACTTTGCGGCTGGTGTGGAGAATCGGCCATGGAGAGAACACTGGGGTAATTAGGCAGCTTTGGGAGCAGGGCGTGTGTGGGACAGAGTCGTCGAAGGTGTCCTATATGAGGCCCGATGGAGCTCACACTCTGATTGGATTGCAAAGACGTCACATATGAAAAATCGTTTTGAACCGATAAGAAAACCTTGTATAGGAAAACAGTTGACCAAGCTATTTCATTAACCTTTATAGTTCCACTACAGGTATCACTGTACCTGCAATGGGCCTTGCAGAACTTGAGAGGGTCAGTTTGTTAAGTGTGTAAGGAGAATTCTAATGCTCCTGCCCTATGAATGTCTCACCTTCCTAAAGAGCTCTGACATCAGGGACGCCCCGACCCACAATATCTCATCATTAAAGTACTCCGTGGCTCTAATGGTCTTGATCCTGCTTGGCAGACAAGAATTCCCAGTAGGACACTACAGATCAGGTCAGATGAGGAGCTGATAAGCCATTAGTCCCATTCCCTGCTGACCGGCCAGTGTGTGGCCAGCAGGGCCATGCTAACACCACCCAGGGCCCCACCCTGTTCACACAGGTTTTTATCCACTCTCCTAATTGGCACCAAGGAAAATTTTACAGGGTCACGACCAGAGGGAGTTGATGATGACACCTGATCCAATCCCCACTTAAAATCATCTGCTGTTAATATGTCCCGTCAGCTCGAGTCACTATTCTTTCATGATCATCCCTTTGAGGAAGGGGCCTTGAAGCAGTGCACATTGCAAATGACAAGGGAAAACACCGTTTTGACAGTGACTGACACAGCTTGATTGCCTCAACAATGTCACACTGACACATTATACACTGTAATAGAACAAATATTGTTAGTTTTGAAAAAAAATCCAGAACCCCTTTAACTAATGTTGAATATACTTATGCGTAAAACTGAATTTAACTGTCAACATGTGATTCTGTTATTCTGCAAACTCAACAAATGTGAACAACCCTGATTAAACTGTGAAAGAAACCAAATAGCTAAGAATATGTTCTGATGAGTACAGAGAGGTTTCTTTTCCAATAAATTTTACTGAGATGAAAATTCAGAAGATTCAGAAGAAGGCCTGCATTGGCTCATGCACCTGACTAGTAGAATTGCAGAAACTACAAAGAAACAAGCAGACAAATTTTGGCTTTTATGTTCAGATCGAGTTTTAGATTCTTCAATACTGTGCTGAAAGACATCCAGACAGTGAATCACACAAGAAGTATATGTTACAGAAGGATGATTCTGTCTTCTATCAAAAAGAAAAAAAAATAGTTTTCAGGTTTCAGGCTAGTGTTGGGTAACATAATGACATTATATCACACAGGCTGGGACAGAAACATCATAGTTTACTCCAGCTGTACAAATAACAAAATGCATTGCTATTAAGATTATGCGGTCTCAGGGAAAGCCTTCCCATAATTCCTTTCTCTTTATGCTGAATCTAAAACATTTCAATTTTCCTTTAAGTAGCTTTCGGCACATCTGATGCCTGGATTCCAAAAGCAGAGAATTAATAAAATAAGAAAGAGGCTTCCAAGGTGTTTATAGATTTCAATTATCTCTTGCTTTCGGGCCACAGATTGAGTGTGTTCTGATTGGACTACCCCTTAAGTAGCACTTGAAACTTTTACTGCATTTTTTGCAACAGTATCCACCCTTCTAAGTCTTGGAGGCATTTTCTTTGTAGTAGAATCTACTTAGCTTGGTAAGTATACAGAGGTGCTGAGGGTTAGGTCCTGGGACAAAGACATATCCCCCCCACTTTTACAAAAGTAGTAGGGTCCAAAGAGGGAACAAAATTGGAAAACTGAGCTGCCCGACTCCTGAGCAAACAGACCAAGCTAATGGATCAGCCATCTTCTCCACCCCTCCAATTACCCAGATCCAGTAGAAAGAATATGGTTGCATTGGTTCACACCAATTCTAATTCTTTTAATCCCTTACACACATATAAACCTCACATTCACTAACATTACTTCATTACACAGCCACCCAGGCAGTGCAAGTGGAGGAATGAAGCCTGCCAGCTGTGAAAACCTGCATCCTTCAGGTCTTAATAAGCTAATGAGGAATATGCAAATGCCGGGGGCTTATGGGATTACTACTTGTCTGACAGCAGTCCACCCCACCGTGATAGCGCACTAATACAGGTGTTAGTAAACCGGCATTAAGCATTGACTCATTTAGGCCTATTCATACTGTGATTGTCCTCTCAACACTGCCATTTGTAACTGCTTTTGCACACCAGTAGGGAGGCTGGTTTGTGCTGTGGTGGGTCTGCCACGACCCCATTCCAGTTCCCCTGGACCAGTCCTGCCTGGATCCATTTTAATGAAGCTCCTAGGGGTTTCTACTGGGCGAATGCCAGGTGCCATGCTGACCAAGCCCTCTCTGCTTTCCGTGCCCTGCTCTCATTTCCAGTGACATATAATGGACTTATCCTTTTTAATATGCTTTAACTATTCCCTAATTTATGTCTTTTTGTCTTCCGTAAAAAAATTAATTGACCATAAATTATTATCACATTATTACCATATATTATGCCATAAAACTACAATATTGTCCATATATCATAGATGTCAAGTTACTGGATTGCAAAATACATGTAATGTAGAATGTGAATAATGTAAAACGGCAAAAGTAATGGTTAGTTCGATTATTTAAAACGTATTAATATTTGCAACTACGATAAAAGAAACCTTTAGGCTGTTCCCGGAAAGCAACAAAAGGATGATTTAAAACAGCAAACAGATTTGCAGGAATAACTACAAATATTGATTAAGAGGCTTTTATGTGCAGAGTGTCCCATTGGACACAGAAAATAAACAGGCTTTCTTCACTCTTTCCTGGGAAAATTACTGCTCTCGTTTGTATGTCCTGTCATTTTTCCAAGTTGCATTTTTCTGACTACACAGCTCAGGACTTCTGCCACCACATGAACACAAAACACTGGCAATGGTATCAGTCCTGCTGCACAGTCAGAATTGTAGAGCAGGGCATTATGAAAATCTTGCTTTTAAAATACCATCATGTTAATAGGTGCCGTACACACACCAGTGAGAGCTGCATCAGATTTCACACACCACACTATGCAATTATACACAGGCAGCGAAGAAGATAGCAACCTTACATCGTGACAGTGTGGAGGGTATTGATTATCTACAAGAAACTGCCAAGAAATCCCTAAGGAAGTCATTTAAATATTTTAGAATATAATTGAGTGGTCAACCACAAGTGCAATCTACAACAAAGCACCACTGGGTTGAAGTTCAAATCCCACTTTGATGTGCTTTTATTAATTTTGGATAACTTCATAAAAGAGCTGGTAAGACATTTGTTTCTTATTTTAGTATTACCTTATCTGTCCTGTGTCCCCAAAACATGATCTTCTGTTACATGTAACTCAAGAACTATGAGTGTATTGTTCTTCATGCTAAATAGTTGTAATCGAAAGTGTCAAGTTATGGGATACAAACATTTTACAACTGTAACTAATTAATTTACACATGGAAGAAGTCTAAAGCAATTAATAAGAACATAAATGTATTTCATTTATGAAAACAATGCAAGTTAATCCACGGTAGTGTCCCATATTATGATCACTGGGATTATCTCTGGCTTCTCTGGTTGATTGTTCAGGGCAAAGCATCACAGGAGCATGATGATAAAGGCAATTGAATAAGCATTATGGGAAACAGATGGATGAATAATGTATAATAATTAGAACAATTGAAGGATTTTTCACATTTCTAATGTATATAGGACTGATTGCAAAATAACTGAAAAAAATATCAAAGATGTCAGATTTCTATATACCTTCCTATTTTCCAAACCAAATAGATAATTTGGATTTAGTTAGGAATTTACTTTAATTACAAACCAGACTGACATACGGTAATTTTATCCACAAGAAAGACTTGTTGATCAGTGGAACCAAACACAGCACAAGTAATCAACACCTGGTTATACATACTCCAGGACTTCTAAATACAATAACCATGATAGTACGCTTACCTATTCTGTTTATATTATATAGCAATAAATAAGTGTAATACTAATATCTCTGGTCAACAAAGATTTTTT
Source organism: Brevimyrus niger (assembly GCA_015164015.2). Classification (NCBI taxonomy): domain Eukaryota; kingdom Metazoa; phylum Chordata; class Actinopteri; order Osteoglossiformes; family Mormyridae; genus Brevimyrus; species Brevimyrus niger. The sequence goes on along the minus strand of JAABNY020000087.1, from coordinate 500,054 downwards.
CACAAAACAAAAAGGGTGTCCTTTATGTATTTTAAATGCTGATTTTAGAATTGCAGTTTTTAAGACTTTAGAGAATGGTACAAAGTGTTGTAAGTTTGTTTTGCCAGAGTTCAGAGGCTGTAATATGTTCAGACATTTTGAGAACTCTGGCAGATCTTGCTGTATCTCTCATATGGAAACGATGTCAAGGTAAGTGGAATCCCAGTATGCTTGCTGACCCTTACGAGGGATGTTCCTGCCAGTATAGCAGAAAATTGTACACTGTTAAATTTTAGATGAGTCATTTCCACCATGGACATATATTGTAATTGTATGTGTAGTGTAAAGTTACACAAAATCCTTGTGTGATAGGGAAACTCCAATTAGATATTTGAATTCAGCAAAAATGATACTGTAATACTGACCTATTTTTATCTGTGTGACAAAAACAAAGTAAGCATTTGTTGACCAGTGTACATATATTGAGAAACTGACAGGATTAATTAAAAGCTGACATAGTGACATGCTTATTTGTTGATTAATTATCTCCAGTACTTAGATGGCCAAAATCATCACAAAATACCAAACTGGAACCAGAAATGATATGCAAAAGTATACTGACATTTGTAAAAAATTTTCATCAAAAATTTAACAGGAGTCTGTTGAGTGTGTGTGTGTTTGTATGTGTATATGTGGGTATATGAGTATTTAACTTTTATGTGACACATGAGGTGCAGAATTGAAACAGAGATTCTATCAAAGCAGAAGTGAATCATGAAAATTCTACTGTGTGAGCTAACATGGAGTCCTGAATGGTGATTTGCAAAGAAATGGATGGTCTCACCAAGTTGACTGCATAAAGGGAATGACCGGGGTGGACAGATGTGCCACACATTATGTTATTAATAGTTATACCTGCTGAGAAGTTCTTTTAGTGAGGCATATGCCCATCAAGAGTCTGAGTAATCTGTTTGTTGTTTAAGGAGTCTATTGTTCTAACTTGGTGCCAGACTACAAAGCAGGTCTCATTGCTGCTTAACAGTAGGCTTTGGCAAAAAGCTCATTTGACCTGGATTAATAGTTGGGAAGGTCTTTCTCCAACTGTGCTGGTTTTTGATCTGATCCGTCTTAAACAAAAACAGTTAGGAAGGAAATGTCCTTCAAAATCTTTCAATGAGCTGTATTGTTTTATAAACTCCCTTTTTCTCTGGTTTAGTTTAGTAAAAGGATAGGTTCTCTTTTATTCCCTTTAATGAGAAAGCTAAATTCCCCAGTCACCAGTAGATGGTCATTTTAACTTACACCCTGAACCACAGCGTTATATGTTAACACATTGAATCATACAATTTGACCAATTATGCCTTAGTGTCCTGTCGCAATTATACAATATGACGATAATATTTGAAAAATTACTTAAAAGGGACAACTGCCAATGTTAACTAAATGCAAATGGAACCGGTCACAATAAAGGCTACAAAAAGTCACATGATATATTCTTTTCTTCTCTTTTTGATGCCAGTCCCCAGATGACTGGGGAAAGATAGGTATTAATGACATATCATTGGACAATCAAACTGTATTTGACAGTTGCTTTTGATGGCAAGAGACTAGGCCTAATTGAGCAAATACAAACAATAGGATCAGCTGTGTGGAATCTCACCCAAGGGGCTTAAGGTTCCCCAGTCTGTCTCCTCTCACCTACAATGTCCATGAATGTGACAGTAATTCTGCCATTAGGAAACAATGACCAGCAGATTGTCCTGTCAGGCTCAATTAATTGCCATCATTAGCATCAGATTTTTAAGGTAACAGTGCTAAGCATGGCCCGCTTCAGTCAGTAAAACGACATGCAGTGGAAACGCTGTATCTGTGTAACAGTAGCATTCAAAAGCTCAAGGGAACAGGGACTAATCTTAATTATTAATAATCTTCTCATTATAACTATTTAAATCCAGAACTTAAACATCTTAACATGTTCGGTTGTATTAAACTGCATTATGCATATATGGAAAATGTTGTTTCAGTTGACCTACTGTTGTTTTTTTTTTTTTAAATAAATGGTGATATTAGAGTAACAATTAGATAGCTAGTTGTGTGTAAGAAGCCTTTTTAGAAATTCAAATCACACAAGGTTCTTTTGGAGACTGAATTAACCACATTATGACAGTATATTAAAAATCACACAAATTTCTATGTATTAGAAAACCAATATTGTCTGACATTTTGAGACAAGTGTATTATAAAAGAATGAAACATAAAGTAACCGGAAATCCAATCTGGTTTTAAACAGAAGCCATCTATATCCTGACGGCTGATCAATGAATGACAATGAATCAACATGTGCAACTGACAGAAACTCAACGTCAGCCCCTTCCCCGCTGCTGGCTGCAATTAATACCTACTGGTAAGAACAATGAGGCGACATTTCCTTTTCATAAAGGGGCAATTAGAGTCTTCTCTGTCAGCAGCTTCAAAGATCAAGGCTCGGGACGTAGGAAGCTGTCAGTCAGCCTATGTTGAACGAAATTGAAGATCTAAATTAATAACCTAAAGACGGCTTTTTTTCTATCTGTATTTATCGTACCAGAATTTATAGGCAAGTAGTCATCGAATCATCTGCTTTTCCTTTACATGATTTTAGGCGTTTCTATCAAATAACATCACTTGTGCATGACTGGTTTAGATGGAGATCAAATTTATCTGTATATTAGACAGATTTCAGGTTTACTTTTCAGCACCCCTTATTAGTTCAAAACGACAAAGGGATATAAGCTTAATATATATTTCTTGTATTTTTTACGGGATCACAACACAAGAATTAATGAAAAGTACAAAAACTTGCCTGCCTTTGAAAATATAATTGTGCGCGAATTTTATTTGATGCTATTAAAAGAGTCGATTAATCATAGAAACAAAATAACAGTTCTATCGGCTACGTTTCAATACCGGGCTGCGTTCAGGCGCTGCGATATTTTAGGACTGAACTGTTTGACTGCAGGGACAACGACGACCTCTGCTGTAAGACATGAGCTACAAACGCGATTAAGCCTGGAATATCCTCAAACATGACACCAAATCCTTGTACATTAAAACCATTTGCCTACACACACCAGAAGTTTGTATCACAAAACTGGTTTAACAAACTCAGGGTTAGTATATAAGTTTCTTCATAAGAAAATCAAATAAATTCAATCCGAGATAAGCAATATCACAACGCTGACTATTAACAATCCACGTCGAGTCAGGTATTCTTACTGAAACAATGATTACTTCTCAAGCAAGTGCATACAAAGGCGTAAAATCAGCCAATCGCTTAAGCATGGATCGCAACAGGGCCGCGCACTTCACTGTAGCGGAATTATTATAGTAAAAAGCGTATAGTTATAAAGTACAATTACGGCGAATAGCGATATCGTGACTCATGGACGAAAGAGGCGTCACACAGCGGGCGGGGGACAGTGGGTGCTGGGGCGCTCGGTAACATTTGCCGACGCGGGGATGGGGGCTTCTCTGTTTTGAATTTTGCCGTGCACGTTATCAAATGAGGTAGTCAACAGAATTTTCCAGCGTAAAGGTATACGTATAGGCTGAAAATGGCAATAATTTTATTGATTTCCCAACAAGTGTGTTAGCATAATTACTCTGTCATGTTCATTCCTTTTTGTTATTCAGTATTAAATGAATTTGTCACCCTTCAAAAACTATTCAATACTTCTTTATGCATCACGCACAGATACATATGTTTATACTAATATCTTTGTGGGAAGGGAACTCTGTATTCATTTGTATGTGCACAACCCTTTCCCCTGCAGCTACAGCAAGCTTATTAACGCCTATCTAGCCCTAACCTTAAACATTAGCAACCGAAGCAGAGCACTTTTTGATGGCATTCATGGATCGTAATAAAACTTTCTTAGAGCAAAACTCAGGACTGAAACTTTTAGTTAAGATAGTCATTTACTAGTCGTGTGAGGCTCATGGCTTCTACACTTATTGTTTATTTATTTAATTAGTTATTATTATTAACTAGTTCAAACTACAGTATAGAAACCATGAGCCTGGGGATACGAGAACTTTTCAATTGGCTGTTGCTGCATATTGCATCACTGTCTATTTGCATAAATGGTTACACGGTGTGGTCTGTTTCAGACTATACAGTAACCAATATGGAGCAGGTCTCTCCATTGCAGCTATAACAGTTGCCACTCTTCTAGGAAGTCTTTGCTCAAGTTTATGGAGTGTGTATTTGGGAATTTTTGCCCATTTATCCAGAAGAGCATTTGTGAGGTCAGGCACTGGTGTTGGACATAGCTACAGACACAAGTAGATAGGCCTAAGTTAACTTTAGTTAGCTAGCTACCCACAAATGCCAAAGCCAGTTTCAGTTGTTTGTTAAAAGAATGAATACTTTAGCTAAAATGTTTCATGATTTCTTTACAACTAGTCAGTTTGGAAAGGGTGGTATTGAAGAGTTAATAATCAGTATCAGTTTCAACTTCTTTTTGACAGTCACATTAAAACTAGCTAGAAAATTTTATCCCTGGTTAATGTTAAGCCTTTGAATGACACTCAATTCACACCAATGACAAATCAAAAGCAGCAAAAACAGCGCAGACCAACAAAATCACTGCTTGTGTGAATGAACAGGTTACTGGCTGAATGTCACTGTTAGCTTTAACTCACTGTTTGTCGCATTAAGCAAATACTTTAGGGTAAAACCCCCGCCAGCTTAGTTTTTCCTTTAATAATCCACTTTGTATCTTTGTATGTCTGCAGATATACAAAATATATTATGACCAGATGTTCAGAAAAAGACGCTTACTTAATTATAGGTCTACAGATGTTCAAAAATGTTTTGGCCAGACTAAGAAACTAGAGTAGCTTTTCACATCCCAAATACATTCAGAAGGAGTTTAGAGCCAACAAACGTGATGTAGACCTGATATGGGTGTCTCTGCTATGTTATACAGTATGTTTACTTCTAAGTTATTCAGCTAAGCAAGAAATCCTGCTTCGTGATACAAGTCCCAGAGCGGTCGAAGCCTACATGGCGCCAAGGGCAATCTTAATCTCCGGCGCCCCCAGTGTAAGACAAGTGAAGCAAATAATAATATTGACAAGTACAATATTTGTTAATGTAGTAGTAGTAGTAGTACTTGTTGTCGTCATCATCACGGCGACACAACCCAGAAAACAAGGCGCTGCACCGTGCACGGCTGTCAAGTTGCGCGCACTCGTTCGATTTTGAAACCGGAAGTCAATGTACACATACATGCGCTGTTATGAGTAAAATACCTTTTACGGCTTGTTATGACGTTCCTCTTATGCAAATGTGGTAAAATCGTGGGCTTCTTGACCAGCATACTGGTAGTAATAGCAGCCGTTTTGTACTATTTGGCGTATCCAGAAACGGTAGCGTGTCCAAGGTAAGTAAGGGTGACACACACCGGCGTCGTCAAGCTGTGCACGGACAAATGTAGCCGCGGCCAGACTCGTTTTGAGTCACTTTCCTAAACACCATGTCCGTAGTTGAAATTTGATTTTGATCACAATGTCCGTAAGAATTTGTCATGGTGTTGCACCCTGGTGTGGTCGCGTTGTGAACACGATCATTTAAAATCAAGCTGTGTAATCGTGGATAGAAAGCCTAACCTTTGCGTCGTGTTTTGAATTGTTTTGAGTCACAGACCGACCCTTATCAATTTTGGCTTCGGTCTAAATAAACGAAAACTAAAAATATAAAATTACATCTATATTAGAATGGCGAGTAATATGAGGACGTTGGAGGAGGCTTTCCGGGAGAAGAATAAAACCTGTTTCGTCTTGGGCGCCTCCGGGGAAACGGGCAAGCAGCTGCTTAAAGAGCTTGTGGATCGAAAGATCTTTTCCAAGATTACCCTGATAGGGAGACGACAGCTGACCTTTGAGGACAAAGCTCATGAAAGCGTGGTAAGTCAGATACATGCCATGTCAATGTCCCTGTTAAGCCTGTGGACAGACTACAAAGCGATCTGGCCACATTTATGGCAGGGATGTTTGAGTGTTTGGCTGACGTCAGTGTGTCCTCAAACCCGGAAAATTCTTTGTTAATGCGTTTTTTTATCGTGTGTGCAAAGCACAGATCACATCAGCCACCGAGAGGAAAAAGAGCGTGTCCTTATTTATCCTTTTAGAAAACCTGCTCCATTCATTTAAAAAAAATGTTTTGCATCTTTAGTTAAGTCATTTAAACTATATGTTTGCTCGTGTGTGTGTGTGTGTGTGTGTGTGTGTGTGTGTGTTTACACATACAGGGTGGACCAGTATTTTACCGTACTGTTTGGAAAGTGTTTAGTCTCTTAGGTATTCAGAATGTCCTTCTTCAACATTGATCAATTCCTGGAGCCTTTCCCTGTTACTGTGACACACTTTAGCACACAAATTCAGGTTAGTATCAGTGTCTACAAGAGCTTGTAAGATAAATTTCTTCAGTTGATCCACTGTGTGGGGCTTGTTTTTAACCTTTTCCTTTACTATGCCTCAAAAAAAGTCCATGGATGTCAGGCTGGGTGTGGGGTGGGTGAACATAGTGACCTGTCAATGCTGCCAAATTGTCGGAGCCAATGCTGTGGAAATGTGTTGTCAAGGTTGCTAATGTGTGTCACGATATCAGGGACTGGCTCTGGGAATGTATCAATATTGACGGAGGACATTTTGAATGCCTAAGTGAGACTGAACAGGACTGAATGCTTTAAAATAAAAACTATATACCTACTTCTAAAACTAACTTTGTAAAATACAAACCTTACTTTGTAAAATAAAAGCTTGGGCCACCATGTGTGTGTGTGT
>JAABNY020000087.1:475287-493147 GCA_015164015.2 Brevimyrus niger | reverse complement strand
TCCTGTCAGATGTCTCGCGGGGGGTGATGGGTTTTTGGGGGTGGTTTTGTGAGGTGGGAGGGTCGGTGGGGGTGCCCCGCGGCATGGGGGGGGGGGGGGGGGGGGGGGGGGGGGGGGGGGGGGGCACACAATTTATTGAGAAAGTGTAGAAAAAAATATGACATTGCTAAAGCTAGGGCTGAATGATAACGTATATTGAATTTTTATGATATATCGGAAAATATATATATATAAAATGTGTGTGTGTAGGATAACACAATACAGTTTATTTCGAAATACTTTAACTGTGTGTTAAAATTAGGACTTTATTAAACCAATACTATTCCTTTCTGGTTGTAAACAGCACGAAACCTTTGATCATGACAATACATAGAATCCCAGCCTTTACGACTAAAATGTAGCTTTTCTAGCCTAAGACCACAGATAATAATCTGCATGCTTTTACATGGAAGTGACGTAAAGCTATAGAGACAGGCCTAGAGCCCTGTATTGACAGATGAGAGAGAGAGAGAGAATCTACATTGTGTGTTTCTGCATTGTTGTCTTCTGTCTATTGTATTATAAACTTTATAATTACTGAGCTACAGGGAAGATTGAGGAAAACATATAAATTACGATTATGGTAACGATACACTAAATCTCTAGGTCTCTTTGTGGCTTTACTTTTCAGCTTCATGGGAAAGTAAGTGAAATACGTCCACAGCAGTAAACTTAAGGAAATGTGTTTCACTAATGTGAAACGAGTACCGAGCTGATGGAAAAGAGCAAAAAGGTCCCAATGGATCACAAGAGAATTGCCGTTTCTAAAGACAACCGTTTCCATTATAAAAGCTCATCAATTGTCATTGTTGGACTGTTGCGAATCTGGGCAGTGATAAATCAACAGGGCTAATCTTGCAGGGCCGAGATGCTGTCTTCCAAGCATTTTGAAGAAGGACTACCTCAACCTGCAATCTTGTCATTTCATTATTTAAAAAATTGATCCACATTTAACCTTAGAAGAAGATTGTTGTGATAGAACTTTTGACATAATTTCTTTCCTGGTTCACAAGAACGAAATATTTATAAGTAACAGAAGGCTGAAACACGTGTGCATGTCGGGCAATCCATCACTATCGGTTAGTCTGTCTGCTTCTTGGGGTCATGTGTGAGGCTGCAGCGCTCAGCTGAGGCATGTGGCTGACAACCTGCTGCTCCCTCTTTAGCATGTCATGCTCTGCTAAACCTCGCCAAGATCAGTGCCCCTTAAAGTCCTGCCCACAAGATCTCTGCAGGTAGGTGGGGAGACAGACTGCAGACAGCTGACACAAGCTGGACCCAGATCAGGTGCCCACTAGACCGGAGAGCGGGTTTATTTATCACACTGATTGAGTGGAGCCCAAGGTTGATGATGTCAGAACTAAGCCGTTAGTCCTGCAGGTATAGTTACAACGACCGCGTCCTTGGCAGGGTTAATCATAATTATGTCCGGCTTGCAGATCGTCCTCAGTGCTGCATGAGTGTTGCTTCTCCTGCACTTTCTTTCAGCAATATGTTTTGATTTTTGTTTTTTTTTGATGAGATTGGATGACTTTTTGAAATAGCGAGTGTTCAGAACCTGAAATTTCCCAGGATGGGGTCTGATCGCATGTTCTTCCATGTCCCCTCTGGGCACCGTGTGCGGTTCACAGACAAATAAATGATGCTCCCTCTTCAGTTTCAGTATCTTCTGATAAGAGTCCTATCTGCTCAGCAGGAGGACCACCATAATCAGTCATTCTGTCCATTTTTTCCTGCCATTGTGCCTGCCTAGCTCTCACCATGCCTACCTAGAAGGAGATGTATATTTTCTGTACCATAATGCTTGTTTTATATTTTTTTCCCTTAATATTTCCAGACTTGCGATCATCTGCTTTATGTTAAATACATTTTAAAGTTTCAGCAATGAATGAAAAATGCAATTAAAAGCTGCCTGTTTTGATTATGTAGAGAAGAGGATTTTCACAAGCAAGTCCTTGGTCTGATTTTGATTGGCACATTTGGTTTTCTGTCATCAAACCATTTATCGCCTTCGAATATAGGCTGATGGCTGTAAATATAAGATTTTGTCTGCAGTGACCTTCAGGTTTTACCTCTTTGTGTATCAAATTTTTTTAAAGTCATGTAGCATTGGAAGGAGCCTGCCGTACCACTGCAGGGGGCGCTCTGGAAGCTGGGGCAGGCTTCCTCTGTAGCCACAATTTACAGCATGTAGCGGTGCGGAGAGGCGAAACTGCCTCCTTCAGGGTAGGCTCCCTGGGGCCAGCATGTGATGGACGGCAGTAAGTAGAAGGTGTGCAGCAGGGGCACATGATGGCAATATGCCTCAGAGCCAGCACGAGCATATGGCTGGCAGCCCCAGCACCCTCTGTGCATTTGTCCAAACATATGTTCAAATGTAGGGAGGGGATTTCCATATTCAGTGAACGAGAAAGGACCAAAACACTGTAGCATACAAACAGGGGTAATTGTATTCCCCATCTGGGGAATACATATGGTTTTGAGGCCAGTCTGCTGCAGACACTTTTATGTTAAGCTGTAGAATACACTTGATCTTGTGAACACAGTAACTCTAAAAGTATTTGATGGATCTTTTTCAAACTTTGGAGGCATATTATATGGGTGACAAACTGAAAGTCGTCAAATATTGAGACAAATTACCCCACTATTGAAGCAGAGTGTCAGCATAACATATTTAACAGATGCTTTTCAATCTTTGCAGACATGTTATAAGACGTTTGACCTGGTCAAAATTCAAATGACAAACAACATCAGAATAAAAACAGAAGAATAACAAAGCAAAGGCCAGCTCAGACACTTGATCTTGTCTGCATGATTACTCAAATTATTATTAGTCCAATATTTTTTAAACTCTGCAGGTATGTTGCATCAGAGAAGATCTGGACTTCTTCATATTTTGAGAGAAATTGCACCAAAATCAAAGCAACAGAGCTTAATGACAGCAAAGAGAAGGATGTGATGGTTAGAGGCTTATTATTGTGAACAGGGTCAGTCTATTTGTTATTATTTTCCATGTATGATTTTTAAATTTAAATAAGAGTATTTACTTTTGTTAAGTTTTTTTATTGTTCGAAAGGTCAGTGTAGTCATGAAGTGTAGTCGTGCAGTTTTGTCTTTGTAAACATGAGGATTAGAGTTTGTACCCATCCCATATTTTACGTGATGACCCCACTGATGATTACTTGGTGCCCTGACCCCAAATCTGTCTCAAGCACAGTGCCACAGAATTTCCCGTTTGACACTGCTAAACCTGAGAAGTCGGCATGTGGGGAAAGGTTGTAATTTGCTGTGAAGTTCAACAAAGCCGCATTTGTTATTCCCTGTGTTCAAAGTTTTGTTTGATTTAAGCGTTTGCTGACAACATGGAAAAATTAAAGTAGAGCTTGCGAAAGCATTCTTAGAATGGAGCAAATTATGGAGCAAACTAAAAATAAAAGACCATAGAAACTACAAAATAGAACTCACTAATAATATTGCAGGGCAGAAGAAGTTGTCTCATTGTTCATTGTTGCCATCCCCCAAAGTGCAATTTTAGCATGTTTCCTTTATGGGTACACTCGGTTGAAAATTGGTGCTTGCTCTCTTAAGTATATGTTTGAGACGGTGACATGTGTAGTCAGTAGGGCTGCATGCCTTAATCCATTGCATTTGTAAGCATTGTTTTGTGACTGTTGACACAACTCTGAGCAACACCACTAACTCATTTCATAAGTTCTATTTGACTTTACAGTAGTCCCTCCCTATCCACGGGTGATATTTTCCAAGACCTTTTGCGGATAGCCAAAACAGAAGATAATAGCAAACCATCTGCGGACCCCAAATATAACGTAATTTTTGTGTACTTCCAAATGTTAATTGATAAATTACACACAATAAGACATCACCAACATTAAATGCAGTACCAATAAAGTACTTTTTTCCCCTTTATTATTATGCAGTGCAGTACTCTCTCAAATGAAAGGGATTAATTGGATTCAAAGGTTTTTTGGTTTTTGATTCTCAAGAGGGGATAGAGCAATGAAAAATATGTATCAAGGAATGATGGTGCGATGATAATTAAACAAAGACTATGAATTTTTTTTTTTTTTACACATTTCACCTATTTTCCAAACTGCAGTAAAACTAGGAGATACGAAGCTAGGGTTAATTAATCCAAAGATATGGGGGTAATTTTAATATTATATATTTACTTGCAGAAATTTCATGTCACAATGTGATAATGTGCAGCCGAAGTAGTCAAACAACTCTGACAGTGAAGTTTTCAATGAACTGTGTCTGATTAATCCAGGAACTATTGTGTATGATTAATTGCTTGTTCGTGGATACGACCAAACAACTGGTGACACTCATCTGTACAACTGCAACATATACACAGCAAAAAACAGGAAATAATTAGCTATTAATATTAGTCATTTTTTTTATGTAGATAGTTTTACCTTTCCAATCATTCCATCCAGTACTTCTAGAAATTGTACAGGGTGGTGAGTGCTTGATGATTAGGGATTAGATGGGCAGAGTGGGTGACGGGGTTGTCTGGGGAACACATTGCAGTTACAGCAGCCCCCTTTCGAAATTATACTTCTCTTTGATTAATCCCTCCGCATTTTGTCCCTCCACAAGTCGTGTAAGGAAACGATGCATTTGGTTGGCCTTTAGAGGATGATGGACAGATTGAAATGAAAAAATCAGAAATAATGTGCCTTAAATTGAACAGCTTTAAAATACCATTATCAGCCCAGAAGACATCTGTATAATGCTAAATTCAATCAGTGAGTGGGCCCCAGAGAAGCTTTATGTGTTCATTAATGCGAAATGCCTAAGATGAATACCCAGTGCCTTGGGTACTTGCCATTTGTTCTCATTTGCCTCTTCTTTGCTTCTCGGGGTGTTTTTTAAGCAGACAATTTGAATTTTTGTTCAGTGTCTAATAATGTGGATGTTTTTTCCTCACCTTTGAGTGTAATAAGAAATAAGATTATTATATTCCCTGGACTTCAGACTCCTGGTAAAAAATAATTAATTAATTGTGCATCATATGCAGTAATATTAAAGTACATTGTAGATTATTATACAGTACTTGAGTACTGTACTGTACTCTGTCGAATGAAATGGATTCAAAAGGGAATTTTAGCCTATTTCTCAAGAGACAATAAAATGGAGAAATATCATGCATCTAGGGATAACAGAGCAATGAAAACCATATTTTTATAAAACTTAGGCCAGCGGGGGCCAATGTTATCCACAAAAGGCCGGTGTGTATGCAGGTTTTTGGGATAACCTGTAGGTCAGCTGTTCCATCCCAGGTGTGAAGACTCCTCATCAGTCAGTCCTCTAATTAGTAATCTAATTAGGGAGTTGCAGCGAAAACCCACATAGACATCTGCCCTTTGCGGATAAGATTGGTCACCCCTGACTTAGGCAACTGTTGCACATTACATAATTAGAAATATCATATCATGAACTTGTACATAACGTGTAATGAGAAAAAAATATTATTAAAAAAATAACTTTTATTTTTGAAAACGCCAACTGTGGGTACTCACAGGCTTACAGCCCATACTTGTTTGGCACAAGTACTTCTGAAATGTTTCTGGACTTTTGAAACTACTAAGGTAAACCGTGGATGACTGAAACCATGGAAACAGGGGTTCCACTGTAAAAATTAGCCAATTTCATTCATGATTACTGCAATTACCTAATTTTAATAAGTATAACTAACCATTATAATACACAATTCCTAAAAATATGTGTTATGTATACTCATTATATGTACATAGTAATGATCTTTCACATTGTGATTTTTAACCTTTTGCATGTCTGTGCTGCACGTTTACATTTTCTAATGGTTTGTCACACTTGTGTATATCGCACAGCTATTTCTAGCACATTTGCACTAAATTACACTTGCTGATTACATGCCAGACTGATTTTCTTTGGCAGATTACTTATACTTTGTATAATGGCAATAAAGTTGAATCTTAACTGCACTGCAGTAAATTCTATCATCCTTACAAAATGCCACAAAAGAAAGCGTGGTCGCATCTGAACATAGAGAGAAAGAAATGACATTTGCTGCACAGTGCAGTCACTTGCCATGATTACATTTGGAAAACTGGACATAAATGCAAAAGTAGTTTTTGGCATTTGGTTGTTCACTTACAGCGTAGGGAAACATACATTTAATGCAAAACAAACAAAGACATTACAGTAAACAGGAAAATAAGTAAAAATAATTTTGATTATGGTCCGTGAAGACTTCCTTCCATGTAATCCTTTTTGTTTTTGTTACTGAAGTAGATTTGTGCACATGAATGTGATATTAATTCACATTTTGTACAACCCTTGACAAGACATAGTATTTGAAATTAATTTAATTATCAAAGGCAACTGCATAGTCTTTGGCTCATATAAATAAATGGAATCCCAGTAGAATAAAATTAGAATAAAATAAAATATTTATTAAAATACTTCCCAGTTTACATTTTTAGATTTACAGTTTTTTACACGGAGAGACAGGTTGATGGTATGAATTGCTGGCTGTTTTGTGGTCGTTTTGCTGGTTTACTTGTAGTTCCTTTTTAAAATGGCTATCACCAAATTATCCAAAATGTTGTGTATGCCACAGTTTCCGCAAATATGTGCATTTTTCATTTGACGTTTTTTTTGATAAATATAGGATTTTGCATGAAAAGTTGGGTACATGCAGCTTTGATTAATAGGGCCCCAGGTTTTTTTGATCAATCACACAATTGCTTTTTGCTGCCTTAAGATCACAGTCTACCAATCGTGTACCTGACTTCTAATTTTAAGACCAACACACCCATGGACGCTCAAATGGGTGCAGGTATATTAGCTATTAAAGTGATGTGGGTGCTGGACAGGAAAATCACAACTGTGTGAGGCTCCTTCTAGCAAAGACACCTGTGTAGTGCCTGGTGCTACTTCCTGGTGGGTGTATGATAGGGTCTTATATGGATGAATATCTACACCTGAAAATGTACATTTCATAATAGCCTCAAAATTGGAAAATGGGAACTGCAAAACAGAGGGCGACCATGAGCAGAAAACAGAGCTTGCAGCCACCATCTAGTGAATGCATCCATATGTCATTTAAACTTATTACATGGGAATACAATAAATATATTTTATTATTATTATTATTTATTATATATGTTACCCTCTGAGATGATTTTCTGAGTATTCCGCATTACACTTTATATTTATTTTTTCATCACTAGCCTCTCTGTTTTGCTAATTTCATCTGTAGCACTCTGGTAACAGGAATTTGCTTTGGATGAAGGGAAGACTAGTATTGGATGGGGGGATTTGTTTTGGTGGAATACCTCTTCAGTTCCCTATGGACAAAATACCGATGCTTTTCCACTGCACCAGCTAGCAAACATTTGGTACTAAAAAGTTGGTACTTTCCCTTTTTCACTGATTTCCAGTCAGGTACTTGTAACAAGTATTAAACCAACAGGGATTTTTTTTGGTACTTTGGGGTAGTAATTGGCAAATGTGTTTATTGTTGATTGGCTTGCAAAAACAAAATATATCTGCCTTCCTGAAAAAGTGTACTTATGATAAGAAATTAAGATATACAAGAGCTGCACAAAATTGTAATTTTCTCGAATATTGCGATGTTGTTCTATTGCAGAAATTATTGGAATATTTATAAAACAAAAAAAGAGTTCAAAATAAATTTCTCACACATCAATCTAGAAATGATTTAAATGGCATGGATTAAAATGATTATTATTGCCTCAGAGAATTATCCATCCTACAAACATCTTAGATTATACTTTCTGAACAGGTATGCGATATTTCAAAGGCATGTTGCATCTTTTTTACCTTAAAAATGTGGACTTTCCCCCTTTTTCTGAGGCAGTGCTGGATATTTGAATGGTAGAAGGGCTTAACTGTGGGTAACAACATTGTCTTACATGCCATCCCAGTCAGTTGCTCTGTCAGGCATCCTCAGTGAGGTGTCTCCTGTTGTGGGGTTTTTATTCCTGCCGTATCTTGCCACGTCACCCTGACATCTGCTCTGCCTTCCATTCATGGATTTCCTGCCTCGTGTAATTATTGTCCCCGTGTCTTTTTGCACATTGACCTCATTAACCTTAAATCAATGGGCCTCCACAGTGCAAAGGCGAGAACAGCGTCTGGTGAATGTCAGACTCTTTGTTACTGAAGAGAAACGACTTTCTTTGTATTTCTCCATGCTCAGTAACACATTACACTGCTGCAGTACTTCGTATATACAAGATCATTTTAAATACCTGATCACTGGATTTTATATACCTTGGATCTTACCTTGATATCGTCTTGACATCCGTGCACAGCGGGAGCATAGCGAAATGAGGTTCACGGCATTCCTGCATGTCGTCACGGTGAGGAGGGAAGTATTACATTTTTGAATTTATATTTCTCTTGTGTCACCTTTTTACAGACACAGAGAACTGGTCCAGTATGTTAGTTCTGTACAAGCGCAGACGGCTTGTTCAGCCAGGCAGCTCATGGTAACTCTCCACCATGTTGTGGAGCCCCAGAATTGATATTCCACCCACGTGTCTGTGTAGCATGTACTAGCTTTTTCCGGTAATTAATTGTGAAGGCGTTAATGCAGGAAAGTGCACATGTACTTGCTGCGGTGCAGAGGGTGGGGCTGTGGCAGGGAATCATGGGAGACGATGTCAGGTATATTTCTCTGTCCAGATGGCTCCCCTACAGGTGAGGCAGCAGCCTGTGAAATTACATTCTAAATTACACTGCAGATGAGTGCCGTACTTTTGCTGCTCCGCCGGCCGCCCATTCCTCTCACGTTGGCTGTAAATGGCCCGGCGCTGGACCAAGGACAGAGCGCTGTTATCTCACACAGGAATGCCGCCATTGGCTGGAAGTAGGAAAGGGGAGGAGGCAGCACGGGTAATATGGTTCAGGTAGAGGACAGTGGTTGTTAAAAAGTTAAATTGAGTTAAATTGCTTTCCGGTGCTTTTTATTTTACTGTATATCAGCATGCTGGCTTGTTTGTCCTGAATTGTCTAGAGACTGGTCACACTGAGGCAGTGGATTTATCATAACTGGAAAGTGGCAAAATACCCAGTCCCCCCCCCCCGAATGGTTAGCACTGTTTCCCCTACAGGCCGAGCACTTCTCAGGCACACTGCCTCTTATCTGGAGCATAATCTTGTAGCATGGTCATCATCATAAAGCCGACTTGCATAACACTATTTGGTCTGCAGACCCATTGCCAGTAAGACCAGGTCAAATGGGATGTTTGAGAGCGTTGGACATCGACAAGGTTGGCATGTTTGTCCATTGTGCTGAGATGCTTTTCTTAAGTGCTCATTTGTTGTGATGGATGTAATTTTGCTACCATAATGGTCTTGTAAATTGCTCAGCATGACATTGTTGGTGAAATGAAACGGTGAATGTGAGCTAAGGTGGGAAGCATTCCTGTGGTTACTGAAATGATGAGCTTTTATGGAGTTGTTTGTGTATGTGTTTGTTTGTGTGTGTGTGTGTGTGTGTGTGTATGTGTGCATGTGTGTGGATGTGTTTGTGTGTCTATAAAATACAGGCTGTTTGAGATGTTTACTGTGTGCTGCTGAGCATGTGAGGACCAATAGAAAAGTGTATACAAGTCAGCAATTTGGGTGGTTCACAGACGTGTTAAATGATGTAGACAAAAACTCAATTTTTAGTAATAATGAAATAATACTCTGGGTAATATGGTGTCTACTCAAGCAGAAAACTGGGTCAAGCAGAGGTCGTGTCAAGCAGAGAGGATTCTGGGTAGCAGGTGGGAAGAGAGGGGAAAACCTTGGAAACCTTGCTAGTGAGACCATATAAGGGAGCCCGTTTTGGTGGGGGGTTGAGTCAATTCCACAGTTCATAAACATTTACTGCTGTCATTTCAATGAATACTTCATAACTCAGCCATGTGGTATTTCTTCTTTTTTTTTGAGAGGATGTGTTTTCACTAAACAATTATATTATTGGATTAAGTTAGAAAGGATGCTGTCGGAACAACAGCAATTTATTCGCTGGATAGCCGTGTCATCCTCTACAATTTCTAGAATCACTGGATGGACCAATTGGAAATGTGAAAGCCAATAAATGTGCTTTTTATCTAAATTCCCCTAGTCATCACTCTGAAACTACAGCTCTTTGTATATTGCACAATGTCTCACAAAGCCAGACAATGAAGTGAAGTGTGTGAATACTATGGATTTTACGGTAGTATGTTTCTTGCTCAGCTCTTTATAATGGTGCAAAATTGTACAGTTTGTACAGTCCCTACGTTTAAAAACTTCTTATATTAGCAGTTATCTTTATTTAGTTGTTCAGACAGAAAATACGAGACAAATTTTGTCCCATTTGGTTTTCCCAATATGAGGTGAACACATATTATATGGGACAGGTAGCGAGTCTAATCTTCACATTTCTCAGAAGGCGTATTGTCATGACTGCACTAATATGTTCCTCTTGCGCAATAAAAAAAAAAATGAACAAACGAATGAACTGTCTTAGGTATAGAATATAGAATTGTTTAAAATTTTATGGCACTTCTTGTCAGATATAGGGTCATTCCATATCAAATCATCGAGAGGATCTCAGTTCATCTTTTCAGTTTCCCTGAAAAAATGTACAAACGCTTCTATACCAAACATATGGAGAAATTCCAAATATTAGGTCCTTATCTCTCCAGTAGCCCTTTGAAATTGTACATAATTTATTACACTTTGCAGACTCAGCATTTCCATCCAACTTCCAACATTTGATATACCATGTACAGCTTTGAAACTTTGTGACTAGAGATAATTTTGTCAAATTCAACAATAAAATTAGATCTATGTGGCAATTTGGAAAATGCGAACCGTGGTTTCACCATGTAATATTGGTATTTTGGTTGCATTTGTGCAGCAACATAAGCATGACAGCTCATTCTTTAAAAAAATTCAAAACTCCAAAAGAAATCTCAGCAACAACACCAAGTTTTTGTCAGACCACCATCAGATATATAGGAATACATGGTAAAAATATGAAAATGATGGTTAACTGCCCAAATGGTCGAATGAGGACATGAACCTAGGCAAGTCTGAAAATTTAACACATTATTCTGACACTCCTATAACAGTAATACATATGGTTATTGCATACACCTAGCGTAATATGTCATAAATGTCAGGAATTCTGGATTCAGTGTTTTATCTGACATACTGTTTTAGTAAATAGTTATCAAAGGGGGCATCATTTTTGACCATTTTCCTGGCCTACTTTTTGAATCTGCAAAGTAAGCCATAGTCACAAAGTTTCAAAGCAGTAAATGCCATATCAAAAGAGTTATGAATGCTGGAAGCTGGACTGAAACCATGAGTTGACAAAATGCATAAATTAATTAAAATTTTCAAAAGAGGCTACTCAAAGCTATTAGAGATACAGCCCTAATACTTGGAATTTCTCCATGAGCTTGGTGTAGGACTACATGTGAAGGCATTTATTCTTAAAAGAATCCGAGAGGGTGACCTTGGAATTTTTTTTCAAACTGGGTTATTTGATATCCGATGACTCTATAGTGTAACATTAGGCTGATGGAGTTGGAGACATTATGCCTTTTTGCTAAGATACAGACTTGGTGGTATGTACATGTATGTGTTATTACAATGCATAGTTTTGAATGGCCATAACCTTGGACAAAACCTTGTGTGTCTACCTGTCAGATATAAAAGAAATTTCTGAAGTTGAACTGGTTGCAAATTATTTTTTAATTTTATTTTTGCAAAACCTATAGTATTAACAGACTTGTGCAGGTTGCTTGAAAGATAGTTCTGTGGGTCTGATTTAATAATGAATAATAAACATTTCACAGGCTGGCAGTTTTAGACCTTTTCATCAGCTGTGAATGATGCAATGAAAACCCTCCTCCTCCACTATAGAAAATGGCTGATCATTCAATGGAATCATTTCCATTGTTTCAGTAGTAGCTCTAGTGTTTCTAACTTTGAATACTGATAGTTTTAATAGGGGGCAGCAATTATTATGTTAACCGAAAGGCTGTATCATGTATCTTTACACATTGTTTGTTCCAATAAATGAAAAATAATAGTAATAATAAAGGAAGAAATATACTGCTCATAGTGAGAGAAGACCCGATTTTAATCCATGTAATGTTTTTTGTGAAATGATAATAAGATCCACTAAGATCAAATAAAATAATTATAGTAAGAATAACAAATAGTTTTCCTGTTCACAAGGTTAAGCACCATCTAAAGTAGCTGCAGAGGAATGCAGAATGTTCCTGAAAATATCAGGATTATGAGTAATAAAAATGATGTGGTGGTTATGGGTAATTTTAATTTACCTGGGATATGGTGGGACACAGTCTCTGGCTCTGCTGCAAATGAACTTGAAATGTTGGAATTAGTGCAGGATTGTTTTTTTTTCTCCTACTCATTTTGATACCCCTGGTATGCCCTTGATCTTCTTTTATCTAAGAACCAGGATAGGATTGGAAAATTAGTGGTTTTAGAACCACTGGACAGTAGTGATCACAACATAATTTAATTTGAGGTTAATTTTAGTGTCCGAAGAGCAAAGTCCAAAACAAAAATATACAATGTGAGGAAGGCTGACTTTAATGGTATTAGACTGAAACTGTAAACTGGGTGGAGTTAAATAGCAAAACTAGGGAAGATTAATGTAAGTTAATCCATGCATGGAGCAGAAATATACAGATATTTTATGGGTTCCACTGAAATAAAGGTAGCTGATTATGAGAAAGATCTTGATGTGTATGTTGATTCTTACATGTCCCACTCTTGCCAGTGTGGGGAAGCATAAAAAAAATGTCTGTAGGATGTTGGGTTACATCTCTAGGTGTGTGGAGTTTAAGTCAGGGGAAGTGATGCTACGATTATACAATACCTTGGTAAGACCCCACCTAGAATATTGTGTGCAGGTTTGGTTGCCATACCTTAAGAAGGATATTGCTGCCTTGAAAAAGGTTTAACATAGGGCTACAAGAATGATTCCTGGTCTTAGAGGAATGTCTTATGGGGGGAGGTTAGCTGAGCTGAATCTGTTCAGCCTCAAGCAAAGGAGACTAAGGGGGGACATGATCCAGGTATATAAAATTCTAACAGGTCTGGATGCTGTTCAGCCAAATGGCTACTTTAATATTAGTTTCAATATTTGAACTCGTGGCCATAGGTGAAAATTAGTGGGAGAACATTTTACACTGAATTTGAGAAAACACTTTATGCAGCTTGTAATGTAGAGTATGGAATAGTCTTCCTACTAGTGTAGTGCAAGCTAAAACCCTGGGTTCCTTTAAATCGGAGCTAGATAAGATTTTAGGAACTCTGAGCTATTAGTTAAGTTCTCCCCAAACAAGCTTGATGGGCCGAATGGCCTCCTCCCGTCTGTAAATTTCATATGTTCTTTTCTTTGCTGTCACTAAGTGCCATTGCTTCGGTTTTTGAATGATTTGTCTCAATTTGAAGAGGTCTAGAGCATCACCTATACAATTTGCCGGGAAAACTCAGAAAACACAGAACACATTATTTTTTAGTTATCATGCTGATAAGATCAAGGCTCTGAGCTGGCCTTCACTTTTCTCTTAATTGTTCTTCAATTTTGGTGCAATTCTCAAATTATGATCAGGTCCAGATCTTTACCTGTACAAAATGTATGAAAAGGTTGAAAAAGATACATCAATTACTTATTGCATATTTCAGTTATTGCGCTGAGCATCAAGTGTCTGAAACTGCTATCACTATGCAGCACTGCTTCAATTTTCTGGTGATCAGTCTCACAATTTGATCACTTCCAGTTTGTCATCCATACAATGTATCTGCAAAGTTTGAAAGATATTCAGAAAATTCTTTTCCAGCTATCTCTATTAAAGTCCTTTCTCGTTCCCATTAATGAGAAAGTGTCTGTGACGCAGACAGACCGGTTCCAAAACCATATATGTTCACCACGGGTGTTTCTAGCTTTTGAAAAGATCAAGCGCTAATTCAAGTTTACCTCAGGGCTTGGCTTAAAATACCACCGCTATATCCCAGAGTAATCTCACCTAACGACGCCCATGTTACTTACCATCTGAGAAATACCAATATTCCTGCCTTGTTCAGCCATTTCAAATCACACACTGCATGATTTGTTTCCAATTACGTTACCATTGAGTTGCGCTGTGTTGCATTGCTTTGCATTGCATTGAGTAGAGCGCAGAGGGAGCCCCCTGACTAGCAGCTTTTTGTTGTCTGGTGTGAAGCAGAGCCCATCTGTGAAGCTATTGTGCATAAGCAGCCTATGCGGTATTTCACTGGTCAAGCTGAGCGTGTCGCAGCACTCACTCAGCTAGCTACTGCCACCTCTGGGGTTTTTCTTCTCTGTTTAAACTATCCTGTTTGTTTGTTTGTTTGTTTTTGTTAACCTTTGTTTTAATTACTACTACAAGTTAATGATAAGTTCATATTTGAAATCATGCTGTAATAAAATTAGGCTAATATTGTTTAACCCTGATATACCACATTAGTCTATTTTCTTTTTGCAAATGATTGTGATTTTATTTGTTAGACATATGCTTGGATGTTTTAGTGCCAATGTGAGTATTCAAACAAAACAAATCTTATCAGGTTACTTTCAATTCTTTGTTCTCCCTCGACAGTTGAAATTCTTCTGTTGACAAAGCTTTTTCCTGTCTTGTAGGGCTACTTCCTCCTGTTTGAATCCATGCTGGATTCAGTGCTCTATGCACGGGACCTGTACCTGGCTGAAGGAGGATCAGGTGGGTCATGCTTGTATGTGCTCCCAGAACGCGCTGCTCACGGCTTTCTGGAAGGCCCTGATGAGATGTGCACCCCATGCTGCAGATGAAATATAGTTCCATTATCGAAATCTCCCAGGCATTCATTCGGCGTATTAGAATTCCATGTCAGTGGGGTTGGCTATCGCTTACTGCTGTTTGGTTGTTGATGTGTTTTGGGGGGCAGGGGTGCTTTTTATGGGTTTTTGAGATAGTGGCTGTTGCACTTCAAGGTCCCCGTAAGTAATTATACCAGCCTTGTGACGAGGGCACCCTTCAGAGAGCTAGCTTGGACCTCCAGACCCATTAAGGTACAGGTAAGCATATCTTAGTGTTTGTTTGGGCCCCTTCCCATGGGCCCAGCAACAGCAGCAGCCTCCTGGTCGCTGGCTGGGTGGATTTGAGTGGGAAGGGAACCAGTGTGTCTTTTATCAGGGCAGGGCTCCCTCAGTATGCCCTAAAAGTTGCAACATAGCCGTGGGGCTCCCCGGGTCAACATGCAGGGAGTTGCAGGTAGTTGGCAGCCAATAATCTTCTCTGCACATTGCACAGTTCACCATAGTGTCCACTTCAAGTACGATGATACAGAGTCAAATTAAACAGAAATCCCAGGTCTAACAATGGATTCTATTACAGTGGTGTAAAACAGAGGCCTTATTATATGTCTGTTACTATAAATAATTAAAATACATTAACCATCTGGGTGGATGGACAGAGCAGGCCCTGTGCCCACAGACTGGCAGATCTGCTTGGGTGGAGTTAGAGCTGAGTGCTATGACTGTGCTTCAGCCATCCTTGAACGTTTCAAATGAATGCTCTGGAGTTCAGGATGTGTAGTCGTGGAATGTCCTCCTGGTTCTCTGATTTACGCCTACAGTCCAAAAACACGCTAAGGTTAATCGAAGTTGCCAAATTTCTCATAGGCATGAATGGTGTGTGTGCCCTGCGATGGACCCTAACCCTAACCCTAACCCCATCCTGGGTTATTCCCACACAATTTTTATGAAACCACCACGTTCTAAATCGGGTTGCGAGGGCAATAAGTATGAATTAATGTGACTGATCTTAAACGTGGCTAACCTGTATGCATATAAATGCGATAACTTGTTTCAGTTAATTTACACAAGTGTGCATTTAACTGGATGATTTTTACTTTAACTTGAGTAACATTTATGTGTAGTATCTGAACTTGAGTATTATTTCCACGACATTTAGAACATGCATGCATTGTGAGGGCTTGATTATAGTATTACGCATCCATTACGAGCGTGGATGCACAAAAGCATAGTCTGCATGCAGTCAAGTATGTCCTGGCACTTAACATGGTACGTCGCCATGGTAACTCATACTACATGCCTACATACTACATGCCTAACCTGCTATAATGTAGCAGGTTATGCTTCAGACTCACGAATCACAAACAGTGCATGGACCAATCCGAGTTAAAAAGTAAGTACGCTACTCGACGTAACAAATGGGCTTTCGCAAAATCTCAAAATAATTTGCCCACGAAAATCCCGCGTCTGCAGTAAAGTTAGCTTTATATTTGATATTCAGCACACAGATCATTTTTGGGTTTCAAGCTCTTTTACTATGCATGCTAAATCTTGTTAATATGTATGAAAAAAGGCAGTCTCTGCTGTAATGAGATAGTAGTTCATGAGTTCATAACTCTTGCACATCCCTTGAATGTCCAGAATACTTTATGGACAAATTTTATTATCTGAACATTTGCACATGTGTTTCACATTCAGTAGCTGTCACTGGCTGGACACAATTTTTAATAAAGATGCATGAAATACATAATCTGAAAATAAAGTGGTGTGCATTGTACTCCATAATCCATTGCTTAAACCACATTTTACTGAATATGTCTGTCTCATTTAGTTTTATGGTTATTAGTCCATTTATTTACCCTTTTCACCCTAAATGGTGTAATTATTATTGCACATGGATGTCACATCTTCTAAAATACATCAACACCTTTGTCATCATATCTGGCCACACGCCATACCCATGCTGTGTATGTGTGTGTTTGCCTAGGTCACATTTGGGGACCAGTATGCCCCCAAAGTGTCATAAAACTTGAAACTTCCTTACTTTTGAGGACCTTTTTCAGATCCCTATTTGAGTAACCACAATTTTATTAAAAAATCTGTGAATGCAATAAGAAAAAAAAACGCCTAAAGTCTCAAATTTATGGTTAAAGTTAGGGCTGGGTAGGGGTTAAGGTCGTCATGTCAGTATTAGTTTTCCACATAGAAATTATTGGAAAGTCCCCTTAAAGATATAATTACTGACATATTTATGT
The DNA here is from genome assembly GCA_015164015.2 of Brevimyrus niger. Taxonomy (NCBI): domain Eukaryota; kingdom Metazoa; phylum Chordata; class Actinopteri; order Osteoglossiformes; family Mormyridae; genus Brevimyrus; species Brevimyrus niger. Next base: position 475,981 of record JAABNY020000087.1, on the reverse strand, counting down.
GTGTGCGTGTGTGTATGAGTGAGAGAGAGAGAGAGAGTGAGCGAGAGAGACAGTCAGATGGATAAAAAAGTATTAAATGGGTTTTGAATATTGACTTTTTAATATAATACTGAATAACACAGAATGATCATGAATAAAGAACTATTACAAAGTAGCATCCCAAAATAATTACAAAATCCACAAAGCAGAGTTTTGGGAATTAAGACAATTATTATAATTTTCTTAACATTGAAACTGCACACTTGCTTTTACGCTGTCAGTGATTCTCTCAGCATGCCTCTCTAGCTTTGGCAGCAGCGACGGTGTTGCTCTTCGCCATAATTGTACTTTTGAATTCCTTATATTTTACTATAATAATTCTGTTCCGCTTCAGTCAAGTATGCAGTCCTGTTGCCGTCCAGGCTTGCGTGATTGATTGGTTGTTGCACACGGCACGCTGTTGTGTGCATGCACTCGGGAAATAATCATGGTTTCAGTAAGAAAACCTGCCTTAATATAGATTGCTGATAGCGTTGCGGTATTGTTTTTCTCAAATTGTATATGTTTGGTTCTGTTGATCTGAATTTATGTTGTAACCTCGAGTTTGTTAAATGAGTTCGTTAAATGAGTTGAACTTGTTGGTCAGTGATGCTGATGGGAGGGCATGGAACCTTTAAAGAGAGGGAGCCTTCTGCGGGGGAGGGGGAGGCAGGCA
>JAABNY020000087.1:428468-447333 GCA_015164015.2 Brevimyrus niger | reverse complement strand
AGTGTGCCCTGCGATAGGCTGGCCCCCTGTCCAGGGTTGTTCCCTGCCTCGTGCCCGTTGCTTCCGGGATAGGCTCTAGACCCCCCGCGACCCGGTAGGATAAGCGATTTGGAAAATGGATGGATGGACTTTCAAGGAGGCCCACCAAAATCACAATAACGGGAGAACATGTAAACTCAACAGAGTGTGTGTGGGGGGTTAACCAACATACCTGCAGGTATTAGGAAACAGTTCTACCTACTGAGCCAGGATGCCACCAAAAAAAGCAAAAAGTAAAACAAAGCGTCCTGATCCTACCCTTGGTTTTTTTATCGGTAGTCTATCTAAGAAAAGAAACAAAAAAATAAATGCCTACTCACCTACACTAACTTAACTACTGTATAAAACAAAACTTACAAGGTTGGTGTTCCTCTGATCTAGTGTGTTTAACAACCATAACCTATGTGATGCACAGTGTGCATGTATGAAACGGAAAAAGAAAACCAAAGAAGCACTGGTTTTTACAACGGAAAAGACCGGACAACCAGAAAATAAATGTGAAGAACAAAACTTGACCCAACCTGCACAAGTCCAACAAGGTGAACTACACATTTGAAGTTACACAAGATTTATATGTGTATATAAATCACAAATGCAGAAACCCCTCTTTCAGCTCTGCTCCCCGCAGCCGCTGGCGGCGTCTCTTTGAAGGATCTGGTGGGCGTAAGTTCCGGTTGCGATCCGCCACTGAGAGACAACGACGGAAATCGGGGCGGACCTGAAGATCAAAAAGGAGAGAGAGAGCAAGACTGGAAAAACGGAATTGCATGACCGCAGCAGAGAACGTAACAGAGGGGAAGTAGGTGAGTCAGTGCAAATCCTATCGATCATTCTTGCCCTGATCAGACAGCCCGCGAGGCAGCTGCAGCAAGGATTTCCAAGTGGACACACACAGCTTTTCAGGTTTCTCTTCGCTTCAGTTCTGCTTTGCTCTGCTTTCCTTTTCGATCCTTGGTAGAGATCCCGCATTCACGTTTCCCTGCTTGCCTATGGTTACAGCTAATAAAGAACTTTGTGTTGTAGTCCCTATAACTGCTGTCTCTATTCCCTGGATTCTCATTGTGTACCGGCAGTGGTGGAGAATGTAGGCCGGCCGGGGCAGTGCAGAGACCTGTGCACCGTGGATGACAAAACCTGCTCCAGAAGATCCTCCAGGAATCTCTCCAGTGGGACTGGGAGCTACTTGCCCATCCTAGGGCCCTGAACCAGCACCTTGCAGGCCTGCCTCCCCCCACCTGGAACAGAGGGTGCTAATCTGTTTGGGGCCCACTGGATACTCACCAAGCTCACCAAAAGAGACACTGTACATCGGCACAATGGAGCACATGGCTGGAAGGGAGTGGTGATCCTGCCAGTATTGGGGGAAGGTCCATGCCCCGGTTCTTTCAGAGGAGGCCCAAGCCGCCAACCACGCCCTGCCCTGGCTCGCCTCTGAACATGCCCCGAAGGCTAGGATATTAGCTCCCCACCATAGCCGCACAGCCATGCGAAAGTGCTGTATTGTCACTTTGTTCAGTCTTTTTCCCTTCAGAGAAATTCTACCATAGTAAGTCAAAAAATGCTTAAAAAGACACATGGGTTTGAGCTAAGCGTACTCTCCTCATTAGCGGAGACACGCCCACCGCAATTATCCTGAAAAAGAAGCCACAGCCATGTCAGAAGTATTATTAATTCATCAAACAAAAGGGGGTTATGACCACAATGATTTTGGCTACACACAAAATTAAAAGTAAATAGTCTACAAAAAACATTCATATAGGCTATAGCTCTTCTGCTTTAAATCTCATCACAAGCTGAATGGTGGTAAATTCAAAATCCAAGCAAAACCCGGCAGGTAGCATTTACACAGACGTACTTCAAACAGCACAATTTTTGCCTGACAGTTTTTGTTACTTTATAGGTCTATATGTTTTAAATAGTGGAATTAGTTTAGATAAATACATTTATTTATACAGTTCGGTATCTTGCAAAACAGTCTTTAAAACCAATACGAAAAACAATTGTGATAAGATCGTAGATCATGATCCTGTCTGAAAAAAAACATTACATGATGTTTTTGCCTTGGAGGTAGATACTTTATTGATCCTGAATGAAATTAGGCATCCAATAGCTCACGCGTATAAAGGACCCTAATGCAAAAGAATAATAGGAAAAAGAATAGAGTTATAATACTGACAAAACTGGCAATAGTAACAATAATTATAAGATAATAATAATAATAATAATAATAATAATATTGCAGTAGTAGTACTGCAAGATGCAGTAGTAGCACATGTGTATGAGAATATGCAAGAATGATACTGTAAACTGCAGCATACTGTAAATATAACACATTGCAATGATACTAAATACTACAAATGTTATGAAAGAGTAATACTATAAATACAATAAATACTATTCCACTATAAACTGTAGCTAAATATACATTTGGAAATAATGAATACAGATGTTGTCTGGGGCTGATAGAACTAGTGAAGAGAGAGTTAAGTCAGTTTAATAGTCTTACAGACTGGGGGACAAAAGACTTCCTCAGTCTATTGGTAGAGCAGGTCCGCCATTGAAAATTCTCCTTTGCCTGGTGAATGCACTGAGCAGGGGGTGGCTGACATTGTTCTAAAATGGACAGCAGTTTGTTCAGAGTCCTTTTTTCTGTGACTGAAATGAGAGAATACGCATTGTGAACCACATGGCCAGCTCTACTCACCATCTGGTCCAGTCCTCTTCTTAATGCTGCCTCCCCAGCATGGCATATAAGAACACTGACAGCAACAGACTGGTACAGTAAAAGATCAACAAGAGCTTCCTACTGGTTCCCACCCTCCATAGGAAATAGAACCAGTTCTGCCCCTTCCTGTATTGAGAGTCAGTGTTGGCTGTCCAATACAGTTTATCATCCACCTGCAGCCCTAGGTACTTGTAGGCCCTGACCACCTCCACATCGACCCCCTGGAGACCATTTGCAGAGGAGATGCGGTCTATCACCATCTCCTTAGTCTTGGGGTGTTTAGCTGCAGATGATTCAATCTGCACAATGTAACCAAATCCTCCACCAGGTTCCTGTACTCCAACCTGTCTATCCATAATGCACGAATCACTTGCAGTGTCAACCGAGAATTTCGGTATGTGGCAGCACTCTAAGTTGTACTTGAAATCTGAGGTGTACAAGGTGAACAAAACAGGGAACAGCAGAACTGCCTGTGGTGCTCCAGTGCTACTGACTACGCTCAGTCTGACAGCGATCAAAAAAATATTGGTGAAGATCTAAAACAAAGGTATGAGGACAGGAATCTGCAGCTGATACTACATCTGGAAAAGAGGATGCAGACACAGGACTCAAAACTGAGTTCACAATACATAAAAAGTTGCCTGAAGTCAGTGCAGAAGTGGAAACTTACATGGCGGAGAGGAAATGAGAAAACTTCACCTCACCTTGCCCAGTTTGCTATGAAATATTTGTCTTTGCTTCAAGCACAGCCTCAGATTGTGCATTTAGTACATCAGGGCTCGTTTTCAGTCCAAGAAGGATATGACTTATGCCTTGACCATATGTACACAGGTATATTTTAAAATGTACCTTTTTCTATACGTCTTGAGCTTTTGTCCACAAGTAAACAGCATCTCAGGTCACTGAAAACTAAGCTTTTGCGAACCTCCACTCAGGGTGAAGATTTTAAGAAACTCAGTTTTCAGCGTCGACATGTAGACAGGGAATTTTTTGGCTCAAAACATCAGATTGTGCGCCATTGTCCACTTTGGTTAACGTCAGAGCATACACCGTTTGCTGTATATATTAGGTGAGTTTGAGCAATGGTGGACTTAGCCGAAATAGTGCTTGTGCTAACCTTGCTGACAGGACTTACATGTGTACAGATAAATGTTGATTCACTCTCGCATTATATTGATCAACAACGGCGTCCAAATGTGTGCCGTGGTTTTCAACTTAACAGGACTGGCAGTTACTGTAGGCTTTTGATTGGCTAACATGGCAGTACGGTTAGCGTTATAATGCTGCCTTTTTTTTAATGTAAGAGGAAAAACGTTGTTTTAAAATATACCTGTGTACGTGTGGACAAGGCATTAGAGAGGAACACATTGAAATGCTGATGTTCCTAACACAAAATTTGAACATTGCAAAGAAACTTTAGGCTGCAGTAATGGACCTCATTCATACTTTAAGAAGATAAGAAATTTACAAACAAGAGGAGGCCATTCGGCCCATGAAGCTTGTTTGGGGAGAACTTAACTAATAGCTCAGAGTTGTTAAAATCTTATCTAGCTCTTATTTAAAGAAACCCAGGAATTTAGCTTGCACTAAATTAGCAGGAAGACTATTCTATTCTCTAACTACATGCTGTGTAAAGAAGTGCTTTCTTAAATTCAGTTTAAAATGTTCTTCCGCTAATTTCCACGTATAGCCATGAGTTCTAGTATTTAAACTAATATTAAAGTAGCCATTTGGCTGAACAGCATTCAGACCTGTTAGAATCTTATATACCTGCATCATGTCCCCCCTTATTCTCCTTTGCTGAAGACTGAACAGATTCAGCTCAGCTAACCTCTAATCATAAGACATTCTTCTAAGACCAGGAATTATTCTTGCAGACCTACATTGCACCTTTTCTAAGGCAGCAATGTCTTTCTTAAGGTATAGTAACCAAACCTTTTGTCTTCCCGCATTACACTGCCTTTCCCGTCCTCATCATGTCTGATCCTTAACTCCTTACCTTCTCTCCTCAGACCCGATCCCGTCCTCGACTTTCCTCCGTGTCCTGATCCCTCCTCCTCGTGTTCCTCATCCCTGTCACTCTTCGTTGGACGGACCTCCCTGGTAATGACTACTGCTCTCAGACAACGACCCCGATTCCTGCGCGCCTCTTCTATTGCCACACACCGACTCTCCGAGTGGGGAAGTCCACTCATGCTACCTACCCCCTGAAGCTGATACACGACAATCGTCTCAAACGAGCTTTCTGCACCACACCTGTACTGAGACAACCCGATCCCGAACTCCCATTTGAAGTAGAGGTGGATGCTTCTGAAGCCGGCGTCGGGGCAGTGCTGGTTCAATGCGACCCTGCGACAGGGCGTAGACATCCATGTGCTTATTACTCCAGGAAATTGACAGCAGCAGAGCGCAATTACGAGGTGGGTGATCATGAGCTCCTCGCTATGAAATTAGCCCTAGAGGAATGGCGACATTGGCTTGAGGGAGCTCATCACCCATTTTTGGTGCTGATCGATCACCGTAATTTGGAGTATCTTCAAACCTCCAAAAGACTGTCCCAGGCTCGCTGGGCTCAGTGGTTTGCCCGTTTCACCTTCATGTACTTACCTCCCAGGCAAGAAGAATGGCAAAGCAGATGCACTTTCTAGGCTGTTTGACCCTCCAAAAAGCAAGGAATGCTCTCACTCTATCCTCAGTCCATCTTGCTTCGTGTCTTCTATCACCTGGGGGTTAGAGGAGACCATTCAATTGGAGAATGAAAATCACCCGAGCCCGTCGGGCTGCCCTCCAGGAGGGTTGTAAGTGTCTCGCCGCCACCGATGTGAACTGTTAAAGTGGATTCACCAACCAGGTACCGGACACCCTGGGGTATCGGCCACCTAACTCCTCGTGGAGAATACGAGTTCCCAGGGCAAATGTTCAGTTATTGGTTTATTTAGCTTTATGCACCTGCTGGTATTCAAATCTGGCTTATTTAGTGATTACCGATTATTAAAACCAGACTTACATGCCATCTCATTGAGCCAAAAGAGACAGGACTGCCCCCTCTGGTCAGCCAAATATACCTGGTAGGTCTTTGAAAATTAGCTATCATGGTAAAAAAGGTTGGTGATGACTGTTTTATAAGATACATGTTGATAGTATACAACATCTATACAGGGTCTAATAGGACTGTGGGATCATGACAGGTAAATCATCCCAGAACCGGAGAGGCATGGAGTGCGACCATACTGCTTGCACAACTGGCACTGAAGGATCTTGTTTGTTTAACCTTCTGGTTATTTAAAGGTCTATTTTGAATGGTTATTTAAAGGTATATTTTGAAGTTAAGTACACTGGGAAATTTCCCCTTGTTCCTAATGGCTAATCAGGGCTGGTGTGTGTGTGTGTGTGTGTGTGTGTGGATTATGTTTATAATAAATTGTGGGGACCATGTAATATAAACCTGTTATTTTGACATTGGGGTAGGGGTTAGGGTCGTTATGAGTTTTCTCCATAGAAATTCATGGAGAGTCCCCACAAAGCTGTGTGTGTGTGTGATTATGTGGTTGGCTGTTTCTGTGTATCATGGTACTCTACAATTTTACATAGTAAATCTACAATTTCCCTTTATTCTACAAACAAACTGTTGGGGTACATGCATATTCCCACTTTGACAGTCTTAAGAGTGATGAGTCTTCCTGGGTAGTATCTTCGAGAATTGCCACCTTTTATTCAGGAAGGGTATTACTCATATCCTTTTCAAATCTTTGATGTTCATTTCTCCTTATCTTCATGCTACATTTACATGCTTTGTAAAAGCTCTGCTTCCAACTTTAAATGCTTGGTGAAGTAATTAAAATAACCCGACCTGAGTTGTTCATTCGTCACAGTAAGCATTCCGGTTCAGTCCATCGTCTAACCAATAATCCTCATTGAAAGGGGTCTGACGCCCATCCAAAGCAGCACAGAGCACATGGCTGATTCTGTTTATTTATATAAAATAACAATAATAATAATAATAATAATAATACATTAGATTACTCTAGAAAGAGTATCAGTGCCATGGAACACATATTAAATGTATTGTCTTTGAATTTAATTGACACCTTCAGTTCCTTTAACTCTTCAGTTTCTATTTCAACCACACAGAACTAGCAAGTCCTTGTGAGCCATGCTGTGATGTTGCACTTTTGCAGAAGCTCTGTGATTTGAAGGGAAAGTATCATGCTAGCATTGGTGGCGCCTGGCTGTTCGATTTGAGTAATTTAATTTGAGATGGTATGTGGTGTTCATGCCAGCATTATCATTATCACACCACCTACCTTCTCATTTTTTATTATTAATAAATTATATGCTATTAAAAATCAGTAAAGGTGTTTGTAAAATATATATTAAAAACTGAACCTCTTATCTAAATGCCTTTTATGTGCATTTTTGTCAGTTTGTATTTCATTTCAATATTTCATGCTGGGGGGGCGGGGTGTATAGGCAGCCTTACCCCTCCGTCACCGCTTTCAATGCCACCTTAACTGTGTGCCATTTCTCTGCATTGTGTGGGGTTCCTACTGTGTTCCAAAGACATGCAATAGGCTAGCGGGTTTCTCTGCATTGTCAAAATTTGTGAGTATAGTATTCTGCAGAAGTCTCAGGCATTGTAAGAAAATGTCATTTTTCTGGGTTGTATGCATAATATAAGTAACACAATTTGAACTAACTCTAACCAATTTCTCATATCTTGTTGGATCGCTTTATGAACACCACATCAATTCCCAAACCTCAGAGGCACCTTAGCCATTGCATGTACTGTAAGTTTCCCCACCATCTCACTTTATTAATTAATTTGATTTGTTGAAATAAAAGACTTTTGCACAGTTGGTGTATGAACACCTATGAGTCAAAACATTACAACTACCCCCACGTGAAGCAAATGTTATCTTGTATGAGTATGACATGGTCTGGGATATATTAGACGGTAAGGTAACAGTTGGCGAGTTAAAGATCAGGGTAACTATTACATCCCTTTCTTGTGGGTGGTTGCATAGCTGTACTGTTGTTGTTTTTGTTTGTTTTCCTTCTCCCTCCATGTCCTGTGCCATTTCCTCGTTTGGCCTGTACTCCCATCAGTCACCCGACTCATCCAATGACTTAATTCATACAGGACTTTCTTCCTATATTAACCAGCTCAGCATCTATTTAGCAAAATCTCTCCTTGTCTTATAATTATGTACCCTCTGTTTCACTGCATTTGTCAATTTCCCTAATTCCAGGACAGGGCCTAGGTACTTTGCAGTACACTATACATGTCACCCAAAGGAGGGCTTTTGTTAGAGACACTAGATAAGAGCTGAATGTCACTTGCTATTCAGACACTCCTTATTTAACGACCAACCCATTTAACGATAACCCGGATGTATGACAAGCTCTGCAACCAGTCAGCATTGTATGCTAAAGAAGAACTTTGGTCATGAAAACAATAGCGTGTCACCCTCTCTCAATCTCAGTCTCGTTCCCAAAATCAGTCAGTATTCACTATACTGGCATTCACAATTCTCAAGACATATTTTGGCTTTAAATTTGTACTTTATTGTGCACCCCATAGTACAAGATGAAAAAGATTAATAAAATTGATTCCTACCTGTAAACATTTATAAATATACTAAAAATGATTAAATAAATGGTGCAAAGGTGTCATTAAAACAATATCTAAAGATGGTTGACACAAACCTGCTACCGGTACAGTATGCTTGAAATATAAGTGGCTCCTTGCTACTGTAATCGACCGATTGTCTTAATGACCTAGTCGTTGGAATAGAACTCCTAAATGAGGAGCGTCTGTACTTAAGTTTTGGGTTAAAATAGAAAGTTACTTTTGGTTTTTTAGTAGGTTAGGGGTAATCTTTATTTTCTAATTATCTCCCGATCGGGTTTCTTTATTTCTTTTCTCGCCATCACCTGTGGTCTCTACCTGTCTGGGGCTTGCTTCTCCTTTGTTCCCCTGTGTTTTATGTTTTTGTATATATTGTACAAAGACACACTAGTCACCCTATTGTAAATAAACCCAACACACCACCCCCATATTTGGCTTATTCGTTCTCATGCTGCTGGTGTGGGGCTGCCTCTGCTGGGTTTTCCAGTAGACGAGCAGGCCAGGCAAAAAAAAGAAAACTTATTATGGTCAGACAACTGGCTCAGAGCATCTCCGAAATGGCAAGTCTTGTAGGATGTTCACGGTCAGCCATGGTGAATAGGCTACCTACTGAGAGTGGTCTGAGGAAAGAGAAACAACAAAGTGCCAACGTGGTTTTGGCTAGACGAGCACTTGTTGATTTGATGTAGAATGTGAATGACGGCAATTGAGCCAACAAAAGGACTACTTTGGCACAAATGGACAATAATTTTGATGATGATAATTATAGTAATATGTCATGAAACAGTGCATTGAGCCCTGTTATGTACGGAGCTACGTAGTTCCAGGCCAGAGTGCCTATGTTGACCCCTATTCCCCATCAAAAGTGCCTTCAATGGGCATGCAAGCATCAGAACAATTCTTTGTTTCTATATAAAAATCTGTAATATGTTCACCATATGGTCTACTTGTAAATTTAGTCGTGTTCTTCTGTGAGAATATTGCTTAAGTGCACATCACTCTGCCAAGCAAATTGTCATTGGCACTTCAAGAAGACATTAATAATGTACTCGTTGAGGTTCTGAAATATCTTTTTACTGGCCAATATTTATTTTGACATTGATTTTTACTAAAGGGGTTATAAAAAATAACAGGTTTTACAGAACAAAGCTTAGCATTGTGTCTTGGGGGAGACATTGCTGTGAAATTAGACAATTGACTTGTTTCGTGTGGATCATATGAACATGCCATATCTGCTGTCTTCTGTTGTTGGGGCTTAGACGGGCAGTAAACTGATGTTCTGTTGAAGATGCACCAAAGTAGAAGTGTGGAATTCTCTTATGCCCACTTAAGACCCCCCCCCCCCCCCACTCCCCAAGAGGTAATAAATTCAAAATTATTTGTTTGGTTTTATTTCCACTGACAGAATATTATATTCAAGCAATGTTATGCTCTGTAGTCTTATGTTACAGTTCTATGCAGGTATAAACATGCATATCAACAATTAAACCAGGGTACACAGGGTCCATATATTTGTTCCCTTTAATTTTTGGTTGTTCTGTAATTCTATGATGCTGATTATAATGGTAACATTTATCTCCCGAAGCATCAACATTTTGGTGAATATTTAGGTCAAATACATGTTTGAACTTTTACCAGTTATTTTGAAGTATCAGTAAAGGTAAGTTTTTGTACTAATTTCTGGGCAAACCCCCCATTCTGCACCCCCCACCACCAATTCAGCACTAATTGTCATTTTTATTAAGACATTTGGAATGATACAAATAGATAATGCTGAGATTTAAAACTGCATAAATATAACAGTAAATACAAAAGATCCATAAATATTAAAAAGTAGCATCAAAGGCAAATCAAAACTAATTGTAGCAAATAAATATAAAAATAAGAAACATAATCTAATTATTACACTTTTTTCTTTCTGCTGTTTCCGAGTGGTTTGTACCTAAGAAATGGGAAAGGAAGGGGATGCATTCAGGATTGGGATTACGAATATCCTTGCAGTTCTAGTTTGATTGATTATAGGCAACTAATTAACTGAGCATGTGACAGGTAAAATATTTTGTCCTGCTCTTACCTGATTCTCATAAGTCACCTGCAAAGGAAAAATACGTCACCATGCTTATTTCTAGGTAAAGAATAGAGAAAAACCTGTAGTCTCAACAAAGAGGACATTCAACAACTCACAATTAAAACAAGCTACGTTATTCACTTAATAGTAGGCTAGGCATTTTACCTGTAACGCATGTTTTCAATAACAGGTCATAGATCTTTACAAACAAAATGCACAAAATGTTGTTTGGGTTTTTAGTGCAGTTGTCACTTTGGGCAAAAGACAAGTGGTTCCCATTGTGGTCACTTACAATGACAAGGGCTGCCAAATATTTCCTTAATTTCACATTAAGTAATTCTATAGTTTTATATCCACCTTTCCTTAAGCAGGTACTGACATCCTCAGGAGTTGATTTTCATGCTGGCTCTGTCATTATTAGCCGGGTGCTCATGAGTGTGACGAGGGACTTTCAAAATGCTAATGTCCTTCCGAAAAGTCCAGGATAGGCTGGCTGTGTAAAAACCAAATTAGGCATAGTAGCCTAATTTTCTTTTACTACAGTATGTGAAAAATTTTATGTAACTTTCCATTCACTTGCAGACATAAATAATAGTTTGATAAAATAACAAAAAAACATATTTCAGCAATACTTATTTATTTTAATTCTTTTTCACACTCTTGTAAACAGATCCATCGCTGTTCACCTGCTCTCATATTTGTCCCACGCCACACGCTATAGCCACAGGCCTCATGGGAATGCAGACGTCAATTTTGTCGGAATCCTGCTCTTGCCATGCAGTACATGGTCTCCTCGCACACCTTCACTTCACGCACCAGCAGATCCATTTCCTCTGCAGTGAAGTGTTCTTTTCTATTACATGGCAAATCCGTCATTAAAATAACAATCCGCTAAGGTGCAAGTGCAGGAACAGCGGATGACACTCTGATTGGTTTACAGTATTTTACGCCCCAAACACCCATGAGTAATTCTGAGACTTAGCACAACCCTTTTAGTCCATGCACTTGGTGTACCGACTCTTTTTCTGGCATTAAAGTAGCAGAAGTGGGTTGGCCACACCCTAAAAGAACATGTGCCTTGCGCTTCAAACCATAGGATTTAGATCATTAAACAGGTCCAATGTGATTTTCATATTCAGCCTGTAACACTTCATGAAGAATTATTTTAAATGAAAGTGGAAAAAAAACTTTATAAAAATGTGTATTGATGTTACCCCTTGGGTGCATTGATAGACTGACTTTGTTATATCTCTCTTTACTAATGTGTATTTATCATCCTACCTGTTAGATTGTGCTGTACTCTTTGTCAGTGCTTCAATCCATTAACTCTCTGATTGAATATTTATGTTATATCAGCTGAGCATACAGAACATACAGGTTTTCAGTTACAATAGTCTACTACATTCCTAAATATTTGGTATAGCTGGAAATGTTGTAAATGACTTTCTGATGTTGGAGAGAGTAGTGTCTCCATGCATATCTGTGTTTTATCCCCTTCACTGTAACTGATTCATAGGGCACTGTGCTTTCTGACGTATATAAGCCATTTCTTTTTAAATGTACATTGTGATTTTACATTGTCTCAGTCTCTCTAGTGATGGCATAGGATGTTATCAAAGTGAATTCCATGAAACGTCAGCCTAAAATTTTGCAGGAAGCAGTGGAATGTGCCATTCTCCATAAGATGTATTAAGTTCTTTCATCCATCCATCCATTTTCTGAAACCGCTTAATCCCAACTTGGGTTGCGGGGGGGACCAGAGCCCATCCTGGGAGCAATGGGCTCAGATGGGAAACAACCCTGGGCAGTTGCCAACACTCACACAGGGTTGAGTTAAGCTCACCAATCAACCTATCCTGCACACTTCTGGACTGTGGGAGGAAAGCAGAGCCCCCGGCGGAAAGCCATGCAAACACGGGGAGAGCGTGTGAACTCCATACAGAAAGGACCTGGGACCATCTTGCTGTGAGGCAGCAGCACTATCCACTGTGCCGCTACGCTGCCTTGTATTTAATTCTTTGCATTAACAAAATATGTGTCTGAAACCTTTGCAAGCACAGTAGGATCATGGAAGGGAGAAGCAATTGCAGCTGAACACCTCACCTGCGATGAGGAGTCACCTTATAGAAGCAAATAATGTACTAACTGGCAATAACATAGCAGTTTTTCCAATTTTAATGTAATAAAAGATGATAATGTAGTAACTGGCCTATAATGTAATATATTTCCTGAACATTTGCTGAATCAATACAAACAAGTTTTTGTTGATAGACTTTTATTACATTAGGGACTAAAAGGTTTATCATGTTATAGGCATGTTATTTCATTATAGGCAGTTATTACGTTATTGGTCGCTTCACAAAACCTCCTGTTGCTGGTTAAAATGCCCGCTTCGTAATGTTATTGCCAGGTAACTGCTGGAGAGTCTATGTATCTTCCATTGTACATAAACAGCTTAAATACTTGTTGCTTTGACCTCCATCTTTGTCACCAGATTCTGTGGATACATGTGACACAGTCCATGTGAGGATTTAATTGTATGTAGGTGCTTGCAAGAAAGAATGATTCAGAACAACAATAAAACAGGAAGCACATGCTCTTTTCTCTGTCTGCTGTTTATCATTATGAATTTTCTATATTAGCTTTTAGATTTGCAAAAAATTTCGTCATTCTAAATCTAAATTTTACAGTGTCTGTGGTATTAGACGTTAGGTTTTTAACAGATTGTCTTGCAAAAATTCAGTTAACATGAACTCATAATATTTGATGATTTCTGCTATTCAGAGTTTAAAATGAGGTTGTTAGCACTGCTGTCTCACACTTCCAGTCTTGGGGGTTTGAATCCCACCCTGGCTGTGAGTGTGGAGCCTGCATACTCTCCTCATGCATACTCTCCTCCTGCATACTCTCATACTGCATACTCTCCTCCTGTTGCATGGGACGACTCCTGGTACACAGGATCTCTTCTGCAGTTCCAAGACATGAATTTAGGTTAACTAGTATATCTAAATGACCTGTGGTGTTTGTCCGTGTGTGTATGGGGGGGGGGAGGCTTGTATATATTACACTGCGGAGACCAAATGTCACAACAATGTGATAATGGGACTTTTTTTGGTCCCTAGAATGAGAAACATACTTTTATAAAAATCTGTGACCTCAATCAAAAAAACTGAAGAAAAAAAAGTTGAATTGTATTATGTTTGATTATGTTAGGGCTAGGTATAAGGGTTAAGGTTGTCATTGTTAGGATTAGGGTTTTTCTCATAGAAATGAATGGAGAGTGCCCACAAAAATTTAGATACCTAGTCTGTGTGTGTGTGTGTGTGTGTGTGCACCCTGTGTTGTGCTCCTCGTGGTCCTGTTTTAGATAAGCAGTTGGAGAATGCATGAAGAATTTGAAAGAATAAAAGCTTGAATAAGTATTTAAAGTTCTATATAATACAGTGCATATATTTACAGTAGTAGTGTATTTGAGTTGACTATAAATGACATGGTTTTGTGTAATACCAAATAAGACAGTGCCAGATGTCCATGGAACGTCGTGTTTTGAGCTAAATCTGGTTGGCCCATCATGGCCTTTATTTAGATGAAATATAGTCAGTGAAAATTTGGCTGGGTTTAATCTGTCTTATTTGGGCCAAACTTAGCCCAAGATGGACATCTGCTACAAACCACATATAGCCCTAGTACAGCCATGGAAATAAAATCACATTTCAGCAAGTGGGGAATATCTTGATGAAAATGAGAATTGTGCTGTATATATCCAGACATATGCAAACATGGGGAGAGCATTGAATTCTATACAGTCCAATCTTCCAGCCTTCGTCCACCACACTGTTGCCACACTGCTTTTGTCCTCTTTTGACATCTGTCACATGCAACAGTGATCAATGCCTATAAGTAATGATAATGTGATAATGATAACAATGTAAGTATCATGCGTCCTGTAAGTTTTGTCTTTTGTTGATGTCTATTCAAAAACCTCTTTTCAGCTTTCATGTTTCAACTAAATCTCAATGTTGTTGAGACATCTGGCAGAGCCATCTTTTCAGTGTCTTTTCAACCAGTTGATAGTGGGTATGCTGTCTAATCATTTCTTTGAGGTGTGAAAGCCATAATTAAATGGATTCACAGAATATGTGGTTCAGCTTCCTGCAAGGCCCTCATTAAATGAGGCTAGGTTGCATGCTGGGCCCTTCAATGCAAGACAATTCACGTCTGTAAGTGTGATCAGTAGTTTGTGAGCCCGATGAAATTGTCTGGAGTACATCCTGGGGTCCTGCCTTATGCAGCCAGATATTCCGACATCTGTAAAATTCAGTGTGGCTCCTAAATATGTGTACTGGTCTGCAGATTAGCAAAGTCTCAGCCACTTCCAGATGGGAGATCTCAGCGCTCTGGGGTAAGCTTGACTTGGCAATGCAAGATGACATATCTGAGCTACCGCGGCATAGTTAGGGACTGTGCCATAAGAAGGAGAGCTGGTCTCGTTGTAGCTGATTATCAACTAGCACAAATACAGCTCTGCTGGGAAGAGAAAGTAGGTAAGATAGTATTCTTATTGAGTACAGCTCAAAATTCCCATGTTCCTTCACTGTAAAACTTTTCAAAATGAGTATGTTGTTCCTTAAATGGTTTTCAGTCCTTTATTATTCCAGGAACTGAATTGCACAGTATTGAGTAATTTCTATATTTTCACTAAGATTTTTATAATATCACATTCATGTTAACTAGCCTACAAAGCTGAACAATAGCTAAATTTCCAGAATCCCAACCATTCACATCTTTATGAGTATAAGGCAGGACACATTGTTTGGATACATTAATTTTCTTACTTACTTACTGTTTTGATAAATGTGCTTAGATGTGTTTAGTACAGTATATGCTCTTCTTGTTTTATCCGGTTCATTTTGCATTTAAATGCTGAAAAAAACATATTTAGGTGTAATTTTTTAGGGGACTGTGATCCAATTAATTGGTGTTCTATTATTTCTTATGTAGAAAATTCGATTGGAACTCAAACTTTTTAGGATTCGATCCAGAGTTCTGAATGAATTAAGTTCGAGTTCTGAGGTACCACTGTGTGTGTGTGTGTATATATATATAAATATATATACTTATGGAAAAGAACATTTAAAATAGCTTTCTGATCTGTGTTCTAATAACAATATTAGTTTTTGGCTTATATCAAAATGTTATATCTAAATTTTTATTTTTATTTTAGCTTTGATGCTATAAACATACAATTTTAGGATATATTCTTGCAATGCTCAACTGACCAAAAACAAACTTGAGTCAATATGTAAATTGGCTTAATGATGATGAAATCTAGATATTGATTCAATGAATTTGCCATCATTTAACATCCCAAAATCAGGTTTGCCAACTCCCACACACCTGTGTGACACTCGTGCATTCAGACTCTCATGGTCATGCAAGAAATCTTGGCAAATCTACATTACTTTATTATAAAAGCAAAGAGGTAGTTTGCAAACCTTATAAACTACTTATGAGGTAATAAAACTCATACATACATGTGCATGTGTGTGTAGGCTGTCTCAAATTGACACGTCTTTAATGTAACTTCTATGATGCTAATAAATATGCACCCTCTATGTTAAGAGGGAAATGCTGTTGAACCATTACAGAATGCCAAACTTGGTCAATAACTAATCAGAACCAGTGGCATTTGGAAAAATTCTAAAGAGAAGATAAAGTTAATGTCTTTAAATATCGGATAATTTAATTAAATTTAAGCAGCAACATGTAGGATAGAAAGGGGGGCTGTTGGAATGAAAGCAGTGTATTCTCTGGACAGGCCCACCAATTGCTTCACCCATCAAATCTAACACTCCTACAATTTCTACAAATTTTTATTTGTGAATGCAAATAAAAGAGTTTTTACTTGAATGTGCTGAATCCTAGTTGTGATACATACGTTTGAACAATTTATGTGACACAAATTTGAAACTACACTTATTATGTTATTACATATTCCACTTACAAGCCAATTTGCACAACCTTGGATGGTTACCTGCATTTCTTTGTGTAAGTCTAAATTTCCAGGCCTTAAAATACCATTTATATTATTGATTCTTTAAAAAATTTTGTCTAGATATTTATATTCTATTTAGTTCTTTTTATTAATTAATAATTAAGACTTACACACATATACAGTGTTTCCTGTGTGTGAAGAGGTTTGGCAGGGGATGCTATATGATGGGGGGGAGGAGGGTGATACTATTGCAGAGAAACTGCAGACATCAGACTACATATGTGTGTGCTTGTGTGTGTGTGTGTGTGTGTGTGTGTGTGTGTGTGTATGGACAAAATATATTCAATTGTTTAGTGATGGAATGTTACCTCTATCTATGGAGGCAAACAAACAATAATTATATGAATGAATATAGGCTAGGTATTTTTCAGTCACAATATAGGTATGTTTTTTTAGAGGTTGCTCATCCTCAGCAGTTAGCCTGAATTCAGTGCTATACTCAACAATATCATGACAGCCTAACTGTGCACAGCAGTTAGGCACACAGCATTTAGCATCTGACCTGAAGGTCTGGCCCCCAATCTCCATTCCAGTTCATCCCAAGGGTGTTACATGGAGTTAAGTTCTTCCATACCAAATTCATACTCCCCCATGCATGTCCTTATGGACCTTGCACTATGCACTGGGGCGCAGTCATGCTGGAATAGAAATGGGCCATCTCCAAACCGGTTCCACAGACTTGGAAGCATAGAATTGTTCATAATGTCCTGGTATGCTAAAGAATTAAGAATTCCCTTCACTGGAACTAAGGGGCCAAGCTCAACCCCTGAAAAACAAACCCATACTATCCCTCCTTCAACAAACTGCATAGTTTGGCTTTTCACTGTATTTGTATTTATTGAAGTTTTACAAAT
This sequence comes from Brevimyrus niger, assembly GCA_015164015.2. Lineage (NCBI taxonomy): Eukaryota > Metazoa > Chordata > Actinopteri > Osteoglossiformes > Mormyridae > Brevimyrus > Brevimyrus niger. The sequence continues at coordinate 429,963 of JAABNY020000087.1, read as the reverse complement.
ACAATGGCTAGATATATTCGGGCTCACCTCAATGCACAGCATGGGTTCTGGAACCAATCTCCTGGAGAGGGGCTGGACATTCTTTTCTTCTGGAGTTGTGGCGGGTGAGCAACGCCGGGCATGGGGTGGGACTATTGGTAGCCCCACAGCTCGGTGCTTTAACAACTAAGTTTACCCCGGTGAACGAGAGGGCTGTTTCCCTGCACCTTCGGGTCGGGGGTAGGTCTCTGACTGTCATCTGCGCTTATGCGCCGAATGTCAGTTCGGAGTACCCAGCCTTCTTGGATTCCCTTAGTGGTTTGTTGGTTAGCGTGCCTGGAGGGGGGTGATTGGGAGGAACGGCCTCCCTGATCTGAACCTGAGTGGTTTTCTGTTATTGGACTTCTGTGCAATGCATGGTTTGTCCATAACAAACACCATGTTCGAGCATAAGGGTGCCCATAAATGGACATGGTATGAACAGGCCCGGGGCCACAGGACGATGACCTGTGGCCTTCTGTCTTGGACACTTGGGTAAAGAGAGGGGCAGAGCTGTCAACTGTTCCCCACCTGGTGGAGTGGGAGGAAGCCGGTCAGACCTGGTAGGCCCAAACGTATAGTGAGGGTGTGCTGGGTACGTCTGGCAGTGGCTCCTATCCACTGGAGCTTCAACTCGCACCTCCGGCAGAATTCGAAATGCATACCGGGGGAGGTCGGAGACATTTAATCTGAATGGACTCTGTTTCGGACCTCCATTGTGGAAGTGGCTGTACGGAGTTGTGGCTGCAGGGTGGTCAGTGCCAGTCGTGGCGGTAACCCCCCCACCCGATGGTGGACACCAGAGGTGAGGGGGGCCATCAAGCTGAAGAAGGAGGCCTACCGGGAATTATTAGTATGGGGATCTCCGGAAGCAGCGGGCAGATACCGGCAGGCCAGGCGGAACGCAGCTCAGGCAGTCACTGAAGCAAAAACCCGGGCGTGGGAGGAGTTCGGTGAGGCCATGGAAAGTGACTTTCAGTCGGCCTCAAAAAGGTTCTGGCAAACCATCCGGAATATCAGGAGCGGGAAACAGCTCCTGGTTCCTACTATTTATACTGGGGAGGGGGTGCAGTTGACCTCACCTGGGGACCTCCTCAACCCTGCCTCAGATACATCTACGCACACTGCCTTTGAAGGGCAAGGAGCCCGAGGGTGCTGGGGGGGGGCTTGTCCATCACTAGGGTTGAGGTGGCCACGGTGGTTAAAGAGCTGGTGGCCAGGCCCCGGGGGTGGACGAGATCTGCCCGGAGTACCTGAAGGCGCTGGATGTTGTGGGGCTGTCGTGGCTGACACGCCTTCTTAACAGTGCGTGGAGGTCAGGGACAGTGCCGCTGGATTGGCAGACCGGGGTGGTGGTTCCCTTATTTAAGAAGGGGGACCGGAGGGTGTGTTCCAACTACAAAACTCACTGAACATCACCGGCTCCGCTCTCTTCTGGCTCCAGTCCTATCTCACAGATCGGCAGCAGTTCATCCAC
>JAABNY020000087.1:404135-424318 GCA_015164015.2 Brevimyrus niger | reverse complement strand
TATCTATCTATCTATCTATCTATCTATCTATCTATCTATCTATCTATCTATCTATCTATCTATCTATCTATGTAATTACATTTAATACAAATATTTCACATTGTAAGAAAGTAAAAGTTGTATGGCTTTCAAAATACCATCTGTACATAGCAGTAAAATATAAACTTAGATTACTGATATTTATTGAATAGTATGAAAAACCAGTATACAATATCTTTAATATGTTTAAGGTAAATGGAGAAATTAGTAATTACATATAGAGTATACACTAGGACTGATCCCCTTTCACCGGACATCTAGGGGAAGGGTAGGAGAAAGCATGCGGTATGCCTTTGCTTAAACTACACTTGAATTGGCTTTCTTGCAAACAGTACAAAATATTCGGAATTAACTGAGTGTCTGATATTGCATTGGTCCTTAATCATTTTCGGTGAGAGTGTTTCCTACTAATTCGCATGCCGGGTCTTCCCCTGTTTCTCAAAAGGTGGAATATTCCCGTCAACCACAGCCTACACAGGCGTGTGCATCTCAGTTTACAAGAAAGACTTGGAGCGGGTTGTGGTAGTATTTCTGCCAAGAGAAGATATTTGGTTATTCCTGGGGAGATTATACCAGAATACAAAATGGATATTTTTACGGCTATTTTATCGGTTTTGCTCGTAACGAAACCAGGTACGAGTTATGCTGTCAGATAAAATCGACTGGTTTTACGGACAGTTTGTGTCAATTACGGGTGCCTTGTTTCTGCGTCTTCACTTTTTTTTTATGACCTTCGCCCATGCTGATTTAGGTTGCTGGTATGACTGTCGTATTAGTCGAGCAAGCTTTTATAACTTTACTTGTGTAGAGAGAAGTTTATCTTTAATGACTGATTCAGTATTATCTGATCAACGTTAACCATCGCATAGTTCCTGCCCCATTTAAAGTCGGATTTAAAATCAACTGTACACGTGATTGCGCATGTAAAAACGTATTCGGGTAAATGCACTGACATTTATATGCCTTCCTTGACAGCTGTGAGTTATTGTGTTGAACTCGTAATAATAGGACAGATTATTGAGAAGCTTCGCACACTTGATCTTATCCCCCTAACATTTACGTATAGCATGATGGGCCCATATTAAATACAAAATATCCCCATTTAACCTGGTTCAGTTTTCGATGAAGTTATCCTGGACACCATATACCTGAATATTTTCATTTTTTAAGGGATCGCTCTTTGAAATATATTCTGAACGGGAATGGTGATTCGCGGACTGTAATACATGTTAGTTTAGTCTTTCTTTTGCACCTCTTTCTTTTTCTCCGGGAGGTTTCCCGTGCGTTTCACTTTAGCTCAAACGCTTTTTTTTTTTCTTCAGTTTTAGGGTTTGGAGTAGACCCCGAATTGCAACTGGATATCATCAATGAACTGGAATTTGCAAACGCAACATCTGGAATAAGCCAAGTGTCCGGGCTCCACAACAACAGCAAAGCTTTCTTATTTCGAGGTAGTTCACTTTTGCGGCCAGCCACGGTTGCTCTATAATAATAATAATAATAATAATTATTATTATTATTATTATGCTGTTGTTGTTGTTCTTCTTCTATTTGGTTTTGTTTCAAACAAATACAAAGAACTATCAAAGGATGCAGCGCTGGTTATGGGTCTACAATTGCTTCAGAAGTTGTTTAACTCGTTGAAAAAAAATATACCTCACTTCCCATTTATTCCGACGTGCGACCAGACGTGGGGATTTATATTACCGGTGAAAAACATAACATGGCCGAAATGCGACAGTATCAAATATTATTATCTGAAAATGTAGGGATTAAAAACAAAACGAGGCGTTTCAACACGCAGGCGGTCTTGCATGTTCGTTAGGCTATACTGTAAGTGGAACAGTTTAGCTTTTATTGTCAGTTTAGCTTTTATTGTCAGACGTTAGGTTAATGTGATGCTTTATGCCGTGATATGTCCACATGGATTTGTGGACGCCTTAATACAACTATATATAAACAGAATGACGAACAATTAACGGCGGGACCACTGACTACCGGACCTAGTTATGCCTAGCATGCTTTATAATAATTGATCTTTATTTGCCTTTCCGTAACTTTGTCAGATTCAATACGTACTGCATAGATACGTGATAAGTACAATATTAACATTTGGCAAGACGTTTTCCAAGAAATTCTCTCCAGATTTGTAGGCTAATGGCTAACACAATATCCAAACTCAAAAGACAGGGGGGTTGACTCTATTTAGTATACCGCTGCACATCGATCATTTGAAATTTGTATTATTTCACGTTTATTTATTAATTTTCTTTCTTTCTTTCTTTCTTTTATTGTTAATCTGCACTCTTGTATTTCAAATTAAATGTTGTTTTGGAAGTTATTTGTATTTACGTAGGACAGGTCATATATTTTAAGTTCCATTCATTTTGGTATGTTAAGGTCTTATTACAGTAATGCAGCATTATTAATTATAGTGTTTGGGGATCCATGCATAATTGTTTAGATAATTTTCATATGAAAAAAGTGTGTATTGTCAATGCTTTGTTTACCATTCTTAACCCCCATTTATTCTCACATTTGACAACCTAAAACCCTAAACAAGGAATTCTTCAATATAGAAGCAGCCTCAATGGACCATGTGAGGGAGGGAAATTCAGTTGACTTAGCAGGCATGGAATAACTTCTGTCACAGGCTTTGCTCTGCATGGAATGTGCAGTGTGGTATGTTTCTCAGGGTGAGTGCCCTAGCTTTTGGGAACATCCAACCTATAGTTGATAAGTAGCCAGGGCTCCTGAACAGCTTTTTGTAACAAAGTGCTGTGTGTGATCTGCATCTGGATCAGGGTTATTACATTTATGACATCTATGACAACATATTTTAAACAGAAATTAATTAAACAATGATAAAATAAGAAAGTCAAATACTTTTCTAAAATACTATTTTGCTAAAAAAATTCTTTGTTTTCAATGACCATTAAGAATACCTAGAACATGCATTTTCCTTTAAGGACATTAATACAGGGTGTGCACTGTGTGTTCATGCAGTATTATGTAAATATCAGACATAAAATGCTGTATAACTTTCTATTTGTCCCCACAAATTATATCACTAAAACTTTAATTGAAACAACAATACATAAAAACTAAACAGAAATATATCTTTAAAATAAAAACTAAGAAAACCACACTGCAAACTAACTAAAAATAAGCTGGATTTCATATAATAACTGACAATAATATGAAAATAAAAACTAAAAAAAAAATTGAAAATATAATGACAGTAATTTGGAATCTTAGGTTGAGTTAGTTCATAGGCCTCCTCATTGGACATGCACGTATGCTTATGACACCACTGACATAAAAGCCGTTCATTTGCTGTATTTTTGCCCACACAGCCACAAATCACACTGGTTTCTGTTTTGGAACTTTGACCTTTTCTCCTGCCTGAAACATTCTGCTCGACCATTGTTACTCACCCAATTAAAAAAGAAAACCTGAGTTGGGCTGCACAATTCTGGGTAAAATCTTGTAACAGGATTTGTGTAGTGGGTCATGTTTATTAATAGTAAAGAGGAGGCAGTTCTTTATAAAAAGGAACCACATTTATTAACAGCACACTGCCAAAGAGAACCAGCAGCAACACAGACAGGGGAAGTCCACAATTTATGCAACATCTACACTCGGGGTAGACGCTATTGAAAACATGCACTCCTTGGGAGATACTGCATGTGTATTACATGGGTAGAATATTTTCTATTTATAGTGTAAATACACGGGCACACACATTAAATAACTTGATCACACATATAAGCCGTGTGGCGCAAAGCACGCTGGTAATTTGAATAATTACAATATGAATCATATTTTTTTTCACTCAGAATCGAAATAGCAATTTTCTCTCTTGATTCTCTTTATTTCTTCTTCTTCTTCTTACATATTGTCATTATATAGATGGAACAAATAATATGTATAGATGCATGATATATCGATTAACAATCTGATACTGTCATTTGACATTTGGAGCTACTACTGAAATAATAGTAATGATTCTGATAGAAAACATTTTTCATAGTGGTGGGCTAGGATTTCTGTTTGCTCATTCACCACTTATAAGAGGTCTAAAACTATTGGCCCATGAAATGTTTCTCCAGCCCCTCCTCAGCTTACGATGGGGTTACATTACGATGAACCCGTCGTAAATTGAAAATATCGTCAAATATGTCAAACATGAATATGATATGAAAAATCATACAGGAAAAAACACTGAACAATATGTTGTTAAACACTGTATGACATGTTTATGCCTGCAATTGTGACAGAGACTGGAAGCATGGCTATGTGGAAGCTGCCTTCACCCAGCATTAGTAAAAAGTATCGCACGACAAGCTGCTAGCCTGGGAACAGATCAAAATTCAGAGCTTATTGACTACTATAGCATTGTTTTCGCACCATTGTAAAGTTGGAATATCGTAAGTCGACCCATCGTAAAGCTATGGGCATCTGTAATTCTTTATTAATTCTGGCCCATAGATTGATTGTTTTTCACAGGAAAAAAGGTCATTCCAGTGATTTGCTGATTTGTGTCAGGAAGTTTAACATGTTCCATGGCTTATTCTAAATAAAAAGGAAATTTGTGATTAAGTTGTTCTTATTGTGCTGTACTGAAGGTAACAAATCTGTATTTAGATTTGTCTTCAGTAAAGCTAGGTTGCTTATAATGTATAATAATGCATAATGTATAGTACTTTTTGCTTAAGTGCTTTTAATACTGAGTAATTTTGATTATTTATTATTTTTTTTTAAGTTGTATTTTACTGAATGACTTTTACTTGAGTAACATTTTGGTATGGCAGCTGTACTTGAGCACAGACGAACATCTACTTGCATACATTTGTTTTGTAAATTTTTGTAATTCCAGACTTACATAAAAACAACCATACACATTATTTAGGAATAGTGCTTACACCAAGCATCTGAAGTACATTGGAGTAGCCAGACGAGGCAGGTGGCTTCATCTTACAGTTCCTACATACACTACAACATGTCATACGTAGTGAACTCATCTGTTCTAATGAATATAGAGCTTTATAGAAATGTTAAGAATTCATTTAATTGACTCTGCCTGTCTTATTACAGTGTTTGATATGTCTGACATTTACTAGAGGATTTTATTAATTGTGTGATTTTTTGTACTTGTGTTTGTTACATGCTTAGGCTAGGTTAAACTGGGGTCGGCTAGGTATGTTGAATAGTGGGGGAGAAAGGGTTAATCTGTCATACCTAAATTTCGACCTGCATAAGGAGTTGAAGAACAGTCTCTTTGCACAAGTCAAGGAGTATCTGTAGGAAAATTGTGCAATTTTTCCACCACTGTTAAGAACATGTGTGCATTGTATGGGCTTGGCATCAGAAGTGTGACCCATGTGGAGGTGTGAATATCTAGTGTGCATCTAAAGAAATATATCCCGACCATTACTATCAAGGGGACTGATGGACATTCTTCCATAGGCTCCCTCTATAAATTATTGAATTTGATTAATTAAATTATCTTATTTTATGGGCACTACAACTTGCAGATGGTGTTTGGGCAATGAGCAAGATCAGTTTTTACTCTGGGAATGAAAAATAAATAATCTACTAATGTATTATGCATATTATTAGTAAATTTCACCGTAAGGTATTGCTAACTATAGCTTCAGTGAGGTGAGATAGTCAGTGAACTCTTTAATAAGCTCTGGATTTCTCTCAGCCTTGTTAAGTTTTAGGGTATGTTGTCTGTAGTACTCTGTTTATGATTGAATTGGTGTGTAGTGTTATAAACATACTCATTAAATATTGTGAGGTAATCTGAGGCCAGCTTCTCCGTCTCTTTCATGATCCTGGCCACAGTTACCTCTGTTCCTTTGTTTTGTAGATTCGTTTGCAATTTGGAAATCAGTGTATTTGTTTTCAGTGAAGCAATCTGTTAAACCCATTTTGTAAATAAGGTGTTAATTGCTGTGAACTATTTTGACACTGATCATTCTTCTTTCCTTTCCATGTTTCACTGCCACTATGTTTTTTAGAAGGTCAGATATCATGCCTTTGTTTTTTTGTTCAAGATGGTGTTTAGTATGGAATATTATGAAATGGAATGGTTGTTAATGAAATGGACCACTATATAAAATATAGTCCTTCGAAAATATTTTATGATGATGTAAGTAGGTAATACCAAGCACCTGGTGGACATCATGGATCGTTTTCTCTGAATGGAGACTGTTTATGAAGAAATGATCTCCTGCCTATCTTGTAATGTATTTGATGATAATGGGCACTTACATAGTTTATAAAAGGTTGTTTACCTGCTGGTAGTCTGAGCATTCTTGTATATTCCAATCCATCATTCAGTTTTAAGCTCACAAAATTGACATTTTCTCATTTTTTTCAGGCATATTTAGTTCAGATGCTTTGGTTTTATCATATAATGCAAATATTTGTATGTGTTTTGATGTGTTTTAAGTGATCAAGTTAGACTTGATTGGCTTTAGCTTGTGTCTGGGTGTCTGAACACAGGGCTTTTCGAAGCGTGGGTCGAGATACCAATGGGGGGTTTCCAGAGTATGCCAATAAAAATGAAAATAAATAAATAAATAAATTCATTGTAATGGGTCAATTGTGATAATAATAAGCTACCAAGGGTATTTCCCCGTTCACTCATATTATGATTGCACAAGAGATTGTTCAAATTAGAAAGATAACAGAAAAGAAATTGACTTAGTAAGTCTTCAATCATTGGATAAATCCATAAAACCAAATGAACCAATTCCGATTGTTTGTTTTTCTCAAAAAAAAGATCAGAAGAGGTATGCAGCAACACTGCAACACTTTCATGAATTTGTTTAAACAATTAAGGCTTTGACCTAATGGATCATGACAAGCACCAGGTTGCATCATTTAAACAGAGTTAAAAATCTAATTTATTTAACTGCAAATCAGATGGCAGCTTTATCCCAACTAAATGAATTTTTACTGTATTGTGAAATTGTCCCTGGCGTTCAAAGAATACGTAATGTTTTTAGCATTGGTTCTCCACTGTGGCCGCTGCAAACTCTTTGGTATGTGAGTCAATAACTCCTTTTGACAGAACTAATTAACTGATTGTCCCAAAACTGTAACAGAGCCACCTAGTGATAGCAAAGAGAAGGGCAGCCTCAGACACTTGATCTTATCGGCTTGATAACTCATGAATTTTTTGGCCTTTCTTTTCCAAAATTTCCCAGAATAGCACATTGTTTACATATGTGTGTGCCTATGTGCCTGAGCATATCTGTCAAGGAGAATGATTAAGTTTAACCATTCAAAACAGGAGTTCAGCCATCAGGTTGTCATGTCAGGGCATGGATGATAACAGCCCACAACACAGCATTTAAGTGCAAGGAACTTTTTTGCAGACTTAACTACATATTCGGAGCAAAGGGTTCCATAGGGAACACTTAATATCCAACACACTCACAATCAGGTAACACATGCAATGACCAGCAAAGGCATGGACAAGCACATACATTATATAGGCAAAAGTATTGGGGCACCTTCCTTTACACACACATGAATTATTAAATAATCAAACGTTAAAATATGGAGTCAGTAAATACAGTAGGCATGTAATCACAGGCAAAATGTTTCTGACAGATAGAGGTTTATATTAACTCCACACACATACACAGGGACTTTAATTATTAAATACAATGACATTATTTTAATTTGTTAGCATTGTATATGTGTTCTCATTATTTTAAGTATTTTTAAGGCTGAAATGGGTGGGTAGCCCATACATAAGTATAATACACAAGGTCATACAGGATAGGATGTGAGAGGACATATTTGACTCAGTCACTAAATGGATCTGTCCCTGCCCCCCCCCACCACCACCACCTTATTGAAAACACAGTGACACCCTTGGTGCTAAATAATTAATTAAAAAATGTAATTTCAGGATTTTTCCACTAGTTCACTTCTGTGTTTCTAAACTGACAAGTGAAAAATCTGAATGTATTTTTTTAATAGAAAGTATGTGCTTAATGCCATTAAGTGTATAAGTAGAAAGCTTATTGTGCAGTAGTTTTGAAGTGCTTAAAATATCCTTGACTGGTGCTCCAAATAACCTTAAAATTAAAGTATACCTTGATTACTATCTCTGTGTCCTGAATTGATATGAAACCAAATTGTTTTAATCTGAGATTCAAATTAAATATTTTTTAATTTCATACTTAAATACTTAAGCTTACAACTGATCATCCACAAACATTTTATACTTTAGGATAAGCATGGATTGTTTAATGTTTCAAAGGGACCTCTGTCCATGCGTATGGATTTCATAATTTGTCAGAAGAGAAGGGATTTGTTTCTTTGTGTGATACAATAGACCTGTGCTGAAGGGACCTGTGCTGAAGGCAGGTTGACAGTATTGTTTGCGAATGATTCATATACAGCAGATGGTCATAGCTGGCAAAACCAGCAGGTTTTACGACCTTGCATTAAGTTAATGAAGAAATGTCTGCTGGTGCTATTGATCTGAAACCTATTTAAAGAAAGCTGAATTATTGGAGATACACAAAGGGCTGGAAATCTTTGAAAATTAGTTTAATAGGTGTAGTTGAATTAATATTTATTTACTTTTTACATTGACAGATTAATTCCATTCCTTTTCTATAATTTATCCAGGTGTCCCCCTAGTATAATTCATAGGGCTGTTCATAGGGCTTTTGTTTACCCAGAATGTTACTGGGTTTCAGATTAGTTTGGTGCTTTACTATTTGTGGGAATAGATGTGAGTAAAAGCCAAGCTGTTAATATGTGACATCACTTTTCTGGAACATCATGTGGGGCGCCGTGGGAGCAGTTGCCTGCATCCAGGTAATATCTGCTTTACTGTTGCTGACAAGCTTTCACTTGGGGCAGAGTAAAGAGAGAGTGCGGGAGAGAACAGTGCTGCACTGTGAAATGTCTTTCTTGGGACTGAGAGCAGTTTTTGTAAAAACAAATGTATGTACATTATGTTAAAATGTCAACAGTGTGTGGATGTACTGAATAATAAGGGTTGGCCCTTCTGTATGGTTGTGTGTGTAACATGCTGTTTCTTGGTAGGATAGTTCAGTACTTGATGAAACATTTAAATATGGTGTTTTCAAAAGCCTGAAGACTGCAGTGGTTGGGCCGTGTGGTTCAGTATAAAAGCTGTGGCAGCTGTATAGTCTGGCAGCTTCAGGCATCGAAAGGCTTAATGAATAGTACTGAAAGTGATCTCTGCCTGTTTGTGAGCTCTCTGCTGTCAATGGACCGAGCAGTGCCTACGTCAAACTTTCTTATATCTTCTTGATTGCTCTAATTGTGCAGAGATTGAATCAGTTGTATTTTTTTTAACTCCTCCACCTAGTAAAGGGAAGCATGATTGTCTTTTTTATCACTTCAGTCGGAAAGCAGGATGTTAATCAGCTGTCTTTCCAATAATGCATCCTCCTAATTTTCAGCCATTTGTGCTGTAATGCGTACAGTAGGGGAAGTAAATTCTAAGCTTTTATTGCCTCCAAGAGTTTCACAATACGACTCAACGTGCCTTTTGTATATAATATTCGAAGTGACCTTAAATCTTTGCCTCTGATTGTGTCATTTTTCATAAAGATTTTGTGCAGTGCAAGGAAAAATCCAGCCAATATCATCACAAGCCTTGTGGGAGTGGACTGAATTCTTGAGCACTTGTCTTTTTTAATATGTTGGCTTGGACTCCTCTGCCTTCTGAGATTAATATAATATTTATAAGGAGACAAACTGCTTTTGTTTCTTTCATCCTTTTCTGAATTGAGAGGGAAGAATAATAGCTTGACTTGATCGCCTTCTGTGCTCTATGTTAGGCTTACCTACCTTCATCAACTGGTTCTCCTCTGCTGTGCTCAGGCAGGTCAGCTCAGTGGTTATTTGTGCCTCTTACATTTCCTCAGACAGGTTTGGCCCTGGGCCATGCTAACAGCAAGCATTGTCTATGCTTCAAGGCCCCGTTTCTGACTCACCTGATTTTCTTGCCCATTCAGGGGATTTAAGGGGCATGGGGTTATTGAGATAGTGGAATGGTGCAATGAGAAAATTTGGTTAACATGCTTATTTTTAGGTGGTTGGGTTTTATTTTTGTGCGTGTTTATAATTACCATGTCCAATTATCTAGCAGCACAAGATAAGTGTAGCTGGTTCTACTGAGAGGGCCTGCAGTGATTGCAAGTCACTTTCTACTGAAATAATATTGTGTTCCAGCTGAAAGTAGGAAGAAATGGAAAAGCATGTTTAAAATGTGAATTATGATCCCTAGCCAAGTAAGTAAATGCATTTTGTAATACATGAAGTTATTGATTTTCATCTGTTCAGGGACGCTAGGGCATTAGTTTAGGGTGATGGATGACTAGCGTGTAGCTACAAACGGTGCCATGACATGGATAACGTTAAGAGATTGTCTCACTTGAAAGGGTGACCCAGTATTGTATAGGGTCCCATCCTGCACTGGGGAGGTTTCGTCCACTAAAAATATGTCAGAATTCTATTGAAATATGTATCTCTTGCCAGTAGTATGTGTGGATGCCCATGCAAGGTGACACTAGTTGAGTAAAAGCAGTGCTAATGCACACTGCAGCAGTGAATGATAGAATAAATAATACACTGTGGTGTTTTTTTAATGCAGCTGATGCATCAGTGCTGTCAGCTCTGCTACGCTTCCTCTTGAGCTCTGTGTGACGTTTTGGTGTTCAGCCGGGCTTCTGAAGGTTTGCGCTGAGAGGGCTGAAAGCACACTGCCCTCATGTATTGCCCTCGATAGCACGAGAGCAGCTTTCCTGGTGGTGGGGGGTGGGTTGTTGGTGTTTACTCATATGCTGCTGAGCTTTAGCTGTAACACTAGCCCTGATATTTGCCTCCATCTGTCTTGATCTGAGTCTTATTGTGAGTATTCACTATTTCATTATGGCATTTTAACTGATTTAATGACCTACATTTCCACCTGTATACCGATGCTATTTACAAAGAAAGTATAAATAATTTAGTACATGGTATGGTATTCTGCTACCTTTAAGAATTCGTAAAATCAGTGTAATTATTTTAATGATTAAAAATTGTTTTTGCCTTCCCACAAAATGAGGTAATTAATTATAGAGGTTATTTTTTCTCCTCTATGTTGAAAAATCAATTTCCATGATAAAACAGAACCCACCCTTCCCTCCACAGCAATGCTTTTTGATTACATATCACTGCATTTTAAAATCCTGATCCCAGGGACTTACTTTGTATGCCGGATTTAATATGAGCTGCTGTATGAAAATGAGGGCTTGGTTAGATCGTTAAGGGGTACAGATATACTTATGATTTTAAAGTGATATAACGTATAGTGTTCCCTATTTTTTTGTATGAATATGTTAAGCTTAGTGCAGCCTATTGTAATATAGAGATGGGATGGAAATCAAGCTGCTGTGTACACAGATGAACAGCAGCCATGTTTGCATTTGGAAGATGCTGCTCTCTCAGTCTAACAGACATCAAAGAGAATCCTTTATGCATAGTCATGATCATCCACAGTCACCGAAACACCCAAAGTGTGTCAGCCATGCAAAAGCTCTGTTTGCAGCTGTAATCTCCAGGAAGACTGAGACAGACTGTGCTTTAATAGTATGGCTTTTCAGATTTCATGCATGAAGAACAGTTGGCGTTGTCCTTAAGGAATCCTCGAGGATACTACCACACTTTCAGTTGAACATTTAGATGCATAAATGATATTTGAAGGCAGGCCAAATAACTAAGTTTGGACAAATCTGATGAATGACTGAAAGAGGAGACGGGGGATCCCTTGAAGAACGCTTTGCTTCCAGTAGTCAACACATATTTGTGGGGAAAATTATGGAATTATGTAAAATTAATTCCAACATGATTCCTGTGAATAAACAAGTGAACAAATGAATTGTATGAGACCCCTGTACATAACAATGTACATTATTCGATTTTATTCATCTCACAAAGATCATAGTTTTCCTTAGAAAGAAGTGCTTCTTGGTAAAGACATTTCGTTATGAAAACAATGGATACAAAAAATATTTAAAGCAATAATTTTTGTTTCCTTGTCCTCTGTGGAACAGGAATAGACCTTTTTCACAAAATCAAGTGGATTGTCTCTCCAGTATGGCCTTTTGTTTTGCTGGGAAGATGGGCATTTGTATCACCTTCTAAAGGCTTTTCTGTGAACAAGTCTGTCCGCTGCTGACCATGCAGTGCTGCACTGAATAGTGATACTTAGTTAAAAGGCCTCTGTTCCTCTCTACTTCCCAGCAAAAGCTCAGCCTCTGCTGTTAGATGGAAGCAGCATGGAATCCACTGCAGTCTAATGTTCTCTGTACAGCCGAGTCTAGATGCCCTGTTCATGTCATCATGTAAACTACCTCTCTGTAGTTCTTACGCATACAAAATTACTCATGTTATTGTAGTCCTACACCTTAGTGTGAGTTATGCCTTTTAATCTGACATAATAAGAAATTGTTGCCCTCCCCCACTCCTGAAACTGCTTCTCAGTGTGATCAAAGACAAAGTAAATTAATGCACTTTAACGTGTTTGTACCTGAAGGCATTATTGTGTTGTTCATTTATGTTCAAATTTTTTAACCAAAGTGGTTTCAAAGAACAATTTCATTTCACTGGACATGCCGAGTACGTTGTCCCTTTGATGAAGATGTGAGCATCCGTCTGTGTGTGTGTTCATGCCTTTCTTCTCCCCCCCTACAGGCTCTATCAATGTTTGGTCTTTTCATGGAACATGCTTATATGAAATGTGTCTGACAGCAACACGGAGAAGATTATAGCAGATTCACATTAGCTAGACTAGCTGGCTGGACACAAGGCTGGGAAGTAAACTTGGACCATTTCCTGATTAATAACCAACCCATAATAGGGAATCATTTCCTTAGGCTTAGGAAATGCTAAAATAGTTTTGTCGGCGAGGAGTGCAACATCTGGTGTCCTGCTTATTTAATAATTCATTCTGTCTGCATAATTAGAGATGGAGAGATATTGAATCCCATGATTCCTTTGTTTTCTCTCCAAATTTAGTCCCCTTGATTGCCATAATATATAAATATAAATATACACAGACACACACACTCACACACATACACACACACACACTGGGGATAGAACAGGTTTAAGTACATACATGCAAACAACACTACTCAATGAAGAGGCTGTTTTGTACATCTGTTCTTTTTGCGTATGGTCTATGTATCTAACAGTTCTCCACATAACAGTACAGTATATAAATCCTTGCAGTTTTCTTGCTGATTGCATATCCTTACATTGTTACTAAAGGATACACAGTAGCTTGTGTCTTCAGCTCAGAGAATAGAACAGTGTCCTCTGTGTATTTACTGTGATGCCTATGTGTCTTTGGGTAGAGGCTTGTTTACAGCTTCTTTAGTACATTAACATATGCGTAGCTGACCTCAGAATTCCACTGTGCTTCTCCGTACATCCTTAGATCTTCAGCAAAAAATACCAGCTATATCTATTTTGTCCATGCAATGGATGGTGGGGGGTGGGGTGCATTTTTCTCTTTCTTCTGTATTGTTCAGAAGGCTGCCTGCCACTATAGATAGTACTTTGCGTACTTTTGTGACTCTGGATTAAAATATTTGTCCTTAAATAAATTCCAGAAGAATTATAATAATTTTATAGTAAAATAAGCAAAACAACATAAATAAGCTTGTAAAAATGTTCTATACTGAGGGTTTTTAAGCTTCTAGAAATGTTGAAACTTCCAAAGAATAATCTCTTTCTTATTAGATAACCTTATTTTTTTATATTGTCTTTGATAATTTCCCACCCTTTAATACCCTATATTGCTCCAATTAGCTACTTTTTTGTCATTTTTTTGGTAGCCTCAACATTTCTTTGTGTAGTTTTGCATAAATTACCTAAATATCGCTATTTTACTTTTTTGCAATAATTTTATATAATAAAATATATATATAAATAATTTATAATTTCTGTGCATCGTAATTCTTCCATATAGCTAAAAACCAGGATAGCTAAGCCTTGACAAGCTATAGTTAAAAAGGTTAATAAAAAGGTTGTCTCATACACATTACAGAAACACTAATTTCAGAAAAAAAATCATAATAGCAATGTCTTTCTGGAACAATGTATTCTGAACATATGTATTCTGTATAACACGAAACATCTAAAATGCATGTCTGAGATTTGTTCCTACTGATTTTAGGTAACACCTGAAGCATTTTAAAATGCCACTGATTAGTAATGGAAGAATTTATTTGTAATTGCTTAATACAGTGTTCCATTGGTTGTTCTGTCCTTTTCAGTAACAGCTTGTCCAATATATAAGTGGGGGTCCAATATATTGTAATGCTGCATAATTACTTTTAGCAACGGTTATCTTGCTAGTTAACTGAAGTAATACTAATAGTAGTAGTAAATTAAGTGATTATTGCATATATATATTTTTTTTTTTCAAAATTCAGTTTTGCATTGTTTTTTTCTCCCCCATGCAATATTTTAGGTTAAATAACAGTTTTAAAGAGGTAAAGGCAGTACCCATAACAGGTATGCTGCTTGTCCTGATGAGAATCCCAGCTAAAGATTTTGATTGGGCGGTGTTCATGCGAATGATTAGTTCTTCTTTTTAGCATGGGTGTTTTAATTAACAGGATTCTCCCCGCATGGTAGAAAAACTGCTTTTCCCCTTAAGTAAAAATGAGTGTGTGTGTGTTTGGGAGGGAGGGAGGGACCATGAATGTGTGTGTGTTGGGAGGGAGGGACCATGGATTCTCCGTTTACTTATTCTTAGCTGTGTGCAGGTTCCCTCTTACCTGGCAGGCAGCATCCGAGACACTGAATATATGCCCTGCACGTCTGTGCATCCTGCCAGCCCCTCCTGCTGTCTGCCAGTGCGGGGAGCGGTGCGGCTCACACCACAGGCAGGCAGAAAATGCCTGACAGGTCCTTAGGAGATGCTGACGTGGCGGCAGACCTGGCTGGACCTGCAACATCCTGTACCAGCACTGCAGAACACTGGGGCAAAAATGTAGTCCTGCATCATATTTTCACACTATGCATAACTGATTCCCATAAAATACTGAGCTAAATCAGTGGTTCTTAACCTAGGGATTGTCAGCCCTTTATAAGTGGGGACGTAATTCCAGGAGGGTCATGAAAGCTGTGAAAAATCTAATGTTCTTATTTTATCATTATTTATCTTGATTCTATTTTGTTTTTATTATTTGCTATTTGCACTCTCTTTAAAGCACTTTGCACTGAGCCGCATTTCAATGTAAGAAAGATGCTATCTAAAGTTATTATTATTATTAAAAAGAAAATGAGAAACTTTGATAAACTGTTTATGAAGAACATTGCTTTATAGCACACATCAGCCTATTACTGTACATGACAGAAATAAACTCATTTACAACCAGTCACATGGTAGTCCTTTTAAAAAGGAATACCTATACTGTAAACACACTGCAGGCCTGATTGAGTTAGTAGAGCACATCACATGGTACTGTTTTGTTAATGCCATGGAAGGGATGAGTGCTTCCTCTGAGGAAATGCAAAATATAAGCGAAGAAAGCGACCGTTCAACTGCCACAGCATATTTTGATGAGATATTGTGGATAAATGACTTCAAAACACATCAGTGGTATGATGGTACTTTAGCAATTTGAGGTCCAACACTAGTGCTTGTATTGCAAAGTGTTCCCAGTTAAAACTGGAAAAACTGGGAACCTGTTTCAACACCTGAAGAATTTCTACCCAGCAGAACACACAGAATGCAAGCATGCAGTCACAGACACAAGCAATTAGTCTTTCCTCTGAAGAAATATGGGACTTTTAGTTTGCTGGGGATTGGGAATGTGCCATGTGGTTGTTTACTGGGAAGTTCATGGAGTGTAAAATGGGTTTTTAGTAGGATAAAATTGTTATATTTTGTCTGCCTTATTTCTTGCTGCCTGTATCAGGTAAAAGGTAAGATTTATTGCCTAGAATGAATTAATTGATTTTTTTACCTGCTCATGGTTCAGTCTAGGAGACTGACTTCCTTTACTGTATGTTGGGCAGCCATTAGTCATTTAGGAGAGGACTAGCAGTGGTGATCTTGTCCAAATGCAATAGTTGAAAATGTTGTTTCATAGCACTTTATTTTGTTGGATATAAGAATGATTTTGCATTTGTTTTTATTCTTTTTTTAAAAAAAAATCGTAAATTTATTTTTTCCCCTTTAACACCTGACACTGGAATTTTTTGGGGGAAATAAATATTCATCACAGAATCACCAGCCCCTAGGGGATCTCAGTTTTTGCTGTGCCTTTTGGCTATCCACAACAGGGACGCAGCTTATTACTTTTCAATATGGCACGCTCTCATGAAAATACGCAAAAATTGATTGATGGTAGTGGTGGAAAAGGAAGAGCAAATAATATTGTGAACAAATGCAAAACAGATTATTTGCAAAATAATTTAATGCCCCAAAAAGGGGCAAACTCCCAGAAAGGACAAGAACCCTATTAGATAGAATGTCAGAAATTGTAAAGGTCTTCCCCTTTATAAGTAGGTGAGTGCGGGTCACAAAATAATTTGGTGTTTCAAAAAGGGCCAGACTCAAAGGTTAGGTACCCCTGAGCAAAATGAATGGACTTAGAAGCTTACAGCTCCTAAGATGTAAATTTGATCATGGAATTTGCTGCTTGGTATTTTGGCATGTTTGATTAACAGCACTAGAACCCCAGTGATGCAGGCACCATGATGTATGGTTGTTACTCCGGTACCATCTTGGAGAAGCCTAGGTAAGCTATTCTTTGTGATTATTTGCACAGCACTCCGTAAAATATATATTGTTCACATGCTTTATTATTGGATTTAGTGGATGATTTGAATTAGAATGCACCATTTAGACTGTATAGGCAACATATTTGAGTACCAAACTCTTTCAAAGGCAAGTTTGACTTGATGCACTTAATTAGTAGTTCAAATGGAATTTTCATGGGTAAAAATTGCAGAAATCTCCCCTTCTTCAGATTATTGCTATCCTACCTCATATTTAAAATTAGAGGATGTTTTTGCTTGCTCATTCCTTTATCTAGATGCATGCTGTCTTCACAAACCAGGAAATTAATTATTTACTTGGCTGTAATCTTGCTATGACTGGTTTTATTTTAAATATTTGCATGGCATCCAAGACATTGTTTTTCTTATGATTAACAGAACATGATTTGCGTTTCATTTTCCAGGTGTTATCTTGGGAGAGCACAGCAATAACAATAAGGGAGCAGTCACTAGAAGTGTTTATTATAATGAATTACAGTGTAGAATGGAATGGCATTTTAATAAGCTAGTTCAGCAGAAGAGTTTTAATTTTTTGGCACAGCATACCTGCCGATACAGACTATAGTTGTTGGGTAGTTGGGACTGTAGATTAAAAAAGGCTAGTGAAGTTTGTATGATTTTAAATATTTGAACTTAATATAGAGTTACTTTGGTGGGGCAAGTAGTAATGTTTCCTCACTGTGTGCTCTCAATGTCACCTCGGTGTCAGTTGCCTCGGTCCTCATGTGTTTGGTTACAGTCCTGGACTGACATGGTCCATCATGCTCCCCTTGTGTCTGCCTTAAGCCTGAGGCTGGCGAAAATGGGCCAGCTCCCCAGGGTGTCCCTGATAATCCAGCATCCTTGTGAAGATTCCTAGGACCTTAGGAGTTGTTACGGTGCTTATATCTGCGGATGCTGGAGAAATCCTTACCTTTAGGGTCTTTCTTGAAATATGCTTTTAAAAATATATTTAATATGATGTGTCACCATTGAAGACATTTTGAAGCCCCCATCCCCATACAGGTAAACTAGGTTAAGTGAGGTGGGTAATAGACCTGTCATTGCGATTTTAAGCCCTTTCTTTGATTGTGGATATTTTAGATTACATAATCACATTTAGACACACTCACAGATACACACAAGTTTGTCTTCATATGTTTGTGGGGACCGTCCATTTATTCCTACTGTATGACAAAACGCTAATCCCAACAATGACAGCCATAACCCCTACACAGCCCAAACCTTATCCCTAAGTAACCAAACAAAATACAAGCATTTTTAGTTTTTTGATTGTAGTTACAGATTTTTATAAAATTGAGTTTCCCCGAAAAGGTGGTCCCCACAATGTCAAAATAACAGGTTTTTATAACATTGTGGGGACATTTGCTAGGACAAATCTATGAAGCTTTCTTTTTCTAGGTTTGTTTTTGTGTGTGAGTAGACCAAAGTACAGAATAGCCTTCTACAGTGTGTAATTTTTCTTACCATAACACATACCACAAACATTATAATGTGTTATACAGTAATTTGAAGGTATTTGCAAAAGCAAAGCTGTTCCAGTATTTTTAGATTTTGGCGATAAATTTCCGAAAGGAAAATACTATTGTGATCACTAGCACACCCCCGCCCACTTGGTTCATTTTGTTGCTGAGACCTTGTAATACTGTCCAAGTCTAATATGAAATTACACTCACATTTTTGTCTTGTGGTGACTAACATTTTGGATTATAATGAACATAGATTTTGACTGTTAATGGAGTCAAATTTGAAACCCAGTTTTACATTTTGTGGTGGACCTTGTTCATACTGTGCCCACAATGTGTCTAATCTGATGATGATTTTCTGCTTTCCACATTTATACATTAAAGTTTCGCTGTCACGCAATAGCCTCATTTTTAATGGCTGCAATATAATCAATTGGATATGTAACTGGTCACCAGAAGGATATGGGGAATTCCACCAGAATAGCACAGGCATCCAGAATAAAGTTTCATATGATTTGACAGCTGAATATCTGCTGACTTTTTCCACCAGTAATTTATTAATCTGCCTAACAAATACGATTTATACAGTGACAGTAGATTGTCTTAAAGAAGACTTCTCTGAAAAAAATGTAAATATTTTGAGCCAGAGAATGCCTACAGTGCCTTAAAGCCCTGTTATGTTGGGATATAGTGTGACTGACAATGATTCTTGTTAGTGAAAAAGGGTTTTGAACTGATAAATTTATATTTATATTTGAATGCTGTGCTATTTCTGCATCACAATGGTGCTGTTTTTCAGGATATGATCTTATTTAAATAGGGATTAGTCAGTGAGTCTGCATGCACAGAATGTCTACTGTTTGTCTTTGTCAAGAAGACTACATAAGAATGAGAAATAAAATCAAAGTCATAGTAGGTGGTTAGCATTACCCAGGCAAATGGTGGTGAGTGTTTTTATCCCTAATGATCCTAAAATGTAACTTTCTGTTTTGAGAAATGTTTGCAATACAGTGGTACCTCGGTTCTCGAATTCAATCCATTCTGGACTCCGGATGGAATCCTAAAAAGTACAAGTTCTGATCTAATTTTTATCATAAGAAATAATGAAAAACCAATTAATTGGTTTCTGGCCCCCCAAAATTACACCTAAATAGGTTTTTTTAGCATTTAAATATAAAATGAACAGGATAAAACAATAAGAGCATTTTTATCTCAATGGCTTCCAAAACGATAAAGGTCTTATCTCAACATTACCCCTGCCCTGCCCCAATCGCCTGCTCCTTCCGTGTGCCACGCCCCCTCGTTAACCTTGTGTGGGATCCCCAAGTGATCAGCTGGTTATTGTCATTATTCCTCTGTATTAAGTCCGTGTTTCATTTTGTTTCGCCAGTCCGGTCATTGGGTGTGTTCGACTTGCTTACAGCGCTAAAGCAACACATTCTGACCCTGACACAAAGCATTGCGGTTAGATGCATTGCGACCTCTCACTCAGCTGCACAAACAGGAACCGCCTCCATGACGACACACCTTTGCCTTTATTGGCTGAAGAGCTTAGTTACACGCATGACGTTTGTATCCCAAGCAGTTCCGATGCGTAATCTGCGCTATTTCTCCTGAATATCACATAAAGCAGTGAGAAATGTTTTTCAGTTAATTTACCTGGTAAAATAAACTTTAAATAAATGGCCTAAATTCTCTAATAGTACACGTATGTTTGTAGTTTATTTATTGTTAGTTACTGTAATGTTGTGCTGCTTTATTTGGTTAATCGTCCAGTCTGTGAAGAAGACATTCAAGTAAGAATTGCATTGTAGTATGACTCATTTC
>JAABNY020000087.1:380643-395669 GCA_015164015.2 Brevimyrus niger | reverse complement strand
AAAAGACAAGCTAGACTAAACGAGCAACAGGTGACCACAATTAGGTAAAAACAGGAGGTAACGAGGTGGGTGTGGCAAACACTGAGGAGCGATCGGAGCAGGACGTTACACTCACAAGGTAAAAAAGGGCGTCTACTGATGCCCATGTAATCCTCCTTCCAGACATGAAGTGCTATTTGTACTTGTGCTCAAGCCTGACAAAGACCATACTGACTCAAAAACTACCGCCCAACAGTCTTGATTAGTTATCTGTGTAAAACCATGAAAAGGATGGCTAATTTTCATCTCAGTGATTTCCAGTGTGGTTTCAGACAAGGTAGAGGTATTATAAACCATCTTATTA
This sequence comes from Brevimyrus niger, assembly GCA_015164015.2. Taxonomy (NCBI): domain Eukaryota; kingdom Metazoa; phylum Chordata; class Actinopteri; order Osteoglossiformes; family Mormyridae; genus Brevimyrus; species Brevimyrus niger. Next base: position 395,326 of record JAABNY020000087.1, on the reverse strand, counting down.
GCATGGAAATGTATATATGTGTGATACTTTTGTCAAACGAAGAACATGTAATGTCATTTTAATTTTATTTTACTTGGTGAAGGCCTTTGATACAGCTTGAAATTACGGTGTAGACTAGAAGACTTGGATAAATTGTTGCCCATCTTTATTTCAGTCATTTTATCAAATAGGTATTTTAGAGTCAGGGCAGGAGATACTCTGTCAGGTTTACATAGATGAGCAGTAGAGCCAACTCACAGAATTATTTTATCTGTTACTTTAGCATAAAAATTAGTGTTGCAAATATTATATCTGCATCTGTTACAGAAGCAAAAATTAGAACACAATTGAAAAGGAACTGGAGTTAATAATAAACAATCCATATGTCACATTTCGGTGAGCGGCGAGCAAGAAGGGTAGGCGAGAGAATCCAGGTTCCAAGAAAACACGGGGTTTAATAACGAAAACAGACCAGGTACTCACAAACATAAGACTTCAATGACAGGTCGAGGGAAGACAGACTGAGACACGGACAAAATACCAAACACAAGCTAGACTGAATAAGCAACAGGTGACCACAATCAGGCAAAAACAGGAGGTAACGAGGTGGGCATGGCACACAATAAGGAGCATCCAGAGCAGGGCGTGACAAAAACCCCCCCCCCCAAAGGCGCGCACACCGGTCGCGCCCAAGAGGCGACAGATGAGACAAGGAAACAGGACCTGAAAGACAAAACCAGACCATTAACGGGGACAAGGGAACAAAACAGAGACACAGAACAGGGACAAAGGCAGAAGCCAGGACAGGAGCTGACAGACAGACCAGGAAGGGAGACACAGGGGAAACAGAACGGAGGAACAAACGGGCCGGGAGTGAACAGAGGAGCCAGGGGGGGACGAGGAGCAGAGACTGGAGGAACAAAGAGACAAGGAGCAGGCAGGACAGCAGGCAGACAGGAACGGAGGGGGAATAAAGGGGAGCCCGAAGGACCCCAGACGGGTGACGGGCAGCAGCCGGAGGGGCCGCAGGCCAGAGGGAGGCCGGAGCCGGAGGGAACCCCACAGGGGTCGAGGGACTGGGACGAGGGAGAGCCGGAGAGGACAGGGAGGGAGCCGGAGGGGACATCGGCAAAGGCAGGCAGGAGGGGGAAGCCGGAGCTTCCGACGCCCAGCCGAGGTAGGGGGACCAGGAGGCGGCCGACCCATACCCAGAGGCGAAGCCGAGGACCGGCACTAAGGACCGGGGTAGGGCCCGGAGGCGATAGCCAGGGGCCGAACGGGCGAGCCAGGGGGCAAGACGGGCAGGACCCGGGCCTGACGCCGGTGTCCTCTTCCCTTGCGGGACACAGAAACACGGGGTCCCACAGGTCGTCGGTCCAGGCGAGGCAAGGGCCCAAGAGGCCCCAGGAAGGTCCCCGAGGGGTCCCACTTGAGCTCCTCCTCCTCACCAGAAGGAGGAGCATCAGTTATATGGTCCGGGACCTCCTCGGAGACTGGAGTCAGGACAGGGGTAGGTGGTGCGGCCGGAACAGGAGCTGCGGGCGTGGCCGCGGGCAGGACAAGAGAGCTGGGCTGGACAGGAGCCATGGGCGGGACAGGAGAGCCGGGCTGGACACCATAGTTTGTCAGTAGTAATTGTTTTCCAGATTATAAACTGTTTGTATGCTTTTTTGTGATCTCCTTACAATGACCCATACTTGTTTTAGGAAATTGCATGAAAGTCTTATATTGACGATTTCTGGTAAGAGACATTGTTGTTGGAATTTTAAAATGTTTTTTTTTCTGGTGCCTTAATCATGACAGAAAGAATGTGATTCACTCCCACTATATTTCAGGGATGCCTGACATTTATATGGTTGACAGTGTTGGGCACGTACCTTTAAAAAGTAATTAGTTATAGTTATTAGTTACTTCTCACAAATAGTAACTGAGTTACATCATTATAAAAGTAACTAATTACCAGGCAAAGTAACTATTGTGTTACTTAAAAAAAAAATCTAATTTAATATAACTATAAGATAAATAGAAAACATTGTACACTATTCTACACTATTTTAATGTTATACATATAAGTATTATCATTACTATAGTGGAACAATAAAGCACAATTGATGGTTTAGAACACAAGTCTATACTTACAGGAGAAGATCTAACTGTATATCTTGCATCATGACTTCATTCCTGCTTCTAGGAGCCTGTTATCATCAGTGCATTCCACACCACTTAATGTTTCTTATTCATTTTAAAGGTAATTTTATGCCTTATATCTTCCAGTTCACGAGCCACTGTTGGATAAGTTTAGGGATGCCCCTAATGACATTTTATATAGATTAATCTGTAGACTATCTTCGCCTCTATTAAAAAAAAATTCAAAATTTAAGTCCTCCAGAAAATTAAATTTACAGTTTAAGTTAATTTTATTTTGAGAACAACATGCAGTATATCATTGCAAGGCAGGGCATTAATGGATGCCAGTTTTTGGTACTATATGGGCATTATTTTCATGCACAGTTCGATAAGCAGATTAGCAGTATGTATACAACAATGAGATGCATATTGTGATGCCCAAATGTTATGTTTATTTAAATGCAGCCATGTGCTGCTGTCTTGTTAAATCAAGGAAGTGATAAGCACTGAAGTGGTGGAGAAGAAAGATTAGCAACCAAAACATCTTTTAAGAGAAGATATTGTGGATAACCAAGGTAAAACGTTATTGGTGGTGTGGCATTGCTTTTTGGAAATTATATTCTTTAACGAAGTGTCCATTTTCATTTCCGTTTTATTGTACGATAATGACACAACTCCCAACAAACGTGCAGGAACACACACTGGCACTGTCAGTCAGTCAATGTAGGCCCAGAATAAGCTTAAACTTTAGCCTAAACATTTTCACAAACACTTATTCAATGAAAATTCAAAGGTAGCAGGCAGAAAGTTTTATGGTTTTAACAATGTGTATATTAAGCAGTTACAAGGACAAAAGATATTAAACATCTCTCTGTACTAATGGTAATTTGATAAACATGAATGGACAACATGGTCGTTTTGCCTACTCTGGCGTTCCATCAGCCAGAATAGCTCCTGTGCGTTTCCTCTTCGGGTGATCATGCATAGCGCTTGTGCCCATGCAGTATGCCATCAAAACTTTGCACAGTGTACAAAACACATTTCTTTAGTGATAATTTGAATTACTCCTATATTTACATAGTGGTATTACAGGAAAACAATTGTGATGATGAACTGAAGTGTTTTAGAAATCATAAAGGCAATTTCCTTAAAATAATAATAAAAAGTGTTGATTTTAAAATATTGATATGGATGCATTTTCAGCATTGATGTCATCAACTATGTACTAATTGTGGGAGCCCTTGATAAGTTGACAGCCATCTCTGGCATTAGAAAGTTGCTTCTTGTTTATGTGTACTGCTGCCTTAAAAAGGTTAAGTCTGGAAGCAGCCTGTCTCACTGACACAATGGGAATGAAAACCCTGACAGCATAGGTGTGCTTTCCTGCTACAATGATATTTTGACTTGTTGCTGATATAATGATTGTTTGACTGTTATGTTCGTCTTGCAATGTAGAGCAAATCAGTAATATAAAGCGGTATAATCTATTAATTAAAATAAAAGATAAATTAATAAAACAGTACATGTAGTACATGACATGTAAATATGTAAGTGGTAACTAAATGTCCATGAAATATTTATCTTTTAAAAAAAGTATAGGAGAAAAAATTTGGAATAGGAAACATATTGTGATGCTGTGGGGCTGGTCAGTTAATTAATTATGCAGGTTATCAGAACGCCTTGCGTGGCACCGCTAGTTTGTGTTATTATTCTGTTTAATGTATGCCCCCAAATATTTTATGTAATGATAAGTAAGCATGGCAACTGTGTACTGTTCTTCTGTAAGTGCACATGTTTCCTTAATGTGTCACCCCAAGTGTGTGCCATATAAAAAGTTGTCTCGCCTTATCTACACTGCTGCTTTGAGTGTTTGACATTGGTCTGTGTCACGTTCCAATAATGAAGGAGGCAGGAGCATGCATGAGGGTAAACCAAAAAGGGGAGGTTTATATTAGAATGGGAATAGGGTAAAGAAAAGCTGACAGCATGGGGTCAGACACAAGACAAATCTGCCAAGGAAAATCATTGTAGAACACACTCTGGGGTAACATCATTGATTGGACTGGGGAAAACAGGACTGGGAGGCACTTATATAAATCACTGATGAGGAGCAAACAAGAGGCATCTGGTGTGAATAACACAAGTGAAAGAAGAGGTAAGACTAATTAGTAACAGGTGTGGCTCACCACAATGGGGAAAGAACAAGGAGGAAGGAATGCAGGGTGTGACAGTCTGTCAAATAAACGTGCAACTTCTGGTGGAAAAGTGTCAATCACCTCATTGAAAACACCCACTTTCATGAGCTCACCATATTGGTTTCAGAAGCAGGATGAGGAGTTGAAGATGAGATTGATAACCTGATCTGAGAGTTATAACAGAAGAAGATCCAAAGACAGTGCAAGACAAGCAGCGGTAAGCTAAGAGGAGACCCTAGGAAACAAGCATTGGGCCTTCCTGGGACAACTCAATGGATCTAGATTGCTCTGTTTGCCACACTTTCAGCGCCAGTCCAGAGAGTGTGCATCGGTTCCACTAGGAGCCAAAGCTGCGCTCACCGTGATGAATACTGCCTTGAAACTTCCCCGATACAGCAGAAAGGAGCTGCTGAAGCCAAACCTCACTCAAGGGTGCCTTGCATCATGGCACAATGGCGATAGTGACACAGGAACGGTGCTCCACCTGGTGCTGGAAACGGAAGAAGAGGCACATCAGAACCTGCTCAGCCTGACACCTGTGAAACACCAGAACTATGCCTCATTGCTGGCAATCCTGGAACAGCAGTTCTGTCAGTGACTAACAGAAGAGGTAGTGCGAAGGAAGGATTTTGGGTGAAACTCTGGGTGCTTGGTGTACACTTCTTCATCTGTGAAGGGCAAGACTAGCCTCACTTCCCAAGTGATCCAGACGCTGTTAGCCACCCACACAAAGTCATGCCTGTGACACCAAAGGCGCAGATGGCCTTACTGCTCTGGGAATGACTTGTGGCAATGCCAATGAGTTGATGGACCCTGCTACTGCTACAGTGAAGCTGTACAGATTGCCTGCACCCTGCCACATCCGAGTACAGCCACCGAGAAAGCTCCAAGTAGCTGGTTCTGGTAGAAGAAGGTCACTCGTACTGTCACAGTGGGTCAGCTGAGCTATGAGCATTGGTTCTTTGTGGATTGTAAGGTGGAGGGTCCACCATCCCCCTTGTCCAGTCTGGTGTCCTATTGGGCACTGACCAGCCAGCCCCACCAGGATGGGAATTGAGGGGGTTTGGCTAGCATCATTCACTGCCATCACAAAGATCAGGCAGACTACAGAGCAGGAGGTGTGGCTGGCTAATATTCGTGAGCTGCATCATCAAGCTGGACCTGCCGTGTCATCTGGGGGCGCACATAAACATGTCTAAGGCCACCCTCCATCTTCTTGCAGACATGGTGCCCCTCTGACAGAATGCCGATTGAAAGTAGAAGACGGGCACAACAGTGGACCATGATGAGAGGGACCACCTCACTTCCAGCTGTTCCAGCACCCTCTGACTGGCCCCTGATCTGTCTCAAGCTCTGCAGCAAAGTGGATGGTCTCTCTTGCCTCCCCTGTGGGAAGGACAATTGCCGTTACTGCTGCTGTGTTAGGGAGCACAACCAGAGGTCAGTTACAGTAGCAGTGGAAGAGGAGGACATTGGCAGCAGGGGACTGGAGACCATTAATCGTTAATGGCTGCAGCGAGAGCGATCAACACAGTGCTGGCCTGAATCAAGGGGTGGTTGCAGGCGGTGTGGTGAACACAGTGGAGGGAGGTCTCCACTGGGAATCTAAGGCTCTAAATTGACAGTGGGGGGGCTTTGAGGAACAATATGAGGTACTATACTGGCACCAATGGCCCCCAATGCCAGCCAGCAATTGCTAATGGTGTCCCAGAGCCTCCACCCTACGGCCTGTGAGCAGTGCACATTGCAACGAGTACATCCGGAGGTCACCAGGGATGGCTAATCCCTTGGGTGGGGGCAGTGTGACATCATAACTAGTATATGTTATTCTGTTGTTAAATGAGCGCCCCTGCATATTTTATTTTGCAAATAACAAGCATAGCAACTGTATAGTATTCCCTGAGGCACATGTTTCGTTGATACTTCATACAGAGTGATGATGCCATGTAAATAGCTCTCGCCTTGTCTGTGCTGCTGCTTCTGAGAGTGACAATGTTTGGCACTGCTCTGTGAAATTCAAGCAGGACGTACAGATGAAAAATGTGAATCACTATGACCCCCATAATTGGCAGAACATGGGCTTTAAAATGTATGCGTATATCCACCGTTCTATGAAAGTTCAGTTTATGCTGCATTTCTCTTATGGAAGACTTACTTTAGCACCTGTTTTCACTAACTGAATAAAATCCGAAGAGAATTTTTGCTTTTACAAAAATAGGAGAAAAGTTAAAATAGCATTTAGTGTTTGTTGATCAGCGAGCCAGTTACAGTTCTGATGCTCACTTCTCGTCAACCCTTTATACCTGTCGCTGGAGTTCATTCTGGCTTCGTGGTTATAAAGGAGGCAGGCCATATTTATTGGGATATAATCATATATTTACTCTCTTTCTTAAAAGTACAAAATTTCCCGGCTCGGCACTGCACTTTCACCCCTGCTCCAACTCTCTCCCTGTCTCTTTCCGCCTCTCATCTCACCCTTGCGCTCCATCCGCAAGCTCATAAAAGTAGACCCACTTCCCCATCAACATAACATTGCCAAATTAAACTCTTACACAGATATACAGTTATGCACCGCATAATGACAATTCAGTCAACGACGCACCGCATATGCTACGGTAGTTCCGTAAGATTATTATAGTGCTGAAAATTTCCTGTCATCTAGGGATGTTGTGCTGTCCTAATGTTATAATGCGATGCATCAAGCGATTGTGGCGAGGCATGTGAAAACAAGCCTACTGTGCTGCTAGTTGCATGAAAGTGCAAAACACTAATATGCACAGTACATAATAACAACTATGTTACTCATTCTTGTATTTGCTTTACTGTGCTTTTTATCATTATTTTGGCTATACTATATACCCTGGGTGTGTAATATGCTATGATTTCTAGGTTTGATGTTACACTGTATATACATTATTTTTAGTTTATATAAGCTGTGTTACTTATTCTTGCTTTTTGATTGATTGATTTTTTTTGGTATGATTTTGTTGGTAATTTTTTTGGTCTGGGAACACAGTTTCCCCATGTAAATCAATGGTAATTGCTTCTTAATGCCATTTTGGGTTATGAAAGGATTCATAGGACTTTTGGTTAGTGGGGGAAAACTGTATTTTAATTTTCATGAGCAGTATTAAGAAGTAGATGACCATAACACCTAAATTCATAGAATTAGTCGAAGCTTTGTTTGCACAGGTGCCAGTTCTAGCAGAATAACTGGTTTGGAATGGAAGACATATTATGCATTATTACAAAGATTTAAGAAAAAAACTTTACTACCATAAAACATATAATGTTTGCTCACTTTACTATTCTGCGGCCATGTTTTCTTTAGGGAACAACACAAATAAACAAAACGTTACATTTAATTACATTAAAAATGTATTGTACAGCCCAAAATATCAAATTGATAGTAGAAAAAAAGTAAGTTGTGTACACTTTTTTGGGATTATGTTATCTTGATTTAGTATTTCTGGGAACATTAAACTTGTGTGTAAAATATAATACAGAATATACCCAGAGCATTCAGCATTTCACATTTCCAGTTGATCCACCTAATACTTCTAGAAATTGTACAGTTTGGTGAGCACTGGAGGGGTACGGATTAGATGGACGGAAACGGTGAAAGGGCTCACTGGGCAATAGAATGCTGTTGTTCCAACAGCCCCGCTTTTCTAGTTTTGAAAGGTTTTCCTGGGGAAATTTAGTTTAAATAAAGGTGACTTTTCCTGAAGTTTTTTTCCTTCTATTGGGAATGTTTATGCGAAGATAAACAGTGTTCATTTGTTTTATTTTGTGAGATGTCTGCCGTAATTGTTGTATCTTGACTTGCGCTTTTTAATTTTTTAGATGTGGATAGAGTAATTCACGCACCATCACACATTACACAGAAGTTGGTTCAGCTATTCAGAGGTAAAAATGAATTCACCTTCCTGGCCTCTGTCCAGCAGAAGTCTTCAACGTCTGGAGTCATATTCTCCATCCACGAGTCTGAGCACAGGTAATTTATCTGCATTCTTATTTTATTTCTCACCTTCTGAACATGCAAACTGAAACGTAAATGGTATTGTGTTGGAAAACTGACTTTTTATGTAATTTGTTTCTAAATATATTAGATCTACTGGAGGAGATGTCGTTGGTAGTTTTTAGGTCAGCATAGTGTAAAACAATCGACAACAGTGGACCCAATTCTCTAAAGACCTGGAGGGGAAAAAAGCAATTGGATTCTGATTTTTATCCTTTTTTTGGGTTTGCTTTATTCCAACAATAACAGTTGGTGCACAGACAGCACAGAAACTTGGTATTTTTGTCCTGTAAATAGTTCCTGTTATAGAGTATTTGTAAATAAATTGTCTTTTTATGCTGCATTATGTGTGATGTCAGAAACATAATTTTTAAATCCCCTTTTTTTCTCTGCATTAAATGAAATTCCTACCTGTGTAAACAAGGATTTAGTTGCATTACAGCAGGAGATAATTGGTACTCTGGTATGACCCATTTGTAAACAATGTGGGTGCTTTGATTGGTTAATACCAAGCTTCTTTTGGCCAATAAAAGTCAAATGGGGACCTGGAGAGTTTAACAATTCAACAGGCTAGGTAGAATGAATCATTATTACAAACAAATTAGGAACCAAACCAAAAAATGCGAAGCATGCACCTTTCTGGCAGTGTTAATACAGCCCCTTTATTTTATTAAGGATAAATGATCTATATTTCATGCCCTTCTTAGCAAGGTCTTATCAGTACATACCCCCAAAGGGTGAATTACGTTTTATACTAAAGGCTTAATTATAGCTTTTTCTTTGTTATTGATAGAAAAAAAAATAAATCCCATAAAAAGGAGCCAGGTTAAGAAGTAAACCATTCAAAGGTTTGAAAATAACTCGCCCTCATGCTTCAAGGGTTCAGCATTGTGCATTCTGGCTATTCACTTAAACACTTGATTAAATTGTTTCCTTAATGGCTCTAATTTAGCAGTCTTCCCCAGTAGTGGGGCTGTGTGTTGTTTAAAGAGAGATTAATAACCATCACCCACTATGCATCTCAATGACTAGGAGTGAAAGCCATCTCCAAAGCCAGAAATGTATGCTGCCGTCAGCCGCAGACATCCATACAGCTCTCTCACACATTGTGACATTCTGTTCAAACCCAACATTACTCATTCTGCAATTTTGCCGTTTTAAAGATAATATACAAAACTAAAAGTCAGAATTTTAAAGTGAAGTAATTAAAGTAGGTCTACTCATTTTCTTCAATTTCTAGCTTTCTTGACTTTCTGCTTTCCATAAGGATATTTCTTATTCCAAACCATTAATAAAAGATGTGATGCTTTTCAGTGGTTTTTGGATTACATGCGCTGTTACCAGATCAGAGGATTGGCCATTTGTTTCTTTTTTATTTTCTATCAAATATTTATTTAAAGAAAAATTTATGTAGATTGCAGATTTTTTTTTTTACCTCAGTAACAACCCATGCTGAGTATGTGTCAGTTATATTGCTGTCAGTCATCTCTCTGAGCTCCCTTTGAAATGACACATTATGTAAAAATAAACCCTTACCGGCTTTCAATCCTCAGCTTCCCAAAAGTTAGGAACTATCAGTCACTGACTATGATCCACATGCATTGAAATAAGATGGGAAAATGCCTACTTCAGAATAAGAGTGAATTGGTGGCACTGCATATAAAATATTTATTTTTGTCCGCCATTTTGAAATTATTTATTATAATTATTGTATGAGAATAGGCATTTATATCACTTTTTATTTGGTAGATAGTGGCACACATTGTCTAAGTGCCTTGGGTGTCCTTTGCTGCGTGTTGTACTCGCTCAGGGATGATCTGATGCACATAGCACTGCTTACTAAGCAGTTCTGCTTCCTTCTAAGGTTATAGTGCACCTTTTGTTAATCCTGTTTCTGCTGTTTGCTAAGTTATAATAGTAACATTGTATGGTCCTATTTATCTGGTGGCTCTGAGTAGACAGGCAGACCACCTACTGGAAAATGCCAATGCTGATTTGATTATTAAAATAAGGTTGAAATGTAAAAAAGACACCTTGACATTCTTGGTTATTTCTTTATTGAAGTCTTGTTGGATGGATGTGCCTATGAAATTAATAAATGTAAATTAATCCTTACATGATTATAAATTAATCTTTACATGGCTGTTTTTGATTGAAAACAGAAAATGCAATAGTCCTTGGGGTCTAGGCTTAATAAAGATTTTTTAAATATTGGTTATTACTTTCTTATTAAAGGGTTTGTGATTTATAGAAATGTCAGGCTTTGGTAATAATGCAACCTTTTAAGGAAGTCTGTTGCTGTGAAGAGTTAAAATGAATAAGATACAACTTGTGGGAGCTGGGGACAAACTAAGGTCATTGTGAGATGGTAAAACAAAAATATTCAGTGCAATATTCTTTAGTTCAAATGATGGAGGTACATTTTCTGATATGTGTGTGTGTGTATTCTGTTTATATTACAAATGCCCTCCACAATGTAATTCAAACCTGCTAATTTGACATTGTGGGCACCATTTCTCAGGTCGCCACAAAGATCTGTGAATGCAATCACAGTAATCACGTATTTTGTTTAGTTACTTATGGTTTAGGTTGTCATGTTGGAATTGTAATGAATGGAGAGTCCCCTTAAAGATATAATTACAAACCTGTGTATGTGTGTGTGTAAGAAATTCCAAGCTTGCAATGTGCTGTTCTTTTCATTTCAGTACATTACTTTAATCCTCAAAAGGCTTATGTTAATTCTGGACATTTTTAATTCCTCGACAGCGGGATGTATTTCGTCCAGCATCATAAATACAGGACTTTGGCCTGTGGCTGAGTGCTGTTCCTTCATTAGGAACTGCTTCTCCTTTGCTTTTTTGTTTATTAGAGCCATAAAGCGCTAATGATGTGCATGTACCAGTGCCCCCTGACCTGGTGTCTCTGGCCCCATTTCGTTAAGCTACAATCAATATGTTATTTTTTTATTGGGGGCTGACAGTCTCCTTGACACATGATGCTGTTCTGGAATTGGAAGAGGTTTCTCACTTTCCATTTTGCTTCATTAAAGCGCCCTTATTTTTGTTAGTGTTTTGTTTGTGATGCTCTCATTGTCTTTTTGGATTTCTGTCTGGGCCTTGTGTTTTCTGCTGGTAGTCTGCTTATTGTGTGTCTGCTCTGTTGTACAGGACCAGTTTTGATTAAATACTGTCAAGGTATTTTGCACTGTGACACTTTAATTTTGGTAAATTCACACAACTTTTATTAATAATTTGATGTTAGAATGGTATGCGTATGACGGGAAGAAAACCACACATCTACTTTGCTGTCCCGTTTGTCCCCAGCTACTTTGAGGTGGAGAGCAGTGGTCTGCGGGAGGAGATCCGATACCGCTACCGCTTCAGAGGGAAACCGCGCTCTGAGACCTTCCCCTACAGGCTGGCCGATGGCCAGTGGCACAAGATGGCGCTGTCCATCAGTGCCTCCCACCTGCAGCTCCATGTCGACTGTAATAGGTAATCCGCATGTCTTCTTGCCACCAGGTGGTGTCTATGTGCTCCAATTAATTTTAAAGGAAAAACAAGGAGCTGTTTGTTTGACAACTGATTGCATGTTTAGTAAATTTAGGTGCTTGTTACTATGTCGTGTATTTAGCCTAAGCCTGTCATGTATTGGATCATTTCGATCTCATGTTAGAAAATTACATAGCCATCAGGGTTTGTTTAAGTGATCCAGTATATGTTGAGTTTGTATGGAAAAGTCGTGGTCATAAACTTTGTGTATATGTGCAATAATTTTTAAGTTACAGTGTAAGATAACTGAAATGTGTAATTGACAGGTAGGCAATTAGATGAGGGTAGGATGGAATTGCTTGAAACTTGGGTCAATGCCCAAGGTGACCTAAACCCATGTCAGCAAATGTAAGGTGACCACACACTCTCTTTTTTCAAGACTTGTCTTCTTTTCTGGGACCTAAGAATGCCTGAAATATCCAGGACTTCACTTTGTTTCATGTTCACATTTGCTTTCTGTGTTCAGAATACTTTGAGCACATTTGCATTGTGTCCTCGCTTTTTGGTAAAGTAAAATATTGTCAAAGCACAAATCACTTGAAATGAAAATGTCCAATGAAAAAGGTGACATTTTAGTTTTAATATAAAAAGCAAGTTCCCTAAAAATTTTAAAAATAATTTGCATTTCTTGTAATCTAGTAATCACTGTCTGGGTGAAGTTGATCACTATAAGCAGATGAATACACAGGTGTTTCAACCACCTTTCAAATTACAGTACTGCAAAAATTTAATTACTGAACGGTGTATAATTCTAATACGCTATAATACAGTACAATACTGTATATAAGATATAGCTTATTGTAGTTTCACTACTGCACCTCATTGGCTCGTTTTTGTTAATTTATTATAAATATTTGAGTCTATATTTGTCATTGAGAGACTTTTTTTTCTGTCATGTTCTATGTGCATGCAGCATTACCCTCAGGTAAATAGTTGAAAGCAGACTGGGTCACCGCAAGGCAAAGTAGGCAAGTAAAAAAAGAATTAGCATAGTTTTAATTTTCCATGCGTCATGTATAAAAAGACCCAAAATAAACACTAAGCGGATGACTTGATTACTATAAGTAAATTATTTAGACAGTACTTGTACAGGAATGATTTTGTGCCAAAGTTTTTGATCCATATAAGTGGTTGATCACTATACCCATTATCTATATATGAGGTTTCCATTGCATTTTAAATTTAGATTAAACAGGTTTTTTCATTGGTCTAACTCTTTTTTTTCCACAGTGTTTACATTTTACCTTTTTTTGTGCAGTTTTATCTTAAATAAATTCACGATGTGTCCAAACGATGGACATGACTTTTTAATTTGGTACAAGCTGCTCTGTCATCGAGTTCTCCTCCATCTTGGCTCCATGACACAGTTTGGATGGGGCAGAATCACATGACAACAAATGTGGCAGTATGTTTTCAAGGGGACAGCACATGAACATTCACTGGGGAAAGTATTTTTAAAGAATTAACAGAATAAAAAATTAAGTAACCCACATGGGCAAGATGTTGGTTTTGATTCATTTCCAATTAATTGCGCAGCCCTAGTACTGGGTGAACTGGGGGAATTTAGTGTACAGCAGGATAAAGTTCTGAAGACTGGCATGAACTAGTATCTGGGTTACTAGGACAAAACAGTGGAACACAGCGGTTTAGACGTATCATGGAATTTGAGTGATAGGTGGACTAATCATCACAAATAGGCCCGATATTATGTCTCTCCCTCACAAGATGGTTGCATCTTAACCTCGCACCTCACAGTGCTATTATATTAAAAATATAATGATATACTGTGTGCTTCTGATGTGCACTGGATGTTGAATTTGCTGCTTGCAAATCTGGTTTTCAGTCAGGCAGTTGTTTTAGGGCAGTGGACAGCAGGTTAGTAAAGCCTTAATCGTAGCATAGAGTTACTTAGGTACACTGTGGTATATTGGAGTGCACGGTGTAAATTTCATGGCTGTCTTTTTCCAGTAGGAGTTCAGATTGTGTCACTGAATCAGAATCAGGTTTATTGGCTAGATATGCTCGCATATACTAGAAATTTGTCTCCGGTTGTCAATGGCTGTCATACATACAGGAGATAATATACAAGATGAAATACAGTCTGGTTGTTGCGTACTTTGTGTATGTGTTGTTAATAGATATAAAAAGTCCAGGAATACATGCCATTACAAGGGCTGCTGGTATAAATGCAGTATGTACAAAACAATACTATAAGTACAGTGAATTATTTACAGGAATGAGGTATTGCTCATTAAGGGGGTGGGGGAGACTGTGCAGCTGCCTCAGTTCATCTAAGAAAGAACAAAGTATACACTGTCAGAAAAACGTTCCAATTTGTACATTTGAGAGTACAAATACTTGTCTCTGGGACTGTACCCTCGAGGGTCTGCCAATTGTACCGTGACTGTACATACAGTAAATGAAGCTTAGGAGGTATAAAAATGCACTCTGCGGAACATTTTTGTACCATTAGGGATACATTAATGTTGTTGATACCTTGGGGAACAAAATTGTACCAGGGCTGTGCCCCTTTCTCTGACAGTGTGGGGAGTAGGCATATAGACAACATGTGGTCTGAACCCCTGACCTCAGTGCACTCTAGACAAGCTCCTGAGCATCACTCATCACTCTTACTGGTAATCATCAAACAAAACATTAAGGTCCTAAAGAGAATCCTAACATACTATTTATTTTTAATGTTAAGGATGTACCGTATTTTTCGCCATATAAGATGCACCGGCATATAAGACGCACCCAATTTTTAAGGAGGAAAATCTAGAAAAAAAAGATTCTGAACCAAATACTGTAGT
>JAABNY020000087.1:316269-334749 GCA_015164015.2 Brevimyrus niger | reverse complement strand
TTATGATATGGAGGAGGAGAATGCTTAGCAGGAATATGTTACAAGTTAAAGAAAACAGTTATTTTCTGTGCAGATAAAGTTGACACTGTTCATTTATGCACATCTGCAAAAGAAAAAGCTCTAAATGAATAACAAAAAAATGTTGAAGTTTCATATATCAATCCATCCATCCATCCTTCCCACTAGGTAGGGGTAGAGTCTGGGTGGAATCCCAGTCCAGCATGGGTCACTTACACATGCAAAATCACACATGCCATGTTATATATTTTTCTGTAGGGAAAAACTGGAGTTCCCTGATGAAATGCACATGTGAGAAAATGCCAAAATAAAGAAGGGAGGTAGGATTTAAACCCCCAGCTCTGTAGGTGTGAGGTATGTGTTGAGTCTCTAAGAAAAAGACATTTGAAAAAGCTGATATGGAGGTGCCACCTAGTGGAAGAATAATAGAAGTGGAACAATGCTCACTGAATACTGTGTATGGGTGTATGAGAAAATGATTAAATTGATCAGGACGCAGAAGAGTGGCAGAGGATGCATGGATGCATTCATGTATGGAAAATCCAACAAATCAAGTGTCTTCTGCAAACACCCATAACTTTGATTCATTCAATTTTGATGTGATTTTTCAAAAAAAAATTGATCAGTTCAGGAATATATGGTAGCACTTTATTTGAAGCAGTATACATGTAACCATCATAAGATTGACATGACATGTCATGCACATTAATGACACGTTATTGCTGTTTATGACTGTTGTCATAATGTGTCATTTGATTCCAAAAACCGAATGACACATTATAACAACAGTGAAGTTTATGACAACAGTGATAAACATCAATAATGTGTCATGTTATTCTTATGATGGTTACATGTCACCCTTATGTAGAATGCTTCAAATAAAGTGCTACTGTATATTCACTTTAATACTCATTAGCTTGTGAATGAAGTATTGTAAAGTAAAGCAAGCAAAGTGTTGCCGAATATGCATTCACCCAAATTCAGCTGCAGTTAGAGGTCGCAAATTGATGCTTGGAGTATGTTCTCTAGAGGATTGTTATACTATCATATTGTGAGCAATGTATTCTTTAATTCAAAGTTTACTGAATTTTAAACACAACAAAAGGAATCAAAATTCAAATGAGAATAAATGTGATAAATTAAGGGTTGTAATATCTCACCTAGAGGAGACATATACAACCTGTTTTAGAGCAAGGTATTCTGGAACACATTACTTATTTATTGCGCCTTCATAATGCATTCATAGAACATTCATAAGCAAATATACCTTAACATCCTAACATACCTCATGAGCTTTAATACACATTTCAAACATCATATTATAATAAGATTATAATGTTTACTAATTTATCGGCCACATGCTTTAGAGGCTGTTGTCACTGACTCAGAGCAGTGCAGAAAAAGTGTAAATGGTGGCATCTGTGTCTCTGCGGCTGCTCCTTCATTCTCAGGATGACTCTCCAGGCACTGACAGCGCTGCTGTCCGGATCAGAAATAGGTTACGGACCAGTGATGTTACACCGCTGCTTTGACCGCATCCGCCAGTACACCTTTAACCTGTAGTTCACCTCAGGCAGAGACAGTGTTGTAGCTGACATGCTCTCTCACTCTATTTCTGTCACAATCCTATACATGGGTGCTGGCTGTGTGGAACAGGATATTATTCAGATGTTACATATGCCCCTCCAGGCCAGTGTCTCCCTGCAGCAGCTCAAAAAATCCCCCAAACAGGATTCTCTCTTCTCTCAGCTCCACACCTACATCAAGGTGCCTGAGCGGCTGGCTGCGTTTTCCGAAGTCACACAGAAGCTGTCGTGCTGGAGCAACACCTATATGGCATGTGGGCTTTGCACAGTGGTTCCTAGCGCTCTGTGTGCATGTATTTTGACCAATGGCACATGAAGGCTGACTGGGTATTGTGAAGCTGAAATAGCACTGCTGAGACCTGGTGTGGTGGCTAGGAATAGTCAGAGACATTGATGTGCTGTTCTTGCCTGTGCCGTGAGTGGCAATGTGGGCAGAGGCTGCTGCAGTCCCCTGTCTGGTGATCTCGGTCCTGGGATCCCATGCAGCTGGATGTCTCTGGTGAGATCCATGGTTTTTCCCACTATCAGTGCTTCTTGCTCGTTGTCTATGACCTACACTGCAAACGGCTAGAGCAGTGCACTACTGGCTCTGTGACCTCTCAGTTCATCATTGACTTCCAAGAAGTCGGTCCTTGCCCACTGGAGTTTCCCAAAGACCATTACCATTAGCAGCAATGGTCCTCAATCGGTCTCAGTCGAGTTCACACCATTTCTTGAAAGCAAGGGCATCGGTCATGTCTGTACTGCGTGCCGTGACCTCAAAACCAATGACAGCACTGAATGCTTTCAGAAGTCACAAAAAATCGCCTGAGCACTTGTGGCACAAGGGCACTCTTTCTCACAAGCCACCCATCACATTCTGCTGCACCGCAGGGCCACACATCACTCAAACATGGACGTCTCTCCAGCCTCTCTTATGCTGGACTCAATTTGCCCTTCAATAGGCGCTGCCCCTTTACACCCCAAGCACCATCCTCTGGGGTCAAGGTCACCCTTCAGCAGAGGCAGATGAAGCACTGATTTAACTAGTCGAGATGAGCCAAACATCAACCTTATATATAGTCAACTGTCCCCTCCACGTCACCAATATTTTGTAGAGTTGGTATAAAAAATTTAATGAGAATTTTTTTTGAGTTTTTAGGAGTTTTGAGTTTTGCACTGTATAAGATATATGTGTATATGTGCAGTGCTGGTTGGGAGGACATCAAGCAGCTTTAATGTTGGCCCATCACATATCTTGCAGTGATCTCGCAGATCTTTTTATCTATCACATTTCTCGTATCTTTTCACTCCGCTGGCCAAATGGATCTAAAATGTGTGCAGTTTTCCCACATGCATACGCATAAAAAAGCCACTATGATTTTTATAAAAATTTATTTTTATGAAAACAATTTTAAAGGCAATAACTACTGATGTTCCAAACTCAGTGTGATTTGAGGAAACAAGTAATAGTCTGAATAAAGAGGAGAAGTAAATTGAAAAGTAAATGGAATTTTTCATCTGCAGTCTCAGAGAACTAAAAAGAACTCTCCATATTTTTACACATTTAATCAAGTTATGTTTCAATTTTGAATACTTTCAGTTGCTATTCAACTTTGCAATGAAACACAGAAGCATCAAAGAAATGAGGGACATTGATCATGTTATATAATTATAAAACTTTCATGCACTCGGCACTTCAGCATTCGGTGACCCAGCTCTGATACTTTACATGATCTTTCTATTTCTGTCATTCCTAAACGCTTCCACTTTGCAATAATACCACTCACAGTTGATACGCTTGAATTCACTGATTATGACTTATCAGAACAATCAATTCTTTCACAAATGTTCGTAAACCTGACTGCATGACTAGATGCTTTATTTTATACACCTGTGGGTCTGTATGACACGTGAATTCAATGATTTTAAGAGGTGTGTCCCGATACTTGTGTGCATATAGTGTATGTACGGAACGGATTCAGTTTGAGAACCAAGGTACCACTGTGTGTGTGTGTGTGTGTATGTGTGTGTGTGTGTATGTGTGTGTATATATATATATATATATACATGCCCCGATCGTCGGCTCCTTCCGTGTGACACGTTAACCTCGTGTGGGATCCCCATGTGATCAGCTGTTTCTGGTTGTTGTCATTAATCCTCTGCATTAAGACCGCATTTCAGTTTGTTTCCCCAGTCCTGTCATTGGGTGCATTCGACTTGCTTACAGCGCAGGATTAAAGCAACGCATTCTGATCCTGATGCAATGCATTACGGTTAGATGCATTGCGATCTCTCACCCAGCAGCACAAACTGGAACTGCCTCTGTGACAACACACCGTTGCCCATATTGGCTGAACAGTTTAGTTACATGCATAATGTTTGTATTCCAGGCAGTTCCGATGTGCTATCTGCTATTTCTCCCAAATATCACGTAAAGCAGTGAGAACTGGTTTTCAGTTAATTTACCTGATAAAATAAAGTTTAAATAAATTACATAAATACTCGAATAGTACACGTGGTTTATTTATTGTTAGTTACTGTAATGTTGTGCTGCTTTATTTGGTTAATCCAGTCTAGTCCAGTCTGTGAAGAAGGCATTCAAGTAAGAATTGCATTGTAGTATGACTCATTTCCTGGCGCGTACATTTTATATTAGGTCCCAAGCCATCCGTCGAGGTGAGCCTGACTATGTATAGTCAGAACCTCACAACCTTAAGCATCAGCACAGGTTCCTTCCCCACCAGATAGGTGACATTCCATGTCCCTAGAGCTAGCTTCTGCAGTCGAGGATCGGACCGCCAAGGTCCCAGCTTTCGCTGACCGCCCAACTCACACTGCACCCAACCCCTTTGGTCCCCCCACTGGTTGGAGGGGGGACCCACGTACATTCTTCAGGCCCCATGGGTCCAGGCCTGGCCACCAAGCATCGCCATCGAGCCCCACAGCCAGGCCTGGCTCCTGGGGGAATGAGTGTGTGTGTTTGTTAGGCGTCCCGCGTCCGGGCAAGGGAGAATGTGGATCTATGTTATTATTCATCGTAAGGGAATTTATCGTAACATGCAGTAAAATGTTCAAAAGTTAAGGATAACTCACAAGCCCACTGAAATGAGGGACGAAAGTGGTAACAAATGATATCCAATTTAGATACATCTTAAAATTCTTTTTTTCACTATTACAACTCACTGAGTTCTCACTCACATAATCTACACTCACTGAGCACTCTATTAGGAAAATTACACTAATACTGGGTAGGGTCTCCCTTTGCTCTCGAAAACTGGTGGCATGGAATCCAGATGTTGGAAACATTTTTCTGAGATTCTGGTCAATGTTGACATGATTACATCATGCAATTTTTATAGATCTATCAGCTGCACATCCAGGCAGTAAATCTTCCAAAGGTGTTTTGTTGGATTCAGAACTGGAGAACTCAAGAACACAGACCTCATTGTCATGTTCCTGAATTTGAAGACGGCAATTGCTTTATGACAAAGGGCATTAGCATGCTGGAAGTAGCCATTAGAAGGTGAGTAAATTGTTGCCATGAAGGGATGCAGTTGGTTAGCAGTAATACTCAAATAGGCTGTGGCATTCATGTATAGATAGATTAATGGACCCAAAGTATGCCAAGAAAATCCCGTTATACCACTACTAGCATGGACAGATCCTACCATACTGTATGTGATCCTAAGCGGAAATCAAGACTGTGCCCATTGCAGCCTCTACTCTGCTTTTGGCTGACAGGAATGGAACTTGACGTGGCCTGCTGCTGTTGTAGGCTTTCAGTCAGACCACTCTGACCATTTTTCTCTGACCTCTAGGTGGTTCCATTAGCAGAACCACGGCTCACTGTTTTGGCCCATTCTCTGTAAACCCTAGGGATGGTTGTGAGTCAAAATCATGCATGATCTGAATAAGCAGATGCACAGGTGACCCAAATAGCTCAGTAAGCATATTGCATGATACTGTATAAAAAACTAGTAACCACTAGCAATTACTGTGTTTATCATCCACAGTAATTAGCTAATTACCATTAAGCACCATCTCAGTGCTGATAAGAAATGCTAGTAATGAACCACATTTCAAACTTTATTTCAGCTCTGCTCAAAACTTAATGAATAGCTTAAACTCCACAAGAAAATGTTTGTACGATTCCTTTTGCTGGTTGTCAAATGCAGTGGCATTTACCACCACTCAACCCAGGCATGAAGCCAAGGTTTGGGTCAAAATAACTACAATAATTACTGCAGAGACAGCCACAACACATATTATCGCAAATATATCCCTTATTTAGAAGATGCTGAAGTATATTCTGTAAACCCATCTTCTGATCTGAAATCACTCTGCGATTTATTAAGTTTTTCGAAAAAACTGTTGTGGTCAGGGACAAAAAAAAAAAACGTTACATAGATTCAGTTTTAGTACTTGTGAGATAATAGAGATAGATGTGTGACATCATTGACTAGTCAGATATTACTTGCTTATACAATGCAGCACATGCATTCACTTTATTAGGTATACCAGCTCGTTGAAGCTAAATCTCTCATCGGTGATATATTAGCAGCACAATGTATAAATTCATGCTGATACACGACAGGAATTTAACGTTCACATCAAAAAACAAAAGAGAAAAAAAGGCAAATTTAAGTGACCCTGAACATGGCATGGTTGTTGGTGGCAGACAAGCTGGTTTGAGTATTTCAGAAACTACTGATCTCCTGGGATTTTCACATACAACCATCTGAATTAGCTGCCCCCTGCCATGTCACGATGTGACATATGGGTTAAATGCAGAGGACAATCCCTTGTTGTGCAGTGGGCTTTGGTGAGCCAGCAATGACAGCTAATCACTTTACCCTGTCCTAAATGGGCCACAAAAGAAAAAAAAAACATCCAGTGAATGGCAATTCTCTGGGCAAAAATGCCTTGAAGGCACAAATGGACAGACCTGTTCAAGCTGACAGATGGGCAACAGTAACTCACATGAACACATTACCACCAAGTTATGCAGGAGAGCATCTCTAAATTCACATATTGAACTTTGAAGCAGATAAGCTACAGCAGCAGGCGACCACATTGAGTGCCACTCCTGTCATCTACGAACATGACACTGAGGTTACAGTGGGCATGGGGTCAAGCAAAAAGTAGACCAAGGATAATTGGGAACACTGCCTGTTCAGATGAGTCTTGATTTTTGACATTCAGAGGGTAGGTCAGAAATTGGCTTAAACAAGAATAAAGTCTAGATCCACCCTGCCTTGTAGCAACAATTCAGGCTGGTGATGGTGGGGTAAGGGGAATATTCTTTCTTAGCACCAAGACAGCATTAAGTTCCATAGCCTACCCGAGTCTTGTTGACCATAATTCCAGCACAATAACGTGACACGTAACTAAACTCATCTGACTAGTTTCCTGAAAATGACAGGTTTACTGTATTCAAATGACCTCCACATTCAGCAGATCTCCAATAGAGCACATATGGGATATGGTGGAATGGGCGATTTGCATCATTGTGCAGCAGACAAATCTACAGAAACTGAGTGATGCCATCATATCAGCATGGACCAGGAATTTGAGCATCTCACTGAATGTACAACATGAAGGATTAAGGTAGTTCTGAAGGTACTAGCAAAGTGTACCTAATAAAGTGGCCAGCCAATATTGCAGCAGTGGTTTGGTCCCCATTTACCACACAACTGGCATGCACATTTATACACAGTGCAAATATTCACGTTCCATTTCTCAAATAAACCAGACACAGTGTGCTTGAAGTGAACATCATTCACACAAATTCTGCATGGAAACAGCCTTAGGTCAAGTATTTAGACCACAATGCACCACATAAGCGACGACTAATATTTACAAAGTAGTCTGGCAGCTACCCAAGGTCCAAAATGCTTAAGTAAATGTAGGGGCGCAAAGTTTTACATCATGTTTACATAGCCTAGGCTACAGTAACGGACAAATCCAAACAACCAAAACAAGTGAACAGTCCACAGGTATAGGACCCATAGTTGAAGGGGTGAACAAGCGAAACTATCAAGGGTGCTCCGTTGCTTTCAAGAAATCCCTGCATACTTGGGCTCCTCGCACACATTGCATCTTACATAAACATGCTTCACCAGTGTGTAGTATTTCAGTGCATTGCTCCCTAATTGGGGTAAATAAAACAAAGCCAGTACTACACTAGCATAAAATGGCTGAAAACTGTAGTGTCAGCACAATCAAAAAAATAAAACTTACAATCAGCAAAATCTTGTATGTGAACAATCATCCCACAAAAGCACACAAAGAACATTGCGTTTAAGAAAAAAGATGACTTACTTTTATTGCCATTTTACTGAAGATTATACACAACTATAAGGAACAATTTAAAAACTACTTCAAATTGAAATAAATAAAAATGTAAGATTCTACAGTTCACAAGAGGTAATGGGACTTAGAAACTTATTTAAATATTGGTTTACTTTTTAGTAATGCAAACTATTTACAAAACATTTACTTCATGCCATGCACGATGATTCTGGAAAGAATCACTCCTTTTGTGAAGTTCTTACCTTGAAAGCAAAGTGAGCAAACGGTACAGAAGAGCCCCATATGCTCAAAGAAAGATTTTATATGACTAGTACTAAAACCAAAGGTGGACATGTTACAGTATACATAGAACAGAACTCTGCACACTATAATCCTAGAATGAAATGTTTTAGTGGTTAAGAGGCCTAGAATATATACAAATAATTGTGCCACGATACACAACAAATCGTCCACATATTATACAATGAAGTTTTATACATGGGTGAAAGTGATGGGATGGGATGAGTAGCGACTAAGCAGGTCTACTGGCGGTTGCTCTTTATTCTCTCCAGCCTCTTCTTGAGGTCGTCCAGATTGGTGGCAGGGGTGGAGGAGCGCGAGGGGCTGTGTGAGAGCGAGTGCGTCTGCTCCTGGTGGTACTGCTCACGCGACTCCTTAAGGTGGGACAGCTTGCTGTGCAGCATGTCTGTGGAGGAGGCCACTGACGGCTTGGACAGCAAGGACGTTAGCGGGGGCCGGTCGTCATCCTCCTGCTGCTGCTGCTGCTGATGGGGCAAAAGGGGAGGGGGGGTTTAACCTCACCACAGGAGTGTAATGCGCATAACCAAAGCTGGACTAAAAAAAAAAAATTCAGGTTTTATGGTATTAATTTTGCTTTGGGCCTTTCAAAATCACAGTAACCTACATATATGTATAACTTCATTACTACTGCAGTCATTGATATGACTAAACACTCAAAAGTAGAACCTATTTAAGCATTATAAATGGCACAATACCTTTGTGTTGTTTTCCAGTCCATGACGTTGCCTTAATATTTTCAACCTCTCATAGTACACAGCAGGCTTTAGCTCCTCTCCATTGCTATTGAGGGATACAGAGCTGGAATCCGACATGTTATCTGTACCACGTGGGGGAATAACTAGACAGGAGGAGAACAAGCAGTCAGAGAAATTACTACAGTTCTTTGAGAGACAAGATACAGCAACAGTAAAAGCAATGCACCATCTCCGATAAGATTTAAAGAGCGGCAATGCTTGGGGACAAGGATCAGTACCAGGGTTTGAAGACTGGCTTCTGGATTTGCCCTCGCGCTCAGATTCAATTATACGCAGGCCTCGCTCCACATAGCTCTGGAAAAACTGGGACGTGTTCCGGAGGAAAGGTTCAAGGTCTGCATCAGAGTACCTCTGCTTGTACTCATAAAGTTCAGTGAGTCCCTGTCAAAAAGGAAAGGTTGAAGGGGACATTTACCATCGATTACCTCAAACCTGCTTGTACTGAACAGATGCTACAGAACACACACTACCTCCTTGGTGTTTTCCTTGGACCCAATCTTTTTGAAGATCTCAGACAGGATATCACTCACTTTTGCTTTAGACATCTTCTCATCCTAAATGAGAAGACATTTTAGAGACTCCCTGAAGACAGCTGGATATCATGAGAGTTCAGGACTGAACTGAACATACCGGCCGGACGCTTCCTTTCTCGGTTCCTCTGTCAGACTTGAAGCCAGAGAGGCTGCTTGAGTGCTTCACTACTCGCCTTAGGTGCGACTCCAGCTCAGACTCGTTCTTATTCTCAATCATGGACAAATGATCCAGGATCTGTTCAAGCACAAAAACATCCAAAGACAAATTATATGCAAATTACAAACATTCAAATCACGAGGGGCGGCAGAGTCCTTCAAATATTCTATGAAGTCATTTCCAGATACTATTTAACCAACAGGCCATATGTAGCAAATCTGTCCTAATACCCACACGCATGTGATCAAACCCACTAAAGAGAAAAAGTACCTTGGCACCAGTGAGCCGACAGAGAGTGTGCAGCAATGTTTTCAGGGTCCTGTGAGGAACGTCGCTTTTCAACTGCTTAAGCTTTTCCTTGGGGAAGACCTTCATGAAGTTATGGACATCTAGCAGGATCCGATCCAGGTTGATGCTGCTAATGGTCTCTGGGAGGAACCGTATCATTCTCCACAAACACTGGAAAAATGTACATGGTGATATAAGGGATTGTAATGCAATGTAAATTGTTGAGATGTACAAATCAAACAAATAAAGCTGAATCATACCTTCATGACCAGTTCAGAGAACTTTGGAGAGCCTGCTGCAGAAATAAGACTGTCTTGCAACAGCACAAGCAGAGCACTAGAATGGATAGGAATTAGAAGATCAACCTTCAAATAAAACACAAAAACAAGCAGGTACCTTTCCTTCAGAGTATCAAACTAAGTTAAGAACACAAACCTCAAAATATTAGTCTGGTCGGACTTCTCCAGAACACGGACTACTAGCAGGTTCACAGAGCGGATGAGTTGCTGGCCGTCCTCAATATCCTCCACCCGAGCATCCAGCATCAGTGTGATAAGTCCATGCATGAGGTCCTTCAGCACGCCCATAGAGGCCTCTCGTGCCAAGCTCTCCATAGAGAACAGCTGAAAGGGCACACAGAGTACACTTGCTGCTGGATATTCATTTAAAACAGTCACTCGGCAAAACCAAAAACATATGGGAGGGTAAGAAATGCATCAATGGCCCCAGCCTGGCTCAGCACTGCTGGTCAGATGGCCCCTGTGCACTCGAGCTTGTCGTCAGGAGTCCGAGTGGAGCGGTTTGCCACTGCAGAACCACCCCACAGGTAGGTGCAACTCATCACTCCACACAGTGACAGCCAGGAAGGAGCCAAGCATGCATGTTTCCCAACCAAAAACAGCATGAAGGGTCTGACCCAAGACTAAGTGACAAGACTGCACAATTACTCAACATGAACACTCAGTTGGGTTACATATTATGGGCTATTCTGGATGAGATGTTAAGGAGGAAATGGTGCAAACTGAGGACATATTTTAGATCACAATGACTGATGCAGGCAGTGAAGGTTATAGTCATTCCTAAGAAGAAAGCGACAATCTGCCGCAAGAAAACTGGACTAACCGAGAGCATGTTGCCGATTATGCAGCTGTACAGCTTGAAGATTTCCTTCTTGTCTAGCCGATCATCAGCCATGTGTGTATTGTAGATGAGTCGCAGCTGCATAAAGGTTGCAATCAGGAACTGGTCAATGTGGCCCGACATGGCCTCTGCTTTGTCTTTTTGCCGCAGCACTTCATCAATCTGAAATTTTGAGTAGAGAAGACAAAATTCAAAACAAGACCGAACAGAAAAACAGAATACAACCTCAAAGCCAAACAAAGGCATACCTGTGCAAGAGCCTGGATGCTAGTATTTATGTCCCCACTAGCCACTTGTGAGATGACAAAGTTAATGGTAGAAGCAGTGCTATTACGCAGGTCATCAAAGTGAGGAGACACTGCACGAATCCTGCAGACAGACAAATGCAACACAGCATTTAGACAGACTATTTACTCAAACTTGGCATGTTAAACCATGGCACTGTTGAATTCTCAAATCTGGATTGTTAGAAGGGTTGTTTTTCGATAACCACACAAAAACTTAAATGCAGAATACAATTAAAAATAAACAGGAAATAGTGACCTGCAGTCAACAATGATACCAAGTTAAAAATATAATGAACTTGCAGCGCAGTCATTAAGACCAGATATGCATGCATGTGCAGAAGTAATATTAGAGCCTGACTGAAACAGGATTTTGAAGGCTGACACCGATACACATATTTGTTGGATTTAAAAGCCTATAAACACACATACATACATATACACACACACACACAAATACATACACGTATATATGCTTTTAAAACCAACGAGCATCTGTATCAGCCTTCATATACACACACACAAATTTCAGAAACACACAAAACATTAACAGATTTCCTTACCATTAGTTATTTGTAGTTATAAGTTTTTAAAATGAGTTGTATTATGTTTGTTCTGTTGTGACAAAATTGTTTCTTTTAACTGAGGAACATCAAAAATACAGTCGAGCACAGTTATTACGATCCTGGGGCCGGCAGATTTCTTTCGTTATATCCATTTTTATGTGAGATTGGTCAGTGTTTTACAGTCATAATACATGGCAATCTATTTCGGTCTATGAAGCTTATTTTGATCATTACATGAAACAGGCGGCACTCACTGGAAAATCAAACAGGTACTGACTGCTACTCGCTTTGGCTACGCGATTAAGCTGACGTCGAACTTATTTTAAACTAAATCTGGAATGATTGAGGCAAATCGTTATAACAGAAAAAAATTCATTGAAATATTTCTTTGGGGAAGACAGACGACATCGTTAAAGCCAAATTTTTGCTATAAAAGAATCGCTATATGTGCGTTTTCTTTAAAGAATTTAATCTTACTGAAGGTCGGGGATTTGGATTTGAAGCATTACAAGCATGTTTTCGTTACAATCCGAAATCGTAATAACCGTGCTGTATTAAAGTTCTGATAAATAAAATGTATAAAAATACAAACTTTACATTTCATATCTTAAGTCCTTTGAACAAAAACAATGACCAAATCAAAAGTTACCAGTTTTAAAAGACTTGGTAAGCTTCATAAATTTAACTTTGAATAGGACTGGAGACAATTGTTTAGTTCAGATAACAGCAAAATATAAATTGTTAGCAATTTATGAGGTAGTGTCCTTAGAGTGCCCTCTGGTGGACAAACTATACAACGGCAACATTCATGAAGGACGTTTTGTCCGTTTTTTTAATTTAAATATTCATTTATCGGCCATTATAAATGATGATACCATTAGTTTGGAAAGTGCCCAATATTGGCCTGCCGATAAATCGGTCGAGCTCTAATGCATACGAATCGTCTGACTTCAATGCAGTTCATCTGTGGTCAAACCCTTGCAGTTTGCAAAACTTGAGTATTTTACTGGATTACTTTCAAAAACCTGGTGCGGCATCCACCTTCACTTATGTTCTAAACTGATGGAAAAAGTACTTTGTTTGAAAACTTATGTGCAATATGCAGGCTTGACAGCAGAAGAATGAATGGTTCCTACTTGGGAACACATTTAAAGACTTGTGTAACCCGTCTAAAACAGGATCGTACACAAGTCCAGTATAAAAAGGAAAAAAAAAAAATCTAAAACTCTGGTTTTATCCAACACACTGCTAAATATCAAGAGGTACGCAAGTTAATAAAATGGCTATGTACACATGTGCATGCATGACCCAAAAACATTATGTCCACTTATGACAAACGGCTCTGAACGGCTGAGACATTAATTCAAAAAGACCTCTAAAGTTGCTTGATACCAAGAAGTCAGCAGCAGATCCTATAAATCCCTGATATTGCAAGGTTGAGACATGCTATTGCAGCACATCTCAAATATACTCGATAGGTTTCAGACCTGTGGAATTTCATGGTCAAGGCACCCTGAACTCTGCATCATGTTCACAAACCATTTCTGAACAGTTTGTACCGTGTGGCAGGGTACATAATCCTGTTGACAGATGCCACCAGCTAACAGGAATACATATCATGAATATAAATGGTCTACCATGAGTCATGCTTCAAAATACCCTCCACAGGAAGGCCCAGGCCCAGGGCTTCCCAGCAGAACACTGCTCAGATCGTCACACCCACTCCACCAGCTTCTTTCTACAGTGTCCAGGTTCCATCCATTACCCAGGGAAACGGTGCACATGTACCCGCCTGTCCACATGATGCAAAAAGAAACGGGACTTATTTCAACCAGGCAAATACCTTCCACTGGTGCAAGGCCCAATTACCAAGTGACCATTGCATACGGGTTTGCCAGTTCATAGGGGTAAGCATGGCCATTCTGACCAGTCTGCCGTTACAGACCCACACATAGCGATGTGTGATGTACCCACAATGTCTCCAGTCATTTCGTGCCACAGTAGCCCTCATGTTGCTCCATACGAGACGGCCTCAGCTGCCACCACAAATCATTGAGCTGTGGGTAGCGGACTGTTCTCGGCTCCCCGTTTCCCTCTTCTAACCACCATCAGTCGATATTCACTGCCTCTGATCAGCAGCACCCCACAAGCCTTGCCGTTTCAGAAATGCTCCAACCAAGTTGTCTGGCCATGATAACTCATACCTTGTGAAAGTCACTCAGATCTTTATGCTGGCCCATTTCTCCTGCATACGAACCTCCGCAGCCATGCTTTTAAAAACTTACAATGCAGACTGGAGGGCATTAGCTACACATTACCTCAAAACCGGGCCCTGGGTTTAGCAACAGGCGACTGAGCTAATGGCTACTTAGGGGCTTCGCAGACAATTTTCCAGTTAATGGGTGTGGGTTGTATGCAAGCGAAATGCTCAACTGCTGGCAGAAGAAAATTCTACAAATACATGCATTAAAGTTTGTAAAGGTGAAAATGTGATCTAAATATGTATTAACCGTGGTACAAGTAGGTTAATGCACTGCAAGTCATGCATTACATATTTAAAAGCACTCTGCTTCACATTGGGCAGATCTTTGCCTTTGTAGCCGTGTTTAAAAATGCATAATTAATGGTGAGCCACATGCACCCTCATCATAAGGCCTACCAAGTCTTAGTTTATTCCATTCAGAAGGGGTGGGGGGGTTAAAATAAATGATAAAAAAAAAATATATATATGTATATATTATATATAAATAAAACAGCTTGCTCATTCTTCACAGCAGTGGCTTGGATAAACTGTCAACACCACAGGGAACAATTTGAAAAGGGAGAACAACCTCAGAAGCAGAGACCCTGTGTGCCCAGAGAAGACTGGAAGAGACTCACCTGGGCTCTGGGATCATAATCGGCTCAAACAGCTCATCCAGCTTATGCTGCACCAGGTCGGGCAGCTCGCTCACTATGGAGTGGTCATTTTCAATCATGTCCAGGTCCAGCTGGAACTCGCGTGTGACGGCAGGGGAGGACTGTTCAGCGAGAGCATTCTGGGCACGGGCCTGACTGTGGGGAAAAGCGGTGCCTGTTACATGTCAGTGTACGGCGACGGAATACCGCAGCGCTGCCCTGCCAAAATCCCCCTTTACTCATTAAACAAATTGCTTAAGGCTTCCTATGGGGGGGGGGTGCTACGTTACATACTTACATCCTGTAAGTGCGATACATAATTCTGTCCACGGAAAGCAGAGAGGGCCAGAAGAGAGATTTCACATCAGAATAGAGAGCAAGTGAAAGCTAGAAAAAGCAGTACAAGTTCAGAGCCCCCTGGCTTCTGTTCAGGGGAGTGCGGCATGACATACTTCAGTTTGTTGGGCGCTTCATCTGGGGCCGGTTTTCGCGGCATGCTGGCATTAGGGTTCCCTGGCGGAGCCCTCTGGACCCTCTCTTCGGGCTGGCGAGTGGGAGCAGCTGGAGTCTTCTTGGCAGAGCGCTTGATCCTCTCCTCCAACATGCTCATGTCCTTCTCTGAAAGCTGTTAACAGAACTCCAATTCAGAATTGCCAACCTTTTACTCAAAAGGAAAATTAAAATGTAAAAATTGGTACATCGGGTCATACCGGAATATTTGTGTTTGCAAATATTTACGTGTAAGTAACTGCTGTTTTCCAAACCATAAAACACCATGCTATGAAGGACTTACATTGCCAATCAGTTTGAAGACCTGGTCCCCACAGACATTGTATACTGTCACGACAGTGTTGAGAGCTGCATTGCGCACCGACGTGTCCCTGTCCCCAATATGAACCGCTATCTCTTTGAGGGATTTTGCAGGCGTTGGCTGGCAAACATTCATTCCATAAGATTCGATCAGGCAGCCGAGTTCTTCCAAGCATTCTGGGGGGGATAAGAGCGACAAATCAAGCAAAAAAAAACCCAGATAAAAAGGGAACAGACATCCACTAAAATGATTCCAGAAAAGGTGCGACAGGACAGCATGTCACCCTTACCTGCACGCTGTTTCGAGTTCTTCGACTTGGTGCCCTCCATGAGGAAGGTAAAGACTTTACTGGCAGGGTAGACCTTGCACAACATCGTGAGAATGGCACGGACATCTTTGCGGACAACGTCTTTTGATTCACCGACCTACGGAGATCAACAGGATTAGCAGAAAGCATTTTAGACATTTATAATTTCATTTAAATCGATGTGCATTTTGTCATGTATACACCGTTTTTCAAAATCAGGTTTACTTCTGGTAATGGTATGACTGAAAAAAGCACCCTTAAAATTTCAGGGTGAAAGAACTCAGAATGTTTACAGCAAATTTTTACCTTAGGTTTTTTTTTTTTTTGAATACATAGAAAATATCTAGCCTCTAACAGAAACTGCTCACTAGTCAAATGAATAGCACCCTGGAATATCTAGCATAGACAGACATTGATGATGGTACCACTTTTGCTAGAGGCAATTTAACTCGTCAACGTATTTTAAGGCTAATTCTGGAAAGTCGTATGAGGGAAGACTCACTTTAACGATAAGATAAGGGATAAAAGAGGAAGCCTCAAACTCATTGAGATGGTAATTCTCCCGGCTAAGCAGCGAAAACAGCAGTTTCAGGTACTCCAGGGCCTTCATCAGCACACTGGTGTTGGTGTCAAAGAAACGCAGAGTGAACCACTTCAGGATGAGGTCCAGGCAGCTGATGGTAGCATCCCTCTCTTCCTCCAAGTGCTACAAGAAAACAGATGACACTGAGTTTTGCATTTTTTGCACCATTTTACTAATTGCTATGCTAAGAGTGGCAAGTTCATTCCACAATTTCAGCAGGTTGCAAGTTCCAGCACATTTACAAACTACCAAGAAAAAAGATACAGCTACAATATTCCTGACTGCTTCTTGGGGACAGGTTTAAATGGTTGTTGCAAAACACGCACATTAAAACCAAAACCTGTAAAAAAACGGCAACAAACCTCGATCATGGCACCAATGGCCTTGACATGGCGCTGGAAGTCGAAGTGGAAGAGCTCGTCCTGTAGCCACTTTGCCACACAGGTAGACATTTGATTCTTTAGCTGCTCCACATATTCATCCCGGGGAGTCATGAAGTTCCATTTCAGGACCTGTGGGGTACAAGAGGGGGGTCAAACACAGACTAAAAATCAGCAAACTTACTGCCGAGCACAAGAGAACAAGGCTGACCTTCAAGCCCTTTTCCTCCTTTATCCTCTGCTCCTTTCCATTAGGGATGATGATGAAGATGGGACCAGATTTGTCATCTTCATCTTTAGCAGTGGTCTTAGCTGGGGTTTTTTTCCCACCCAGGACCTGCAAATTGTCAAATGTGATGCGATTACATCTTCAGAGAAATGTCAGTAAAGGCAAGAATACGTGGAAGAGGGTGACCAGGTGTGAAATCCAATTTCAGAATTTAATGTGCACCATCCACCTTTTAAAACCCATTTACCAACCTACACCACCCAGGTCTCAGTGGCTTTTTAAATCTACAACAAAAAGTACCCGTTTGCTTGATTTCCTCTTTGAAAGTGTGTTTGGTTTACTGAACCTATCTTTATCCAATCTCCCATTCAAGTCTTGGGAAGTATTCTAACAAACATATCAGTTTAAATGCAGGTGGGGGAGGGGGGGAATGATTTCTTTTCTTGCACAAAAAAAATACATGCAAGGTCAAAATGTATAGGTGACATCCAAATCACAGCCACTCAATATTCCTCTCTACAATCAGCAACTGTCTCGTACGTTTAAGAGACACACAGACAGTAGAAAGAGCAATCCAACCTTTCCCTTAGCAGCCGTTCCACCAGGTTTAGCCTTCTTTGTTTCACATTTGGGTTCAAAAACCCCAGAATCTTCACTGACAGATTGAAACTTAGATGGAGCTGAAAGCAGAACAGAAGCCTGAGATTCACAGCATTCCACGTACCAATTAAATCTAGCGTTAATCATGGACTCAAGGATTTTCCCCCATAATACTCACATTTAAAACCTAGGCTTATATGTTAAAGACATCTTGATTGATGCGAAATCAATTATATTTCTCTCTTCAGCAATACTCAGATCAACAAACCTGAGAGCGGCTTTGCAGCAGGAGGGCAGGCAGCAGGCTTGGAAGACGCGGCTTTGGCGGGGGCTGCCGGTTTGGCCGGCATGACGGCACGGGCCTTCTCCAGCATGCCTACCACCTGATCCTTGGAGGCTGGCTGAAGGACAGGGCAAAAACAAGAGGCCTGTTATTTAAGGCCAACATACAGCTCCCAGCTAACCAACCAAGTAGAGAGAATTTCCTACACATTTTTCCCCACACTTCTGTATTCTGAAGCATGCAATACTCCTGTAGGCCATGTGGCTAATAACTCACCCTAATTTGCATTTTAGTTTGATTCCACATTTGACAATTACCAACCACATACCTGATGGGCTAATCAATCCTAAATATTGTGTCAAGCATTTCCCCAATGTGAGCATTGTAAATTACAAGGTTGCCTACATAAAATGTCTTGCTGGACTGCACCTCTGACACAGCTGTACACATTAGCTTGAGAAATCACTG
>JAABNY020000087.1:249328-265198 GCA_015164015.2 Brevimyrus niger | reverse complement strand
GTGAAGCATGGTGGGGGCGGCGTCACGCCCACGGTGAAGCATGGTGGGGGCGGCGTCACGCCCACGGTGAAGCATGGTGGGGGCGGCGTCACGCCCACGGTGAAGCATGGTGGGGGCGGCGTCACGCCCACGGTGAAGCATGATGGGGGCGGCGTCATGCCCATGGTGAAGCATGGTGGGGGGCGGCGTCACACCCACGGTGAAGCATGATGGGGGCGGCGTCACGCCCATGGTGAAGCATGGTGGGGGGCGGCGTCATGCTTTGGGGTTGTTTTCCTTCAGCTGGAACTGGGGCTTTAGTCATAAGACCCCAAATGTTCATCCAAATCAACAAAAGAATGGCTTCACCAGAAGAAAATTAAAGTTTTTGAATGGCCCAGCCAGAGCCCAGAGCTAAATCCAGTTGAAAATCTGTGGGGTGACCTTAATAGAGCTGTGCACGAGGGATGCCCTCACAAACTGACAGATTTGGAGCACTTCTGCATGGAAAGGTGGGCAAATATTGCCAAGACAAGATGTGGCATGCAGATAGACTCCTACCCAAAAAGCCAGAATGGTGGGATTAAATCAGAAGGTGCTTCAAGGTGTTAGTTTAAGGGTGTGCACACTTAAACAACCAGCATTATTGTATATTTTTATTTTTTTATTTTGCCCTAACAGATTTGTTTGTTTTTTAATTGAATTGTACAGATTATAGGTCAAGTAAAGGTGGAAAATGTTTTGAAATGATTTATCATGGCCTCATTTTTTTACATCACAAAAACCTGGCATCTCAACAGGGGTGTGTAGGCTTTTTATATTTACTGTAAATGCTGAGAAGAAGCTGAGCTAGAAGAACACGCAACATAATCAGTCTCCCAAAGCAGCATTTATACTAATATTGGAATTATGTTACAATTTCACTCTTAAGCACATTCTCAGTGCTGCTTAAAGCTGTATTATTTTCCTGCTGAAGTAGAACCAATACAGTGTAAAGTATTTCAGTGCATCTACATGATTTATAAATCTATTGTTTCAGGCTGCATGATCACATTTACGGTTGTGGCAATTATAAAACAAAAGCTGCTAATATGTGTCGTATCAGGAATAGACAAACCAGGAAGAGTATTTGTGTGCGGATTAGGACAAAACTCCACCCATATTCAACATTTACTGAAGCACATCATGTCAATTTTTGCTTCCTGAGTGCTTTTCTGAAGGATACAAATGAACCTGTAACCAGCAGCAAATATCATAGACTAATTTCATTCCTACCTAATACCTAGTTACTAATTACTCCAATTTGTACTTGCAGATTTTCCATCACAAAAGCATTCCTAATCAAAGTCACCATTGATCACAGCTGTCATTTACTCCTGGCTCATCAGATCGAAAGAACAGAGTGCAGAGCAATTTTCAAGCACGCATCTGAGATAATTAATTGTGAGAAGTTTCATTACAATCACTGTCAACACACATGAACTGCCAAATGGGAAGAGAGCTACATAAAAAGTTCTGTCTTTCTACATTTAAATGCTCTTAGAAAAATATACACTTCGAGAAAAGAAAATAATTTGAGGCTTGAGCACGGAGTGTACCACATAATACACTTTCCATGCTGATTTATATTGTTGGGTGTTACAACTTAAAAACTTTGAAACATTATGACACACATAATGAACCTCAAATTCAAGAAGACTGAAATTAAGCAGATAAATGACAAAGCTGAGTATCCAGTTACGGATAAAACTGAGAGCTATGCAACATTCCTGCCTGTTTGTTCACTAAAAAAATACAAAGGCATTCTTATTATTTTTCTTATAGATGCTTATTATCAGCTTAGATTGCTCCATGAACTGGTATTACTTTAGCAGAAATATCTTCTTCCTGGCTGTAATGTTAGACAAAAGTCACTATTTGGGGTTTGGCTGAGCTGCCCTTGTGTTATTAGTGAAAAAGTGAAAGGAAATGGCTTTTTAGGTCACTAGAGCTGGGAGCAGTGGGTGGAACAGCCAGGACTTGCAAGGGGTAGCCAGAAACATTAGGAAAGCTTTGAGGGGACCACAACATTCTCACATCCTCGGTTAGTTACCAAGAAAGCTTTAATGTCATCATACTTCCATATTTTGGAATTTTGTGGAGATTTCTTCCTGGTGTATACCATAACAGGGGGGTTCCCTGAATACCTTGAAGAAGCCTGAGATGGCCGCCAACTGTGAGCAGCAGTCATCTGAACTCATGACCAGAGGACATTGGGCAAAGCTTATAAAAAGATGAAAAATGGTCCAATAACTAAACAACTGCACGGTAGCTTTACAGTGATATCCGAGGAACCCTGAAGTTGGGAGATTTATATGACATCCTGCTGTGACCCCAAAACAGGAAATCTTAATGCAGCAATAGAACGACAGAATGTGTTTGGATTGCACTCTATGTGAGCTGAAACCCATTCATTAAACCCATGAATTAATCTATTAATTAATTAACTACATCAATGAATCCATCAATAAATTCCTGAGGTTTTTAACGCTCCTGAAAAGTCAGAGAGACTGAGAAATCCAGCAGTACTACTCCACAGAACCAAAGGTGACATTCCAACCATCTCTCTTTCAACTGTTCATTCTAGTGAGGGCCCAGGGGGACTTAAAGGCAGGGGAAACCCTGGACACGATGCCAGTCCACTGCAAGGCACATACACGCACATACAGTACTCACACCGTTATACAACATAGTGAATATGGAGAGACCATTTAGCCTTTAACTGCATGTTTATGGACTATGGGAGTAGAGTCGAGTACTCAGGAGATCCCTATGGCGCATGGGGAAGACCACTTAGTGGAAGCCAAAGGAAGGGTGAGAGCAGATGATATTTGACCCTGTTAATGTGATATATTTCTACTGTTATGTCATTGGAAATGATGGTTATAGTGCAAAAGAAAAATAATAAAATACATATACAAAGGAATACAAGTAACCACCTAATCGATGAGGAAAGATTCTGCAATTTGGCATGTACGCCCAATGTGCATTAAATCAGTAAGTGCAATTTCACAATTAGAACTCTGAGCATTCAGGTAGAAACACATTAACTTTCACATTTTGCAGTTACTCTATCCAGTATCTCTAGAAATGTTAGAGAACATTCTAATGTGACAATTTTCCACAATACTGTAGTTACAGCTAATCAGATATTGATCACACGTGATTACATCCTACGAAACCTGGTATAGCCTCTATAGTCATAGTAGAATACAGCTATAG
Source organism: Brevimyrus niger (assembly GCA_015164015.2). NCBI lineage: Eukaryota > Metazoa > Chordata > Actinopteri > Osteoglossiformes > Mormyridae > Brevimyrus > Brevimyrus niger. Next base: position 261,958 of record JAABNY020000087.1, on the reverse strand, counting down.
TTCAATAAAGTGCAAACAACAGAGTTTAGAACTTTTTTATATTGGTGGTCCCTCTCCTTTGTTAGAACATTCAGAATTATGTTTATATTGTGTATATTAAACAAAGTCACCACATTAAGTTGAACAGATGTTTACCCTGGTTTCCCCCTTATAACTAGCTAGCGCATACTCAGTTGTCTTAATAGCTCTCCTGAGGATCTTGAAAGCAATATTCTGTGAGGTCATTATGGGAATTCGATCTCATGGGGAAGAATTATAAGTCATTGTGGAACACTGACTAAGGGAAGAGCTTTGGGCAATAACAGAAGGGCAGAGGTCACTCATCCACCAGTTGGCTGGTTGACAGTGAGGCTTGAGTGCTAGTTGCTCACTAGTTGCTGCCTTTAAGTTCTGGGCTTTTCTCAGCAAAGAAAGATTAGAGGTTCAAATCATAACTTCCTTCATACCACATAAGGCAATGAGTTGTTCTGGCCATGCCAGGTACTTCCCCAAAAAGAACATCAACGGTACAGAGCCTCTGAAAGATGCAGAGATGCAACCACACCACATGCCGGAGAACCTCTCAAATGACTCAGCAATTTGGAGTCAAAATGCCATTTTAAAACCCTTGCACAAGAAAAACAATTTTCCTGTAATTACTGAAACAGAAAAATAACCTTGATTCCAGTTACTGTACCTGTCACACAGGAACTGGTGATCTGCATCTGGATCAGGGTTACTGCATTTATGAAAACATATTTTAAACTGAAATGAATTTAACAAAGATAAAATAAGAAAGTCAAACAATTTCTAAAATACTAATTTGCTAAAAAATTCTTTGTTTTCAATGACCATTAAGAATACCTGGAACATGAACTAGGAACTGGAATTAAATAAAAGACCCAATAGTGCAACACAACGTCCGGACAATATTGATGAGGTGCAGGGTGGGAATATTATGCATTAATAATTTAGTACATCCAAATGCATTGACACTGAACTCCACACTGAAAACAAGCGATGTTTCTCTTAATTAACATAAAACAGGAACAGCGTCTATGCATAGATTTTAGAGCACCTGTGAATGCCTTTTTTCTGGAGTATACTCCTTTCTAAAACACAATCAGAAAACACTTCTGTCTGATTAGCTGTGACTGCAATGCAGAATTTACATAAAACACAATTCAAAAGGCACTGATATTACCCCCCATGACATTTAATAATAGGCTACACTGGAGCACATTATTTTTAATATGATAAACATGTTACTAAAACCTTGGAGCTAATTACTTCCATGCCTAATCACTGAATTATCATAATTACACCATCCTGATGGAAATTTACTTATATAAGCAATCTTTAGTTTTGTAGTAGTTAAAACACTGATATATATATATGCAGTCTTTCACTTGTAGATAAACTGAAAAGCTGGTATTTTTCTCCCGTCTGTTTACATATAGCGGCATAACCGAGTTGCACAGCCTACACGAATCACTGCTCACACCTATAAAACTTCCAACACAACAGTACAGTATTTTGCTGTTTAATATTTACAACTCTTACATTCATCCCCAGTGCACTGAAATGCATACCCGTCACGAGAGAGGTAATCATGATTCAGTAACTTTTAGTATAAACCTCGTATTTTTTTCTCATTTTCAAGGGCATTGCTCCCTAGCAGAGCTGTACAGAGCTGCAAGACATCAGCAATCCTGACACACAAACTCACGCGTGCACACACACACACACACACACACAGACCCAGACACACAAACACAAGTTACAACAGCACAACACTACTCTAAACAAAAAGCCTGAAACTTGGCAGATGTATTTCCTACCATTTCTCCCACTGATCCTCCATCCAGCTCTCTCCTTCCTTGTCTGACTCCATGATGACACTAAGCAGCATGCACTCGGCGGCTCGTGAAGGAGACCGGATAAATTTATCAGGCTATTATGGAGCTAGCCGGTATCGTGAGTGCCATTCGCGTTTCCTGGGTCTCACGGTCCACGAAGCAGCAGTGAGCAGACTGCAGACTAGATTTGTTATTATATAATGTATCTCACTCTACTCCACTGTCTATTCTGTGTTTTTTTTTTTATTTACGTTGTCCCAGGACCATCAGAATTACCACCCACTGAAGGGGGAAAATGCTGCCCTGTACAGAAAAAAAAATGCTAAATGCACAGCTTGAATGTTAGCTGAAGACACTTCACTAAAAAGCTTGCCTCCTCAATTATTAATGGTGGATTGATCCAGCTCAGGTTGCCCTCTTGGTCTGTCAGTGCCCTCCTGGAAAAACAGAACCCAGGATCCGCTTGATCAATGACAAGCGCAGAGGGATGAGCCTCCTCATCGTCACTGAGGAAGGCTGCGAGGTCAGCACCATGTGCAGTCATATGCCTTCTCCATCTTCCAGATACTCGCCCAGTCTGATGGGGATCCTCCTAACCACTCCCTGCACTTATCCAAGGTTAGTGCGTGGACAAAGGGGACAGAAGAATCGCGTTCCTATTTTTAGTGCCCTGCCTTTGAGTTATAAAGTCAAGCATGGGAGTGGAAGGACATGCAGGACAGACGGGTTATTTCAGCAACATAGTGAAGGCAATCCTTGATTTAACAGAATGGCCAACATAGAAGGATAAAGAAACCACGACAAATTATTCGGCAGTGACATTCCCAGGTTCATGATACAATGAAATTATAAAATAATCGAGACAAACCTAAAAGATCAACGACAGAATGTCCACTCGATATAATTTCATACATTTCCATTTATCAAAGAATGCTCAAATATTTAAACCAATTTAGATTTTACCACTGACTCTCTGTGCTGCTTATTTGCTACCGGAAGGTGAACCAGCAATACAGCACAAAATATACTTGCCGATATGTAGCCTGTGACATATATAAAAAAAAATCTGTAGTTGTTTCCAAAGGTGGGTCCATTAAAGGATTAAAATGCTTTTAAAGTCATTTTCTTCTACAGCATCATCAGTAAAAGGTACATATCTTATATAAATGTTTTACTTTCAATTAGTTTTTTTTTTTTTTATAAAATATTGTGGATTAAGAATGTGTTCATGTCATTTTGTAGTTTCCCAAAACCAGCTGCCTTACAGTGGGTCTGATTAATTTCTTAGAACCTAGGAAGAGCACAGCTACATGAAGGTGGCTGGTAGCTACTACAGCCTGGCCATAAGGCTTTTCTTGAAATACCAACTAATCCTCTCTGACACTCATTCCAAGGATAGAGAGAGAAAGTAGGTTTCTGAGACAGAATGTGGTCACCATGGGGTCATGACTTTACAGACAAAACTGTTGAGAGAAAACAAAATTTTAAATGCCTAATCTCTATAGTGCATAACAAATAACAGGGATTTCTACAGAATGCTGACCCTCTCCAAGTGTAGCCAGTTAAAAGCTGCAAGAATACAATTACATATCCAGTACATGGTGACTGCATAGGTCTAGTCTGTCTCATGCAGTTCAGAGTACAAAAGTACAGGGACATCCTGGATCTAATGCCAGTTTTTCTAAATAAAAACATTTTCTAAATAAACCAATGGACATCTGATGTTTTTTCCAAAAGTGTCCTTCCAATCAATATTTTTACAAAATATAATGTATTAATTCAGTAAAGTACATTGTACATAAAATATCCAAAAAGGTGTTACATCACACAAAGGACTGTAATGTATCCATATAGCCTGCAAGCAAATATGAAATCAGTGGCTTAGTGACACAGTGATAAAGGGAAGTCAGCCAACTGTTGTCTCTGACCCCCCTACAGTGTATGTTTGTCTGCTCTGCAATGGACTGGCGTCCCTTGTCCTATGCTGAATGGGATAGACTGTTGGTCCCCTCCCTGTAGGATGACCAGATATTCTATGTCAGCAAGGACACTTTGAGCTACTTCAGGTTTTACAAAATACCTTAAATCTGAACAGCTCCTCTGCTTGTTCAGAAGCATATAGTTCTGCTTTTCTTGTGCTTTGACCAGTGTTTCTCCTTCATTGAAAGATTCATCCAGCTGTTTCACATTAACATTAATTACACAGGAGTGACCAATCAGCAAGAACTCAGCGCTTAAGTGAAATCCAGGTCCTTTTAATTGAAATGACAGTTTACAAATCCTGTTTTAGGTCAAAGTGTCCTGCCTGACATGGATTATCCAGTCTCCCTACATTCATGTGGCCCTGATCGGGATAAATGGTTGGGAAATAGACCGAACAAGGACGACCCCTGGTGATAAGAAGTAAAACTGCAGCTCAAATCTATCATTTAAGACCTCACACAGACAACACAGCCCGCATTCTGGAAGAAACTCCCTGTATGTGCGGACAATGCTACAATGTCACTACCAGGCACTGCGGTGCATATGACACCCAAACAAGTCCGGAAGCATTTTCCTGCCTTATTTCTGTGTTTAAAAAGTGAATGAGAAAACGGGCCAAGAGCAAGATGGCTAGGGTGACCAGATAATCCACGTCAGGGAGCACACTTTCAGCTACTTCCAGTTTTACAAATTACTTTCAAATTGAAAGGCTCCTGTGCTTGGCTAAATAGTTCAGCTCTTTTTGTGCTTTGACTGGTTTGTTTCCTTGACTGAAAGACTCATCCAGCTGTTTCATATTAGCATTAGTGATACATGCATGATTAGAGGAGACTGACCAATCAGCACACAGCAAGAACTCAGTGCTCAAGGGAAATCCAGGTCCTTTTAATTGAAATGGTAATTTAGAATTCCTGTCCTAACTCAGAATGTCCTCCCTGACATGGATTATCTGGTCACCCTAAGGATGGCAGCAAGTCTGCAAAATAACCAGAAGTATTAGCATAGTGGGCTAAGCTAACAGCATATTAATATATTTTTTACATTGTCTCAAGCATGTCATATACACTAAATGCTTTAAACTACAGATGGCACTGATCCAATACCCACTGTGGGTATCGGGCAAAAAATGGATTGGATATCGGGGGGGACGGCGGAGTAAAAAAACAATCCGACATTCAATCAGTAATAGTTCTAGCCTAAAAACCATAAATATTTTTGTAGCCTTAACAACATAAACAGACGTGAGGCTACATGATGGCTAAATGTTGAGCAGCCCCCGTGTCGGGGGTCTCCTGCAGTTACTGTACGTCACACTGAAGGAAGAACAAGCAGAACTGCAGAGTGTGTGTATGTAGGGCCAGTGTGGATTTTTCCTAAGTCTGAATACAGCAAAATTTATAGAAATTAGATGACTTCAGACTTGTATTATTTCTAATGTTTGGTTAATTACTACTTACAAGTTTTATCTGTGCGCCTTTGTATATTTTGTACTGAAACTTATATGCACATTTTTACTAGAAGTGGTTAGTTGGGGTATACAGTGATATTTATACAAAAGCTTTCTTCATTATATTAAATTTGACAACAGTCTGCCGAATTCACACTTTAAGAAATATTTCTGTTCATTTTTGTGAGACAAAGAAGCAGACTTTCGTAAATCGTATTGGGATGTCATACTGTGGCATAGCTTTTGTTTGAGCAACATGATCATTATAATTTCCTATTTTTTTCATACACAAACAATGCTGCCGCAACACTAAATGCAGACATTTTATCATGTTGATTGAAACGTTTTGATCAAATCTTTTATTTAATGTTTATTATTGATAAAGGGGAAAGAATAACAGATTGGTACCGGTATATGCCTATCAGACCGGGAAAAAATTATATGGTGCAATCTGTACTTTAAACCCACAACCCCGCATGGAGTGAGACTTGTTTCAGATGAGAACAGTGGCTGGAGGTGACTGGAAAGACAAAATTCAGGAAAGAATAATGGGCAGTAATACAGTACATGCCCCATACCCACTATGACATCACTGTGAAACAATCTGCTCTCCTCACTGCCAGCTGTGCTGCGGGCACCACACGCAGATGCCAGGAGATGGCAGGTCAGACTCCCGGCCAAACTGCACCCAACACCTTTGTTCAGGAGATCTATCATAATGCGAGCCAAGAGCTATAGTCACTGCTGCTAAGAGTGAATGAACATTAATTAACCAACACTGAACACACGCCATAGACAGTGAGAGTGCAGTGTATTACTGTAAATAGAGAAAGAGAGCAGAAAATGAAAGGGCTTATCTACAGCAGTCCTGAGTTCTGAGGCTCCATCGCCCTGATATTCTGAAGCCCTCTGGGTGAGGATCGGCCGTTAGGTCCCACCCCACTGGTCGGATGAAAACTAAGGCCAAAAAGAAGTCCCCCCGCCCCCCCTCTGTCCTGTGGCACAGAAGGACGGAAGCAGCAGAGCAATAAAGGACACATGGCGACAGCGTGAGCTGCGGCTCGCCCCTGGAACCCGTCCCAGCAGAGTGAAGCTGCCATCACCATGGAGACCAGCGTTGGGACACGCCCCTTCACCATGCACTCTTGTGAACACCTCACCATTAAGACAGCACAGGCAAGCTGCTGTTGCCCCATGGGAGGAGTGATCTGACTACATGAAACACGGTGAGTGAACGCTGGGGAGGCAAACTGCAAATGAAAGATGGGGCCTGCAGAGAAAACAATGGATAGAAACAGAGCCATAACCTTAAGGCAGGCAAGGACATAAGGGCTAGGCTTGAGACTGTGTTCTTCCATCTTTTGGACTGCTACTGTAATACTACAGCAAATCAACACTCCCCAGACAGCCCAATCACCTACTCTGCCCATCTAATTCGCATTCCTCACACACTCACCACCTTGTAGTTGATGAAGTCAGCACTTTTCAGAAAGGCTATGATATTCATACAGGACCGTGCCCCTTCCTGTGCATCAAAATATTCCATAGACTGGCCAAGAAAGGCTTTAAAGGGGATTGAATTATGACCTGCCTCCCCGCCTCCAACGCCTGACTTAGCCCCCATAGAGAACTACTGGGCCTTACTGAAGTGTGACACAAAGATGGCAAGCAGCACACTTCACATTAGCTGCATCAGCTGATACAGGATGCAATTAAACAGGCTCTTGATGGCTATTGAGAAGAAAGGTGGCAATACAGAACATTCATCTAAGTAAATAGTTTGTTATTCCTTATATGGATTATACTTAAAACTTTATATTATTTCTGCTGATGGTGAAAGGAAAAATCCACTTAGTTTCTGACTGCCTAATGATTGTGCATACTGATAATCAAATATTTTTCTTTTATTTTTGTTTGTGACCAACTAATGTAGTATTTTCCCTTTAAATACATTTTGGGGCAAAAGAAATCTTCTGAAATTATGGCGTTTATAAGTCTGCCCAACTTGTGGAAAGAATTATCTACAGGAATAGGACTTACCTAATAATTCTGTGAACAATGCAGAGCAGAGGTCACCAACCCTACTTCTGGAAATCTACCACCCTACAGAGCTTAATTTGCTGACCGGCTACTGGACTGCTGTGAATGAGTAAAATTTGCCGAATGGGGAGGCTGGTGATCCATATAAATCCATATAAACTTTATTATACAATATTCAGAAAATCATCTCATATCCAACAGTATAATGTTCCTGGGAAGTTTGCTAAAGATCCATGGAATAATTTTAGTTAGCAGGTGGCTATATTCACCAGACGGCGACTGCAGGCTTCGTTTTTGCACTCAGCTGCCTTCTGTCTTTCAGTTCCAAATTTGCTGCCCAACTATCATTGCATTTAATTTTGTATCTGAATAAGTGTACTTTTTAATGCAGATTTTCATCTAATATTTTTGTGAGGATAAGTGGGTAAATACAGTAATAATAACAAATAGGTTGATCCTGTTAAGAAAGGTAAGCCATTAAGCATCTCATCCTTCTCTGTCACTAAGCACTGTTGCTTAAATTTTGGTTTGATTTGTCTCAGAATATGTTCAGATCTTCTTCCATACAATATGTCTGAGAAGGTGGGAAATGTTTGGGCAAATAGGTTTTGAGTTATCATGCTGACAAGATCAAGTCTCTGAGGCTGCACTTCTCTTTGCAGTCAGTAGGTGGTGTTGCTTCAATTTTGGTGGAATTTGTCTCAAAATTCAATCAGATCCAAAGCTTCACCCTCACAACATGTCTGCAAACACTGAAAAATATCTGTCAAATACTTTTTAACTTCACATGTCACATGTCTGCTCTCCCAACTTCCATTTGCTGCCACTAACTGGCGTTGCTTCAGTTGCATCAGTTTTCAGGTAATCTGTCTCAAAATGTGATTAATTCCAGTTCAGCACAAATACAAATCTTCTGCAAAGTTTGAAAAAGATCCGTCAAACAATTTTTGAGTTATCACCTTATACACAGAAGATATGCTGGACTGGTGCTAAAACCATATGTATTCCCCAAGGTCCAGGGAACAGTTATCTGTGAGTTCAGACACAACACCAGAAAACCATGCTCAGGCTGGACATCATTCAGAGAAAAAAATTGTTGTTGACACCAATTCTTTTACAATATAAATGACATTTTCCTCTGAGAGGCAAAAACAGACCGAATAAGGTAATTAAAAAGTGTCTGGCAAGATAAGCTGTAATAGCTTTGTCATGCCTGCTTACTTGAAAACAGCCTGGCTGTCTGTGCATTGCCGGTGTATGACTGCGTTTAGGCTCGTCTGCCCAAGCCTCAGGCAGTGAAGCTGGCGCATTTGTGAGGTTGCATGTAATTTGTTATGATGCTCTGACAGCTTTCTGGTGCCTTGTGCGCCGATGCTGCGCCTTAGTGGGCTTACACTGCATTATCCCAGGATTCTGACCACGTACAATCAGAATCCAGGTCAAAAAAACTAGCTGGCTTTGCTTTTTTCTCTCTCACGAATCATTCACCCCACATTCCTAATTAAAATGCATTAGGAGATATGATGTACAGTCACGTGTCGCATAACGTTTTGATTGGACAGAACGCATATACTATAGTGATCCTGTAAGATAATAATACTCGATAATCATAATGTTACTGGTTTGCGTATTTACCATACTCCACTTTGTATTGTTGTTTTACAGTGCACACTTCTTAGTTATGTAAAAAGTTTACTGTAAGGCAGTATGCTGTGTTACGCATAATGTGTAAGTCGATATTCGCACAATGACAAAATCGCCTAACAATGCATTTCTCAGAATGCATACGCATGTTGGATTTTACTTTAATCCACACAACTGCTGCTTACATGTTTGCTACAAAGCATCAACTACTAATATTGTTATAATTACAGCTGTTTTGAAATTAAAAACATAGTCACCATAGGGTAACAAAAGGGCTGTAAGATGCCTCTCTTTTTTGATTAGAAAAAATGAGAGCATCAAGTGAGGAGGTATGGGATATTTACAGCTAGACATCAGCAATGTGCATGGAAGCAGTTCTGTGGGATTTGAGCTCCCATGATAGCACAATGGCTAGGAAACCCCTCTAACAGGTAAGCTTATAGCTTGTAGGCCTGGCCTAATGGGCCATTAGCAGGCCCAGCTGAGGTTTCCATCAGTTAAGCCACTGACCCACCAAGTCACTTGCCTGTATTACCTCATGACATTACAACCAATTTTGTTTTGATAATTGCCCAGTGACCCACAAGTCCCTCACAACCAGAGACACGACGGCCCTGCTGTTCTAAACCCCGTTTCCAAGAACAGAGTGCAATGACTTACAAATCACATAAATCCAACACAGACTACATATGTTGCAACTGAGAAATGTTATAGATTTTGGACAAATATATGCTCAATTTGAATTTGCAGCAACACATTTCAAAAAGGGAGGGACAGGGGCCTGTATGCCATTGTGTTGCCTCATCTGTTCTTCTTAAAAACACTGTGAGTGTTTGGGAACTGAGGAGACCAGTCGCTGGAGTTTTGACAGTGAAATGTTGTCCCATTCTTGCCTGATATAGGATTTAAGCTGCTCAACAATTTGGGGTCTCCTTCGCTGTATGTTTCTTTCATGATGGGTGACAGGTCTGCTTTGCAGGTAGGTCAGTCCAGCACCTGGACTCTTCTACTATGGAGCCATGCTATTGTCATACACACAGAATGCAGTATGACACTGTAATACTGAAATATAAAAGGCCTTTTCTGAAAAAGATGTTGTCTGGATGGTCAGCTGAGTACAAAGATTCAGTCACTGAGTACTCAGCCTGTTGGTCGAGACAAAATCTTTGTCCGGGTTTTTATTTTCTGGACCCGAAATATCCACCTCTGATAAAAACTCTCAATAAAAGAAAAATAAGAGTGCATTTATTACATTTGACAATAAATACATATTTCATCATTGTGCATCCTACCAGGGTGTGAGAAACATAGTCAAATCAGTATACACACATACATCTCTCATAGGCATCTAAAACACAAACACACAACATGCACACAGGTTTGTAATGATATCTTTGTGGGGATTCTCCAATCATATCTGTAGGGAAAACTCTAATCCCAACATGAATAGGTTAACCCCAACCCAGGCCTAACCTTAACCATAAGTAACCAAGCAAAATATGAGACTTTAGGCACTTTAACTTTTTTGATTGCATTCACAGATGTTTGTGGGATACTGAAAAATGCTCCCCACAAAGTAAAATCACATTTTTATGTAATATAAACTTAATCCGCAGAGAGTGAGTGTGTGTGTGAGAGAGAGAGAAAGAGAGAGAGAGAGAGAAAATTGAAATGCTGAAATGTATCGTCTTCCTGAACATGTTCCTGAACACATACATCTGCTTGGTCACTCTAATATCTAAAAACTACTCCAGTGCGAAGTGGGTTCAGATATATTGAGGGAACATTCACAAGCCTAATTATTTTCACATTAGCGCACAGATAATGGCATTCCAAGCCCCCCAAGAGCTGCACTCTCTGAAAATGACAATAATGTGATTTTCATGATGCCTGTAGCACACATGGACCGTAACAGAATCCACGATTCTCCCGGCACTTTGGGCATGGAGCCCAGAACCCATCCATTAGCTATGACTGACCAATCAACAATTATTTACAGCAACATTCAACCAATAAAAATTTAATTAATTATAAGCTTTTATCAAAGTGGTCTTAATTGCATTGTTTATCTGAGTTTCTCTAAAACTAAGGAGCATATATTTTATGCTATCTGTTCATAAGAAGATTGTGCACCTGTACAGTAGTTTCCTTATAGAATGTACACGGATGAAGGACTGGAGGAATATTTAACATTGCATCTCAACGTCATTCATTAAACACCTAAAGAATAGGATCCAGTGTAGATATTGCACATTAATACCACAGTGTGTATTGTTCCAGTGTAAAATGAGAATATGATACTAGACTGGGACTGAAAAGTATGGCTGCAACAGCTACTGCAGGCATCTGGTTATGGGGAATAAGTGACATATTGTGACATATTTTTAACTATATGTGTCAATCTATGTTTAATTATGTGTCAGTCTATTGTCAAATAAATACATCATTCAGTTTATTATTGCAAAACTTATTTCAATATATTTTTAGTGAAGAGAGACTGAAAACAGAGATGCACCGATCCCATATTCAGATCAGTATCAGCACCTACAGTATACAGACCTATTAGACGGATCGGGTGTCAGCCCAATCCAACTTGCTCTTATTCTGCTAGATCTGCCAAATGCCCAAAGGTTCAACTAATCATATTGTGAAAATGAGGCATTGTGGTCATCTAATTCTTAATACCACTCTTAATAATAAACAATGTATGCATGCATTTCCGAGCCCCTGCCTTTATAACAAACCATTCAAACAACAAAGCATCTTTGAGTGAAGTCTCAGAGATGTTAAATACATAATATGTCTTCCATTCCAAATTTATTCTCCTCTACATTTTTAATGGACAGAAACAGCAGCTTGTGGTCAATTTATTACCATTTACATATTTACATAGCAGGTAGTGTTTCAAAAATGGATCTGACTTCTATTTTAATGAGCAGGCTACACAGCTTTCCATTACTGTTTTGCTGTACATCACACTGCAACAGTGGTGGGCAGGGTTCTGCTAATCTGCTAACCGCTAATTAGAGAAGCTAACTTTTTTTTTCGTTAGCATTTCTGCTAATTTTGTAATCTATTAACAGACCAATTAGCTTCAGCGAAATTTATTTCTACTAACTTTTAATGGTGGAAAAGTGAGTAAAGTTTAAAACATTTGTAAACCCTAAAATCATACATACTTGTTCCAGTCTGCTGTAAGCATGTCTATCTAGCATGCTGCTGGTTGACTATTTGTAAACAAAAGACATGATTGGTTGGATTTAAGGTAGTCTAGGTTAAATGTAAGTGAACAAAGATAAAGTAAGTTTAAACTGGGATACCCTGAACTAAACAGAGAACAGAGTATCAGTATCACAAAGCTGGATTTCTTGCTTAGCCAGATAACTTGTCAGATTTAAGGCACAATAGTTGAGAAGTTGTATTTTCCAGGTTCTGATTGACAGAGCAATAGAACAATAAAGACCTGCCTTCCTAGTTGCGGTTAAATGGCACCATAATTGTCCCCAAGCCCACCACATCCCAAAGATGCTCTATTGGGTTGAGATCTGGTGACTGCGGGGGGCATTTTAGTACAGTGAACTCATTGTCATGTTCAAGAAATCAATTTGAAATGATTCGAGCTTTGTGACATGGTGCATTATCCTGCTGGAAGTAGCCATCAGAGGATGGGTACATGGT